>CM063508.1:53886450-53916450 GCA_032207245.1 Pardosa pseudoannulata
TTGACCTTTTACAGATTAAAAAAAAAAAGAATTTTTTGCTGTGAAATTATACAAGCAGTGAGGGTTTATTTATATTTTGAGTAAATAAATGATTGCTTTATTTAAATGTTCTTTTCATCTGATTTTTAAATTATTCTTAATTAGGTCATGATACCCTACTTAGAATAACTAAATTTATTATAAAATATGTCCTAATAAATCTGTAAGATACCAGTAAAGTCAGATTGTTTGATTTTAATCATGCCATTATTATTGATATCTATTTGGTTTATTTTTAGAAATAATAGAATATTAACTATTTAAAAAGACAATTGTTATTAATTGTTATTAAATCATTTAATTTCATATTCGGAACACCTGCTGTTTTAAAAAGGAATCATAGTTTAAGTGCCTTAATTCTTCAATTCATTTTCAGAAATCTTAATTCGTATTTCATATAAGGGAAAATTGTATTAATCATTATTCTTCTGCTACTTTAGATATAACTGTAATGATTAAATATTCCATTATTATTGATAACCATTCGGTTTATTTTTAGAAATAATAAAGTAACTAACATTTAAAAAGACAATTGCTATTAAAATGCTTAAATTTTTATTCGGAATACCTGCTGTTTTAAAAAGGAATCATAGTTTAAAGTGTCTTAATTCTTCACTTCATTTTCAAAAATCTTAACTCGTATTCCATATAAGGGAAAAATTACAATAATCATTATTTTTCTGCTACTTTAGATATAACTACAATTTTCAACAACAGATAAAACGATAATTTGGTTGAACTCTGATTAAATATTTCACATGATTGTTTCTCATCTGCTACTACATATTGCTTTAAAAGTCCCTTTAAGATTAATTTTCCAGAGTAATTTCCTTTGAAGTAGAAATAGCTTGCAACCGCCTTCCAAATAATCGGCAAATATGTAGCCGTTTAAGTCCTAAAAGATTGACCATTTCCAATCAGTTTAGTGCAACGAAATTTACTATTGACGAAAGAGGTTTTAAAATGTCCAATAAAACTCGGAGGGGGTATATTTCAATGTTACACCCGATTCAGTCAGCCGGATATGTGTGTTAGCCAAAGTCTCACTGAAAACCGGAAATTAAATAGCGAAGGATGCGGGGATTTAAAAATCATTTATTCATATTACTGTAAAATTGAATTGAGATAAAGAGAAACCTTTTAGCTGCTCTAGCAACGGTTTCAATATAATTCAGTGACCACTAATAAAAATAGACTATTCGTAACCGTTAACTTCGTGTTTAGTTTATCTGAATGATGTATTCGCAGCAGGATATGCTGGAATTTCCTGATAGGAGTGAAATAATACTTTTCTGTTGCCTCTGTATGTACAGTGTGTTCCATAAGAGCGTGTTGTCTATTTCTCTTAAAATACAAACGAATTAGTTAAAAATACATTTGTACCATGTAGTTTACTTATTAAACTGAAATGTATTTCACCTAATAAGTTGTCCAGTCTCCATTATTATCGATTATGCAAGAATCACTTTATCTTTCAATTTTGACGTTGAGCGGCGTTTGCCCGTTCCGGTAGGACGTCAACATTTTGTACCGCTTTATAACGTCTACCCATGTCTTGAACGACTCCGACTTTCTCATGTACCGGGTTGCAGCTGCACAAGACATTTTTGGTCCTTTTGGATGGTTATACAGAAACACTGCCTTAAAACGACTAGCAATCGCGGTACTCATTTTGGAATCGTTTATTTGAGCATAGCAAAACATAAAATATAACCAATAAAGCATTCTTCTCTAATATTTGAAGAAAACGTGCAATTAAGCCGGTATCTGCTCGCTATCTATTGACGAAGTTATAGGCGAAACGCTCTTATGGAGCAGACAATACATACTTATATGTGTGCATGTATGTATCCCTTATTTTAAAGGGAAGGTTGGTTGGTTGGTTTGGGAGCACTACGGTCTACTTTTGGAAACACGAGGGCTAATGAGACCGGGACCTACTGTTTAAAGCCGATTCTGAACGGCAATGAACATCCATGCCTCAGTGGGACTCGAACCCACGAACTCCGGTTCCGAAGGTCAGTTTAAAGGGAAGGAAAAAGCTTTAATATAAAACCTCATTGGTGACTTCTTACGTTTGCTTACATTTATGTCGAGATAATTATACTATCACTTATTAAAAACAAGGGAACAGTTTTAACATAGGATTTCATAGGTGATTACTTAAGTTTACTGACATTTACGTCGAGATATTATATTATCACATATTAAGAAGCTTTCTTGTTCCGTATTAATTTCGAGCACTGTGGTCTACTGTTTTGCTTACGAGAGTTAATGAGACCGGAACCTACAGTCTAAAATCGATTCTACGAACACCCATGTCAGCAGCAGGATTCGACCCGCACACTCAGTAACCAAAGAACAGCACTCTACCATTTTGCCACCGTTTGGTTATTCAAAGGAAGGGAACAGCTTTAATATAGTACCCCAGTGGTGATTTTTTAAGTTTGCTGGCATCAATATCGAAATAATTATATTATGTTATAAGGGGCCGTCCACAAATGATGCTATGTTTGGAAAATATGGAGGAGGTTCGTGAAATTGTGACAGTTTGCTAAAAGGGGAGGGGTAACAAGAAGTGTGACATCCCATATTTTAGTTAAAAACGTTTCAAATCAGCAGATCAAACTTTGAAATTATTTTAAAATTACATAAATTTCAAGGTATTTTCTTAATTCTGACAAAAGCATATCTCACGTAATTTTTTGTCACTTTTTTTCCGAAAAAAAAAGTGCATTCAGAGTAGTAGATTTTTCGAACATGGTAGAAGCAGATATTTTTTACTTAATGGAAACTCCCCCTGTCACTTAAAACTCAATCTGGTATAGACTATCTTGTGTTCATAAAGACAAAATTTAAAGTATAATCTATAAAATTCCATTTAACATTCCAAAATACTACTGTTTCAAATTGCTTTTTAATTTAATAGTTTACTGCTGTGTATATTAATTATGTTTTGTTGTAAATATTTGCTTTTATTTAATACTAAATAAATAAACTAATCAATAATATTATTATTGTTATATTTACATGTGTCACTAAAACACAGTTAAAGTTTTAAAAAATTTAAATATGATCTCAAATGAAGAGCTTTGTTTCTGAACTTTAAGTTTATTTTTATGTAATATTATCTGAAATGTATCTAAGAAAGAGTTGAAGTGTGAGTCTTTGTAACATAAAAAGGGGGGGGGTCAAAAATATTGAAATAAAGTAAGAATATTTATGGACAGCCATTAATCACAAAAGTATCCTTGTCATTTTGAAGTCTCCTAGCCATATAGTATTAGTCAATATAGTATAAATTATATACTTACTTAATTTTTCAGAATATAAAATTTAAAAATAATACAAAAAAAAGAATATAGGATAAATTTTGTAGATCCAGAAATTATTAATGCACAATAGAGATTTTGAATTCTGCCCAATTAACATCACTTAAAATTTTTAGAAATAATTGTGAAAATGTACTAAATATAAAAAGTTACAAATAGTTCTTTACTAAAGCTGTACGAATAGAAATATAATTAAATACTCCACACTCTAAAAATTTTTATTTAACATAGAACTTTATTCAATGATATTCTTATTCAACGGCAAAAAGATATAATTAATTTTTGATGATTTATTCCATGATACAGTATTACTTATATAAGAAAACAAATATGATCTACGCGTGTGGAATAAATGAAAATGGCTCACGTTTTTCTTAAATGAAACGATGATTTAATAAACTAATTATTATCAAGAAAGACTTTTTTCCATTTGCCTTAACACTGGATCACGATATATTATATATATATATATATATATATATATATATATATATATATTATATTTCTTATCTATTTTATCTTTATTGTATTTATCAAATATTTTAGACCGTTACAATAAGATTTACAACTAGCAAAATAAACAAAATATCATTAAAGAGTAAATTAAGATAAAATAAAAGATAGTTATCTTGGATATTACATATTTTTTAATAAATTAGTACCTCAATAGCAGTAATAGTTGCGCTTCAGCAATTTACAGTGCATTTCATTGTTTAGCACGTTTTACGTCTAGATGAACTAATTTGGCATGCAAATCGTTGTTTGCAATAAACTGGAAAACTGCATAATAAAACATTCATAAAAGTACGTGAAAGCAAAGTTGAATGTTATTAAAATGACCATTTTGGTTAATTTAAATGTTAAGTTCTGTATCATTACATCAGAGAATGATTTAAATAAATAAAGCTCAAATTTATGCCTTGTATCCGTTTCAAAGTAATCATAATTGTTTGGATAATGAAGATCATATATTACACTCAGTGGTGATAAATGATACTCGCAATTTAATAAACCGTTTCAGGTGTAATGTTACAAACAATCATTAGCAGAATCTTCATGAGTGTACCATAATGAAACCGACCATTAAAAGAAACCTAATATTTTAATAAAACGTCTTAATGAAACAATCATTAGTTCACAGTAATAAATTGAGCATTCAAAAAACTAATTTCATCCTTTATTAGAAAGATTCTTTACGATCTATCTGACGAGTAATATTTAATTTAATATCGTCATTTGCGTAGGAGGTGGGAGTAAAGGATCTTGAGAAAGACTTAAGTCCTTTGAGAGGTAAATGGTGTACAAATTGACTCAGTCTGGAGGAATTGAATAAAAGTTGAAGGTGCCAAGATTTGTTATGAAATCACCAACCAGCACGGACTCCTGACTAATGTTTTTACATTTTGGATATTAATGGAATAATGTTGACTCGGAAAGAAATTGTGCTGCTAGCTAAAACTTAATAACCAAAGATAGAAGCATAAAGAAAATTGATTTTAGAATAAGTTTTACATGCTGTTTGATATCCAAAAATGTTTTGGGAAAAAATTCAAGATGATTAATTTGAGAATTAATAGACAACATTTAATGGATAGAATTAGAGAGGATAGAAAGATTATGTCCATTAAGAGATACATGGTTCACAAATTGACTCAGTCTGGAGGAATTAAACAAAGGTTGAAGGTGGCAAGATTTGTTATGAAAGCACCAACCAGCACGGACTCCTGACTAATGTTTTTACATTTTGGATATTAATGGAATAATGTTGACTCGGAAAGAAATTGTGCTGCTAGCTAAAACTTAATAACCAAAGATAGAAGCATAAAGAAAATTGATTTTAGAATAAGTTTTACATGCTGTTTGATATCCAAAAATGTTTTGGGAAAAATTCAAGAGGATTAATTTGAGAATTAATAGACAACATTTAATGCATATCAAGAGAGACTTATGTCTTTTAACAGATAAATGGTGTACAAATTGACTCAGTCTGGAGGAATTGAATAAAAGTTGAAGGTGCCAAGATTTGTTATGAAATCACCAACCAGCACGGACTCCTGACTAATGTTTTTATATCTTCGAAATTAATGGAATAATGTTTACTCCGAAAGAAATTGTGCTTCTAGCTAAAAATGAATAACCAAAGATAGAAATATATAGAAAATCGATTTTGGAATAACTTTTACAAGCTGTTTGATATCCAAAAATGTTTGGGAAAAATTCAAGATGATTAATTTGAGAATTAATAGACAGTATTAAATGGATATCTAGAGAGAGTCCTATGTCTATAAAAAGGTGAATGGTGAGCAAACAGATTTTATCTTAGAAATTGAATAAATTTCGATGTGCCAAGATAGTTGTAATACCACTAACAAGTACTAACTCCTGACTAATGTTTTAACATTTTCAAAACTAATAAAGTATTGTTGACCTTAAATATAATTCTCCATGTATTTGAAATTTTTAAGAAATATCAGAAATATTACACCAGGGGACTGAATTTTCACAAAAGCTAAAATAGTGAATTCAATTTCAATATATTAAAAATACTAAATGAAATAAACAACAATAAAAAAAAGTAGGCAGAGTGTCCGTGTAGGTCTATATTGTATTTACTGTGAAAATTTGGAATCAATAGGTGAAATAAATTTTTATTTACAGTATGCGAGTTGAAAAATAACATTTTCCGTAAAATGCATTCTAAAATTTTTATAGTATATTTAAAAGCTATGATATTAAATTCAAAGATTGCATAGTTTTAACCCTCTAACTGTTCATCCCGCGATTTTCACGGGCATGTGTTTTTCTTCCTTTTTTAACACTAGAATTACAGTGGTCTTTGTATACCTAGAATTGCGACGGGTGTCATTTTGACCCCTTGATAAGATATCTGCATATTTCTCTATATGATATAATATATTTGTGAAAAATAAATTAAAATAACGCAAATTAGGACAACTACATTTGTTTTCAAAAATATACAGACTTTGCAGCTATGTAGGATCAATTAAACAATTTATTACGTTCTCTCCTAAACTTTGATCACTTGGTCTCATTTCATCTTTTCCTAAATTCGTTTAATAAGTATTTTGTCCTAACATCTACTTCTAGCCAAAATTTTATTCCCAATTTATCAAGATTGTTAGGCATATACTGCAAAAACGACATCTTATTTTTATAGGGAATAACTGTTCATCAAACGTAATATTTTCATTTGGTTTGTAGCAAATCTTACAGTTTTCTATAAAAGTATAACATACCTCGGATATTAGTGTAAATTTATCACACTACAAACGTGAAGACCTTGTTAGTTTATTTTCAAAACGAAGAAATTTCATAACTTCCGGAAACCTATCTCTACTCATAGTTTCATGAAAAAACTTTGGTCCCCAAGTCTTGGACCACAAACTAAGAATTGGTAAGCCCTTGGCGACTAATGCCCCCTTACGTACAACAACGCTATGAATGCTTCCACTTCTGCTACTAAAATAGTGAAAGAGTCATTATGAAGTTTAAACTTGTCTTCAACATCAGTATATAGTCTGCCGTATTTCTAGATATAATCATTTGTTAGGGCTAAAATAAAAATACGATTTTCTTGAAATCTTTACTATTTCGTAAATCACAATTATTTAGGAAAAGTCAAGAAAGGATTAAGATATTTGAAAAAAAAAAAGGAAAGAAAAAAGAAGAAGAGTTGTCAGAGATAAAAGTTCGGTAGGTGTCAAAATGACCCCTTCCGTAATTCTAGTGTTAAGAAGCACATTTCGCCTTTTCATCGTTTAACTAGTGGAATAAATTATATACAGTATTAGACATTTAATTAGGTAATAAATAGAATTATATGACTAGAACTATAGTTATATTAGATAATAGAATTATAGATAGTATGCTTATATATATAATTAAACTATGCAACAAAAAATACGCAATTTTTAAAGAGATCTCGGTTTACAAATTGAGCAGTCAGGGGGTTAAAAGTTATAATTCAAATATTTCAACAGGGTTTGTCAAACGATTCAGATATGTCTAGAAATTTAAAAATAAAAAAATAGAATTTTTGAACATTTAAAGGTGAAGTGTTATTCTCTTAATGTTTAGATATTGACACAAGCATTTAAGAAATTAAGAGTCAGCTTTTTAATTTCGAATTGACATCATTAAAACGAAGAAATGGCTTTAAATGCTTAAAAACATACCAGGACAACAATAATATACAGCTAACAATCAAAAGAAAATTGATTGTGGGTTTTAAATCCCCCGATGATTTAGTAGCAATAGGGAATATTACATTAATAAACGATTCTATGTCCATATAAGCGATGGCACATTGGAAATCAACTCTCTCTCAATGTATAAACCATAATCTCAATTTGAAACATTTCATGTTTCACTTACTATCGAATCAATTCAACTGGTATATCGCGATTGAATCTCTTTGTATTAAACTTCCTGTAGTAATGACTGTTTCAGTGCAATGAACTACATATCTCCATTTCCCCGTTTATAGCTTCTTCATAGATGCATAGGTAAACTAACTAGTGCATTAAGTAATAAAATATTGAAAATAAATCTTTAAAAGGGTAAGGAATTTATATTTTTGAATGAATAACACTTAGAACTATTTTCTGTTTATTCTCCCATAGGTTTTATTATCGTCTATACTATAAATTTCTGAACCTATTAAGTGACGAACTGAAAAATGTATCGTTTTTAAAGTCTAAAGAACAATAGGGAAGAAATGGTCTCAAATGCTTCGAGAAGATGAGAAAGAAATGATATCAAAACTGCTATAAGTGAATAAATATTTTTTGTAAATGATGTTACGCTAAAATTTTGTCAAAACTACAACTCACAGATGCTACTATAGAAAAATCGTCAATTTGTTTCAATATTACGTTAATGGTAATTCATAATAAAATGATATGCTGCCATGTAAAAATCAAAAACAAAAGTAACTTATTTTTTAAAAGTAAATTTAGGATGCAAAATACAGAAAAAATTAAAAAAATGTGTATGATTATTAATTATATAAATCGTTAATTGTCTAAATTTAATTAAGTCTAAAGAACAATAGTGAAGAAATGGTCTCAAATGCTTCGAGAAGATGCGAAAGAAATGATATCCAAACTGCTATAAGTGAATAAATATTTTTTTGTAAATGATGTTACGCTAAAAGTTTGTGAAAACTACAACTTACAGATGCCACTATAGAAAAATCATAAATTTGTTCCAACATTACGTTAATGGTAATTCACAATAAAATGATATGCTGCCATGTAAAAATCAAAAACAAAAGTAACTTATTTCTTAAAAGTAAATTTAGGATGAAGATATTTAAAAAATTTTAAAATCTTGTTTATGATTATTAAATATAGAAATCGTTAATTAATGAATATATTAATATGAATTCACTAAAAGCAAGTTTTATTATTCACTCGGGAGTAAAAAATATTTCATAAAATATAGTTTTTCTTAACTCAACACCTTAAGATACATTTTTTGAATTCTTAAAATGTAGAAAAAGTTAAGTATTGCATTTCAAATTTTAGAGTAGCATTCATAAGCATTATATTTAATTATATTTTTTATATACGCCATACGTTTTTTCTTTAACAAATTAAACTCTAATTTATTTTTTAAAGGTAATATTAAAAGAGGCAAAAAAATATTTGATTTTTTTTCTATTTAATGTGTAACATAATAATTGCTCATACTAATATCATACCATGCATTGATCAATAGATTTTTTAAAATGAATTTTTAAAATCAATTGACAATATTCTTTCAAAGATAAACGATAACGATATATTATATCCTAAAATATAGTTTTTATACCAGAACTTGCATTCTAATGAATTTCCGTAGAAATAAAGCATATAGAATACAAATTTAAAAACCTTATAATAAGGAATAATTCGGTTAACAATTGTATTATGGCTTTTATTTATGCATTCATAATCATTTCTTTTAATAAATTAATATTTCACTACATATGCTTTTTTTCTTTAAAAAACTGAATTCTCATTTAGCTTTTAGAAGTACAGTTTGAATTAAAATTAGTTTGGCAAAAAGCTTTAAAAGCTCTTATGTTCAATAAATGTAGAATTGTTAGTGAAAGAACATATCAGAATGAATGTAATGGAATCAGATGATATCATTCATTCAAAATTTATTGTATTTTATATAATACAGATTTTACCACAAAATTTGCATTAAAATGGCTTTTATCAGATTTAAATTTTCTGGAATGTGAATTTAAATTTAAAATGGGTAATAATTCAATTAAGTATTGTATTAAAATATTGTATTCCTCTATTAGTTTAGGCACGCATAAGTATTTTTTAAATAATTGATTAAGGAAAGGTAGATGAAGTTTCACTACTACCAATATTTTAATTAAAACATGAAAAAATGCACTTCTGGTTACAATGTGAGGAGATAGCAAACTAGTCATATTGTTAAAAGTCCGACTTCTACACACATCACTTCACTAAAAGTTTTTAGTGTTTTCTTTATAATTTTAATTACCCGTACTATCATTTTATTATTGCTTTTTATAAGAAAATAAATTGTTGGTGCATATTTTTTTAGGATATTTTCTTTGCAGTAATTTACAAACTGTTTAGTTTAAAAGAAAACGCCTTGATGCATCATTACAATATTATGCATTTCAGTTATGAATCTAAGTATGTATTTAAGTAATACGTAGTACAATTTAGGATACGTATTTCTATATTTGTTCCTTTTTACTATTTTTATCAACTTCTCGTTACAGTGCGATAAAGTAATCATCTAGTTATATTGTTACAAGTCCAACTTCTACATACGTTGCTAAAAGATTTTACTGTTTTATTTATAATTTTCCCTTAATACCATTTTGTTATTACTTTTTATAATAAGAAAATAAATTGTTGGATTATATTTATTTAGTATATTCTCTTTGTTCTAATTTACAAACTGTTTGGTTTAAAAGAAAACGTCTTGTTTCATCATTACAATATTATGCATATTAATTATTAATCCCATTGTGTATTTAAGTAATAAGTAGTACAATTTAGGATACATATTTCCATATTTGCTCCTTTTTTATTTTTTTTTATTTTTACTATTTTTATCAACTTCTCGTTACAGTGTGATGAGGTAATCATGTAGTCATATTGTTACAAGTCCAACTTCTACACACGTCGCTAAAAGTTTTTGCTGTTTTGTTTAAAGTTTTAATTTAAATTAACATCATTTTATTATTTCTTTTTGTAATAAGGAAAGAAATTGTTGGAGGCTATTTTTTAGGATATTCTCTTAGTAGTAATTTACAAGGTATTTGGTTTAAAAGAAAATGCCTTGTTTCATCATTACAATATTATGTATTTCAATTATGAATCTAATTGTGTATTTAAGTAATACGTAGTACAATTTAGGATACATATTTCCATATTTGTTCCTTTTTATATATTTTTTTCATTTTTATTATTTTATCAACTTCTGATTACAGTGTGATGAGGTAATCATCTAGTCATATTGTTACAAGTCCAACTTCTACATACGTTGCTAAAACTTTTTGCTGCTTTCTTTATAGTTTTAATTTCCCTTAATATCATTTTATTAATACTTTTTATATTAAGGAAATAAATCGTTGCGTCATATTTTTTAAGATATTCTTTTTGTAGTAATTTACAAACTGTTTGGTTTATAAGTAAATGCATTGTTTCATCATTACTATATTATGCATTTAAATTATGAATCCAATTATGTATTTAATTAATACGTGGTACAATTTAGGATACATATTCCCATATTTGTACCTAAATAATTTTTTATTTTTTTATTTTTACTGTTTTTTATTTTTTTATTTTTACTGTTTTTATCAGATATGTATACATTTTTAAACTTATTTTACAATAAACAAGAACTTTTTTCTATTTATTTATGATAAAAATGTCTTTATCTCTTTTATAGATTTCTGAATGATTCTCGATTTTTAAGGCGATATAAAGAGCAATATTAATTTTTTTATATAAATTTACCTTTTTTTACTTAAAAAAATTTTACTTAAAAAACTTTGATTTTTAAAAACAATAAAACATTAAAGATACACGCTAGAAAAATTAACATGACGAGCTCTATTCCTTAACGTGCTTGATAAGTTTAAACGAAATGAAATTTTACCCGAGTGAAACGCTACCTCGAGTTTCTGGCAATTCAAATTAGACGGGAGATAAAAGGAATAGTGGTAAACACGATGAAACAAACGCTGATCATTAAAGCGAACGTCCTGTATTGCAGGATAATGTGGGACATCCAGACACATCAAATACGCTCTTAGAATATTAATTCAGTTCCTCATTTCAATGCATATTAAAAGTCACTCCAACCATAGAGCATTCCTAACTGCCCGTAAAACCATTTCCTTGGATAATGCCAGTATCTCTGGCTCTGCAATAATGGTTAACAGTGTAGTCTAATTACACGGTGCCTGCCCTGTAAATTAGCAATTTTGGCCAAATAGCAGGGCCTAAGCAAGGAAGATTGGCGTTCGGATATTAATAAAGTTATTCGCATCGGTGCTGGTAAAGGCTTATTACTATGGAAAATAATTCGAACTTCGAGAGAATGAGTGTAGAGTAAAAGTAGTGGGATGTCGCAATACGAAAGGGAGGAGAGAATTTGCGAAAAAGGACAGTGTTTTTAGCGGATTTAATTACATGGTATTAACGACCACATGATAGTTGTCCGGAATATTTGGAATAGTTAATGAAACATCTACATCTCATTATGTAGGACTTTGACTAATTATTTACGACTCATATTCGGATAAAATAGTATAGCTTATTTGAGTGTTATATGATCAACATTCACTCTACTATAAGAGTATTAACTACATATTTCTTTACTTTTCACTTGTGAAACTATTTTAATAGATTTTACTTAACTTCACTTGTATGTCAGTTTTAATTTTGAAATCAAATTTTAACTACATTCCTGACTAGCTAAATACCTGAAATTTTGCACACAGGTTCTGTTCCAATAACAATACAATATTTAAATATAAACAAAATGGAAAATTTATTTATCGCACTTGGAATCCCAATTATACAGATTTTAAGCTAGTATCGCCATCTATTTGCAAGTTAGCTAACTAAATACCAAACTAATTTTTACTTTTTAGTGCAATTGTTTATCGCTTCTCTAATTAAATAAAATCGAGTTTTTTAAAAATAATTTTTTATATTTTTACATCAACATATCGTATATATATATATATATTCGATATGTGCACGCCTAAGGTCAATAAGAACTATTTTCCTGTTTTTTATGTATTATAAAGAGCAACACCATGGTTATATTCTATTAAATACACAAGCTTAATTTAAGTTAATTACCAGACAAAAAAAATTAAATATAATATGATAGATATTAAATTAAATTAATTAATTGGTCTGAATCAAGTTTATTTATAATTAATATTTAAAAATAATTTATATTAATTTATTTTAATTTATTGAAAAGTAATAAACATTTAATTGATATTATTTTATAAATATTTCATAGAAATATAATTTTATGTTAAGTGCTATATAAGGTATATATAGGTAATATATAAAAATTAATTCACTTTAATATTTCCTTAAAAACTTCCTCTGTCCCATTCTAATTCCTTAAAATCTTTTTCTCAGCCTCTAAATGTCTCAATCAAAGGAGTGTCCTCGACTTAAAACTCTTTCGATACCTTTCGCAGAGCTTTCTGTCCTATAGATGTAAATTTTCTCTCTATTTAACACTTTTTCCAGCTGTCGCCGGCAAATGGCTCCGCGTTTTTTCTGATCTTAACAGTTTAACGCATTGACTAAGTTTCTTGTCCCCTGAGAAAATTATTTCTGTCTTCGCTTTTGGGTGCACCTCTGTTCGAGCAGAGGGATTTTTGTGTTTTTCTATTGTCTGCAGTTGACTAGTAAAGATGTCCGTTTTTTATCAGCTCTAAAATAAAGTTTTAATTAGACTTGTGTCGTTCTCTTCAATTGTGGCCAGACTGCATCTTACGGTATATATATATATATATATATATATATATATATATATATATATATATATATATATATATATATATATATATATATATATATATATATATATATATATACATAGTGTGTATGTACTGAATCGTTATTCTTAATATTGGAATATTTCTGACCATTGGTAGTAAATGAGGTAAAGTTACTATAGCGAGTCTCTCTGAGGCATCGAGATAAATGAAATCAATATATTGAGAGTCGTCTATGTATATAACAACTAGCATTTATCGTATTAAATTTTTAACATTTATTTACATTTTTATTACGAATATTTTAGTTTTATTTCATATTTTAAATCCTCTATGAATGAAATGATCAACTATTAATTAGTAATCTAATTTGTGAGGTAATATATATAATGAGAATTGAAGCATTGACAGAAATAACGATTGTACGATGGCAATGATTAGGTACAATGAGGACGTAGAATTAAAAAAATACATCATCGTTCTACATTCATAGAATTAAATGTATATTCAAATTTATTAGACTTGAAATTATAAATTTATCCATAAATGTTCTAAAATAATTATTTGTTTATATTAGAAACATATTTAAAAAAAACTGATTAAATGCTGAGCAGAACTCGATTTTACCCAAAGAGTATAATAAATACAATAACAAATGAAGCATGGGCTATTAACTTTAAATGTATATGTTATAATCTATATATATACATTTTAATTAGTACAATATCAGACAGTCCAAATTATAATAAATGTAAATGTCGATTGTATAATGAAAATGATAGTGTGCAGTGACAATATATAATGAATAAAAGAAAATTTTGCTTTAGAGTCACAAAATTAAATAAAGGTACAAAGCTACTAAACTTTAAAGCTTGATTTTCTTAGGATATATGCTAAAAACATTATTTACATAAATTAGAAATATGTTTAAAGTTGTATTAAAGTGTTGTTAAAATAATATCTTTTAAATTGAAATATGTTTTTACGCGAACAAAATTCAAATATATAAATGTTGTCATAAAACAGATTGCTGTCCCACGAAATTACTTAGAAATCTAAAAAATATCATACAAAATTTACAAGCTTATAGAAAGATGCAAAATTACTGAAATTTGAAACTTAATTTTCTTTGGATATATGCTAAAAACATTACTTCTATACATTAGAAATATGTTCAAAATATTGATCAAAATTGAAACAAACATATTTTTAAGCAAAAAAAAAACATTCATATAAATAAATGTTTTCATAAAACAAAATAAATTGCTGTCCCATGAAATTGCTCAGAAATCTAAACAATATCGTACAAAATTTACGAGTTTTTGGAAGATGCAAAGCTACTGAAATTTAAAACTTAATTTTCTTTGAATATATGCTAAAAACATGATTTTTATACATTATATATATGTTCAAAATATTGATCAAAAATTTAAACAAACATATTTTTACGCAAAAAGCATTTATATAAATAAGTGTTTTCATACAACGAAATACATTGCTGTCCCAAAAAATTACTCGAAAATCTAAACAACATCATACTGAATTTACGATCCACGTTTCCGATCAATACGCAACAAAAAGAAGCTTAAAAATGATTATTTAAAATTTATTAATTTCGCATTTTGGTATTTTTATTTATCGAAAGCGAGATCACCGATTTATTGACAGGCAATAGTATAATTTAACCGTATAATTCCATGCTGTACGAATAAATGCCTGAAAGATGTATAACGATGCAAATAAATAAAAAAAGAAGCATTTTATAATCGATTAATCAATATGTACTTATTGTAGAGCCTAGAGGGATAAATCTTTTCAGAGCTGGAAGTTTCCGAACAGTGGAAGATATATTATGCAAAAAATCCAATAATGCGGTGCAAGCAGAGTTTTGATGTTTTTTATGCTGGCTATATGCTTTTCTTGTATTTCTCTCCTGACTGCAGGTGCCATTTTTTAACGGCGAGCAGTAATAAATAAACATGCTTTTTTTGTGTACTTGTTCCGTAGGTGACTAATTTTATACGAGAGAAAAATCTGTAATGTGTTATTAAGCATTTATAAACATAACAAATTGCAGTTAAGTGGGAATCTTTATACAAATTCTGCGGCTGAAATATTTAGTTAAACTAAAGATTAATCAAAGATTTTAATGGGATTAATTTAAACTTTCATTCTCTTTAAACGCTGCAATATAGCGCTTAAACCTTAATGAATTATGATAATGTATTTTGTTTTACTCTTAGTGTAAGTACATAGTTTGAGATTCGTTTAGTAAAATAGAATAAAATAATTTGAAAGTAGTTCTCATTCTTCAGTTGCTAGAATTATAACTTCCCATCGAATAGGGCAGAACGATGGCCGATTGTTTAGGGTGCTGGCCTTCGATACCGGAGTTCGTGGGTTCGAATCCCACTGTGGCATGGATGTTCGTAGCCGTTCGGAATCGGCTTTAAGCAGTAGGTCCCGGTCTCATTAGCCCCCGTGTTGCAAAAAGTAGACCGTAGCACTCCAAACCAAACCAAACCCATCGAATAGGCCTGGTGTTGATTGATCGAGTAAAATGCAGCGTTTTGGTATTAAAGTCCAAAAATTCAATTCATATTGCTGGTGTAAATGTTGTTAGAGAATTGAAATCCTCTTTAATTAGTAAGTTTTTGCCTAATTAGTCACCTTTATCAAAAAGTGTTGAAGCATAATTAATAGCCGTAGATCGCAAAACACCTTTTATTAAAGATACTAAAATAATAATAATAATACTGATAATAATAAATAAAAATACAAGGTACATTGGGCTTTTATTAGTTTTATAATGATCCTGAGCCCAGCCAATCAAATTACAGGCACAAGACAAAACTAATCAAACACAACCAATGAAAACACAAAAGGATCAACTCAAGAAAACCTCGTACGTCCGAGAAAGCTATTACTTAAATAATAATAAATAGCCAAGTCTCCAAGTATGAGTGTGGTTACATATTTCAACAAAAAGTGAGTACACTAAAGTGTTCAGAACTAAATCAAATCCAACAAGTAGACGTGTCAGAGTTCCAAATAAGGCATGAATGTTATTGTATTATCTTGCCTTATCAAACTGATATTAAGCATCTAATGCCTGCTTTTAAAATAAACTATATAATATATTAGAGCAAATATTGCTCTAATTAATCTTCTGCATAGCAAAAAGTAGCTGTCGCAGCAAACTATCTCCTAAGTAACTTCATAAGTCACCCCGCTAAATTATACATGATCGCACAATTCATCTAACAGTTTTGAGAGACTATGTAGCACTTAGGGCATGTTAACCTAGATCCTTTAAAAATAGGAAAATTACTTTTTCCGCCCAGAATATAATTATCAAATACTCCAAATCACATGTCGTTTTGAAGGAGGTATTGGTGAATGTAGCTTGTTTTCAACTGCTTTTAAACTAATGATAGCACTCTTGATTTCTAAATTTACATTAATCGCATCCCCCGCTAGATCTGTGTCAAATTGACCTACAGTATGAATGGAACATTCATGGCAATTTCTCTTACTATAAAACAGGGTTAGATGGTATATAAGTTACTCCCAAAACTAAATATCTTGTTGATGCTTGAACAAGTAGGACTGTTACTTTTCTGTACCAGATATCTAAATTCAAATGCATCTGATGTCAGTAATCTTCGTAGTTGTTCCGGAATCAATTTTAAAAGGCAAATATTGCTCTAATTAATCCTCTCTATAATAAAAAGTAGTGGTCGCAGCAAACTATCTCATAAGTAACCTCATAAGTCTCCTCTCTAAATTATAATTGAGTTGTGCCTTTTTCAATAACTTCCTGGAATGTGCTTTGAAGATCACTAAATTAAATACTGTCTAAGAAATAATTTAAATGAACAACGTTTTATTATGTTAAATTATGGCCACAGGGTAGGTTAATTCCCTCATGCAGTAAAGTATAGAACGGGCGAAGTTCAGCAAGTTTAAAAAAGGAAACACTGCCAGGTTTTCTGGAAAATTTCTAACTTCCAAGAAGCCAGTTGATGTTGCTCAACATGCGTTTTTTTCGATTTTTGATACAAAAGAGTAAAATTTCCTTTAATGTATCGGTTTTGTACTCGAAACTGATTGCAAATATGAATTATTTTACTCGAAATAAGCGTATAGGGGTACCTAAAAAGTAATCCGAATTCTCTAAAAAAAATCTGTCTCATATGGGATATCTGAAGAATATTTTGATAAGCTGCCAGACATATTTTATCTCTGTTTCAGCTACGAAAGAATAATTTGATATTCCAAGAATACTTCTTATCGGAAGGATCAAATACAGTATGAATATGCAAACTAATGACCTAAATATCAGTTGCCATATACGTTAGAGTGTTTTCTTCATTAATGGTAAAGGGTTTACGACTTCAATTTGGTTTTTATTCGTAACCTAGTTAAAATGCTACTCAAAGGGTTCCTTATTACACACACATATCTATACAAATAGACTTTCAGCAGTAATAAAATGAAAGGATTTTTGTATATATCTTAGTTAAAAATCAGTAGAGTGATAGCGTTAGCAATGTACTTTTATAAAGTATATTATATTTATTGTGCAGTTCATATTTTTGCAATCTTTATGTAGCTAAAAAGATAAATGGACATAAGTTATGCAATATATAATTTTTAACGGTTAATCTTTGCTACTTAATTAAGATAATTAACTTTTCCAATTAACAAGTGGTAAGTAAGGACTTGTCACATATAAACTTTAATCCTTTGTATACTAATTTAAAGCTATCTTGCATTGTGAAAAACACACCTCTACATAATGTTCTTCTTTATGTAGAGAGGTTTGGTTTGGTTTAGAGTGCTACGGTCTACTTTTTTGCAACACGAGGGCTAATAAGGTAAGGACCTACAGCTTAAGGCCGATTTCGAACGGCTACGAATATCCATTCCACAGTGGGACTTGAACCCACGAACTCCGGTACTGAAGGCAGCACCCTAACCAATCGGCTATTGTTTGGCATGTAGAGAGGTTTACACGACAAAATGTATATTGAAAAATATGCAGAATATAATTATTTTCAACTAAAAAGAATTTAGCTAAAGAAGTGTTTATAAGCCTCTCTTAGATATGTATTCTCAAGTCTAACCAAATTTATAAAAATGACCCCATTTTAATTAAAATATTAATGCTTTCACAAAGATTTAATAAAGGAAAGGAATGATTGAATTTAAAGGTTCAAGATATCCCAAATATGTTTTAAAATATTGAACTCTTTAAATTTTTTTAAAAATATCCTTCTACTCTTTCTCCACACACATACATTTGAAATCTTATATTCTGTATTTTGAAAGTTACTTACGCGTATAATTTCATTTGTAAGAAGCTTTCTGTAACAAATGAAATATTTAAATAGTTTTTTCTTTTAATAGTTTTTTCGTGCTTTTATTTTAAGAATATCCATGGAATAAAATACTAAAGCATTTTTTGAACTTAAGATACAAGTGTTAAATTTTTACGCAGGTTTTCTTTAAAGCAGAGAATTATACCATACATGAAATTAGCAATAAACTGCTTATTTTGTATATACACATATACAGAAGAGACTAAAAAATTTCATTTTTTTTCTATAAGTGTGAGCCAATATTTTTTATTAAACTAAATTTTAAGGGTATCTAAAAGCCCATCCACACTCTTGTGTAGATAAGTTTTAATAAATTTTAAGGCAAAAATAATAGTAGTTCAAAAAAGCATATAGATTTAAAAAAATTAATATTTTAAACCTAAAAACTACAATTAAATTAACCGTTAACACATAATTTACTTTTCTGAATATATTTTCAGTTAAATTCTATAATAAATTTCCTAACTAACTTGTGATAAATAAGGAATTGCCACATTTAAACTTTAATATTTTCTAAACTAATTTAAAGCTATGTTGCATTGTGAAAAAATACCACTATATAATTTTCTTCACTATGAAGAGAGGTTTACATAAGAAAAAAAATATTAAAAAATATCTACTCTATCATTCTTTTCAACTAAACAGAAGTCAACTAAAGAAGTGTCTACAAGCCTTTGTCAGATTTGTATACTCAAGTCTAACCGAATTTATAAAATTGACCGCATTTTAATTAAAATATTAATGCTTTCAAAGATTTAATAAATAAAAAGAAATGATCGAATTTTATGTTTTAAATATTGAATTCTTTAAGAAATTTTTTAAAATATCCTTCTACTTTTTCTCTACATACATGCAAATTTTGAAATTTTATATTCTGTATTTCTAAAGTTACTTACGCGTATAATTTCATTTGCAAGGAACTTTTTGTAACAAATGAAATATTTAAATGGCCATTTCTTTAGTGTCTGTTTTTTTAAAATTCCATGGTATAAAAATACTAAGTCATTTTTTGCATTTAAGATACAAGCGTTAAATTTTTAAGCAGGTTTTCTTTAATACACAGAATTATACCGTACAAGGAATTACCAATATACTGCTTATTTTGTGTATACAAATGTATAGAAAAAACTAAAAAAATTCTCTTTTTTTACTGTAAGTGTGAACAAATATTTTTTATTAAACTAAATTTTAAGGGTATCTAAAAGCCCATGCACAGTCTTGTGTAGATAAGTTTTAATAAAATTTAATGCAAAAATAATAATTCAAAAAATTATTTAGATTAAAAAAATTAATACTGTAAAAGTATAAATTATAATTAAACTAACCTTTAAAATATAATTTACTTTTCTGAATATATTTTCAACTGAATTCTAAAATACAAAATAATTACAATGTTTAGAGTAAAACTTAAAATTAAAAAAATTGAAGAGGCACCATATCCCGTTAATCAAAAGACGGCATGAAATCAAGAACTCAACATTCTGTTATACAATTTAGATTTTATAAAAATATAAGTTAAGACCAAAATGGCGGAAGAAGTTACACAACCGGTAATACGATACTCTACTCTCCGGCCCTGCTAAGGCAAATAAGAGTAAAAGTTGGGCTTTTATGCGAAATGTTTCAAACGCATAAAGGAACGCCTCTATGAATTGAATAATGTGCCCCTTCCTTCCTTTTCTTCCATAGCCAAAGCTCATAAAAACCTTGGTTTTCAGCCAAAGTAAACCAGACTTTATTGCGGAAGCAGTCTGGTTCATGCTGTTTTAACCTTGACAACACATTACCTGTGTACCTCGGGCTTTATTTTGGGATGCTTTTTTCACGGAATATCATGTACACGCCACTCACCCAGAGGTCGGAAATCATGTCTGAGGCACGGAAAATCATGAATTTAGATGAAGGAGGCGCAACGCAGGAAAATCTAAAGGCAATACGCTTGTTTACGAAACATGGATATTAATCTAAAAACAAGATATTATAAGGGAGAACGATCCTTCAATTTTAATGTCTAAAATTACATGGACTTTTAAAATTGATACTTTATATATGTTCCAATTTTTTTTTAAATCTGCAAAGCAAAATAGCTTAAAATAGCTGCATTTAAGTAATAATCCAATTTTCTTCAATTATGTACTACTACTATTTAAAATATTAAAAATGAAAGAAAAGAAATTATGTATAATCGAAAAACAATAATGATCCTTCAATTTTAATGTCTCAAATTACATGGACTTTTAAAATTGATACTTTATATATGTTCCAATTTCTTTTTAAATCTGCAAAGCAAAATAGCATAAAATAGCTGCATTTAAGTAATAATGCAATTATCTTCAATTATGTACTACTACTATTTAAATTATTAAAAATGAAAGAAAAGAAATTATGTATAATCGAAAAACAATAATGATCCTTCAATTTTAATGTCTCAAATTACATGGACTTTTAAAATTGATACTTTATATATGTTATAATTTTTTTTTTAAATCTGCAAAGCAAAATAGCTTAAAATAGTTGCATTTAAGTAATAATCCAATTTTCTTCAATTATGTACTACTACTATTTAAATTATTAAAAATGAAAGAAAAGAAATTATGTATAATCGAAAAACAATAATGATCCTTCAATTTTAATGTCTCAAATTACATGGACTTTTAAAATGATACTTTATATATATTCCGGTTTTTTTTAAAATCTGCAAAGCAAAATAGCATAAAATAGCTGCATTTAAGTAAGAATGCTGTTTTCTTCAATTATGTAATACTATTATTTTAATTATTAAACATGAAAGAAAAGAAATTATGTATAATAGAAAAACAATCTCATATATGTTTACAATTATAACATTTTATACCATAATAGAATTCTGCAGTAATTTTTTTAACAACTAATTATCCAAAAGTAATTCACAGCAACATAAAATTATTTTATAACCCTAATTTGGTATTTAAAAATATTCCCGTAGAGATAAATTATCACTGTCTAATATTACTAACTGAATATTTAATATAACACAGGGCACTGAAAATTAAGAGTTAAAATATCCCAATGAACGCAACTAATAATGATATATCCTATAACATATTATATAAGGATATATCATTTATAATTATCATATGATACTAAACACCTGTAATTATATTAAATCTGTCTATACATAATATAATTTTAAATTAATTATTAAGTAGATAATAGTACAAATATAATTTTTAGCCAGCAAAGTAACAGAGTCAGCAAAATATTGTATCTTTTATACCTATACTAGTAATTATTTTATACCAGTTTAGTAGACGCTACAAGGCGTGTTACTAAATTATTAACTTACTGCTGTAAAAATTTATAAACATTTACATTGAAGAAGAATTAAATTAAGAATATCATTTTTTTAAAATCACATATCTTTAAATTTAGTTAAAAATTAGATTTGTTAATTTTTAAAGATAGATTTGTTTATTTTTAACATATATTTTTAATTATTTATTTTTTCAATAGATTCGTACAAAATACTTACCATACATTCCAAATATATATTAAGATAAATCTGTGCCCATTTCTTATTTCGACTTCATAAAAACTATTAAAACTCAATTAGCATTTGAAAAAATTCGAATTTTTCTTTAAAATTCAGCGTATACACACATTAAAACACTTTGTATAAACTAATACTCAAATAATAATACTCATACATGTTCAAAATATAGTTTAAAATAATAACAAGGCAAATTGAGTATTAGAATCATTTTAAGAAGGTAGAACAAATTTTACAAAAATGGGTTTAAAAAAACTTTGATTTTTAAAAAAATTATACTTTAATGCATATGCGTTTAGTTTCCTATCTCAAAGTTATTAAATTTTAAAACGTTTCGTAACATCCGCTTGTCCCTTTGAACTTTTGTTATTCAATATTCATCCACATGATAAGTCATAGACAATGATGCAACTTGCAGCTTGTGGTTGCTAAAGAAAAAAAAGGGACTAAAAAGCAGTTTAACTCGCTGAAATGCGAGAGAAAGGATTTTGCTGTCGAACGTGTTTCTCCTAAATATCCCAAATATGCTCGACCGGTTTTAAACCGGCATATCACGATGCTCTAGAACAGTGATTAAAATCTTCATCGTGTTCCATTAAACTTTCTCTCGTGATGATAGGTGGCAACGCCGTGTACAGTCTGCATGACTGGTCGAATTCCATTCATCACACACGAATCCGTCACGGCAATTAAATTACAACGATGGAAGTTCATCACCACAGTAGAAGGCATAAAGTGCTAACACGAGAAATTTGTTCCGAAAACATAGCACCCGCATGCTAGGCGTGTCTGATGCACGCTTGATACGATTAGAGTGGTTAACAGCTTTAACAAAGCTGCTAACAAGAATTTACCATTTCCACTGGAAAAAACACAATGATTATCCTGTATTTAACCCTATAACATTAACAAGAATAAAAGAAAATGTGAGATGCTTAATGTAAATACAAGGTCTTGTTAAATGTGTTGGGGTCAAGCTTTACTTCATGAAGTCATGATAATTAAACAGGTCTCTGTTTCTTAAATCTAATTTATAATGACCACAATCATTCATGCTGATGACCGTTGGTGGCTAGTGGTGAGATTTAACCGCTTCCCTGTTTTGTCCGTACGCCGTACCGGCACAGCTTTCGGGCCTTTACTGATTTGCCAGTACGGCGTACGGGCAATCTGATTTCTACTTCGCTTGCACTGTTTCGGCCGTATTTTTTTTCAATTTCAGTAACAAATTATTCGTATAGATGGCGTTGTCCAGTAAATGATAGTTTGTAGTTTATTGTATTTTGTACTCTGATTGGTTCAAAAGCGCGGATTTTTTCGATTGTTTTGTATCAGAAGACGAATTGTTATCTTTTAGTGTATAGCTTTCAGTGTATATCTATTTTACTAACCGCCTGATAATTTTATTGATGTAAGAGTTGAATAATAAATTTTTCCTCTTTTAATTAATGGAAAATTCAGAGCGTATGGAGCTAATTTCTTGTGATTCCAACTGTGAATCGGAATCAGAAACTGAATTATCTGTAAATAATAGTAGCGAAAGTTTACTAGATGACCTGGATAGTAGTGACTCTGATAGTAGTACAGATGGAATCAGTCAAGCAAGACAATTTTTTAAAATTAATTGTGATAAAACTTCGGATCCGTCTAGTAGATTAGCTTTCACTGGAATTCCAAAAATTAACTTGGATATCAATGATATAAATGACTAAAGGTAAACTTCAGTTCTATGATGCTTTCATAGAAAGAAAAAAAAGCTTATAATATTTATTTTTTTTATAAACTAGAGCTACGAAAATACAATTTCCTGTTTATTGTTTTCGATATGGAAATAAGATTGTTTTGATATATTTTATAACACACACACACGCTTAAATATATATATATATATATATATATATATATACATATATATATATATATATATATATATATATATATATATATATACGTGTGTGTGTTATATATATATATATATATATATATATATATATATATATATATATATATATATATATGTCAGGTCTAAAAAAGGGGTAGGTGGAAATTACGTGAGTTATAAGCGATTTTAAAAAGGGAACTCTTTTATAATAATAAAATAAATGAAAAAGACCCACGCTCGCGTAAGCTTTTGGGATCACCCGGTTAGGCGGAAGCATTCTGAGCTATTTGATGAGCTTGCAAACAGATAAGTTTGAATTGGCGCGTGGACATGGAGCGGTCAACACCTTCACGCATAGCTCCGCCACGAACATTGAAAATGGCGCATGTTGCTTTCCTTAAGAACGATGAATTAATAAAACTTATTATTATCAAGAAGACTGTTTTCCATTCGCCTTAACTCTGGATCACGACTTGTCATATATATATATATATATATATATATATATATATATATATATATATATATATATATATATATATATATATATATATATATATATATATATATATATATATATATATTAGCAATTAAGGTTTAAAATATTTATTAGTATTGCAGATTGGAACAATTATGTTTTAATAACGAAATACTTGCTATGTAACTAATTAATATTTGATTACACATAAAATTACACACCGAAAATATTTCGATTCTGCAAATGAGGCCATGAAAATTTAAGTATGTTAAATGGATTTTTAATTAATGCATATACAGGGATAAAAATTTACACCGGTAATTTAAAATTCATTACATCTTTTACGTAAATTATATTTCGTAAATTTATCTTTTGGAAAGTAAATTTAAAGAAATAATATTAATGTGCTTAATTATTTTATTGTTATACATATGAAAGGTTAAAGAAATACGCATTGTCAATAAATGCACAAATACCGCAAATTTTATTCTAATGATAAATTATCCTGTATGCTATGATAGTAACATTTTTATTGTTTTTATTAAATTTTGGAATCAAACATAACAAACTTGGATGGAAAATATTTTCTGTGAAAGGACCATACTTTCTGACTGTATAGTTATTACTCAATTTTATTCCATTTATTTAATCATAATATCACTTTTAGTAATCAATTAAAGTACATCAGTACTTGCTAAAGGCTGAACTATTTTTATGCGTTCTTAACTATAGGAACATTTTTATACAAAAATTATAAATTTCTATAATTTCATATTCAAACACTATATATTCTGTGATTTATGATACGTGATGAATATACCAGGAACAACTCGTAAGTTCACCATATTTAGATTTCAATACTGTTTTCAATTTTATAGTTATACTAATTGAATACAGTAGGATTTGAATGAAGGTACATCCATAGCACGAAGCAAAAACAAATTTTAATTCAACGTAAACAAACTATAACAACAATGATAAAATGACTATTAGAGTAATGCGTAGTTAGTTCTCTTTTTAAGGTGTCAGTGAATATATGAAATAGACTATGGCAAAATTTTAGACGTGATAAACAAGCATATTACAAGTTAAAATATAAACTAATTTATGCTGAGATAAATTAGAAAATAAATGAATGTGTTAAATATGTAATTAAAGATGTCTGGCCTTGGAAATAAATGTAATTTAATTTAAGTGTAACATTAATATTTATTTACCTAACATTTGGTCATTTTATATATCTTCCACCACAATAATATGATGCCATAATAAAGCTTATTGCAATAGCATATGTCAAATAGGGCTTTGTTACAACAACCCGATTTACTTATGTGTAATAACGTGAGGAGCAGTAAAGTGACAACTGGAATTTATTGTTTGATTTACTATTTGTTTTCAAGAAAGAGGTTTCCCCACCTTATAAAATGTGTTTTAGTTTAAAATATAATTCTGGTTTTGCCAAGACTTATTTTAACATACATTTAATTTATGTTCATACAGCACTAAAACCTTCAGACGTGGTATTCTGTGGAAAACTTCATTTTGGGTTTTTTCACTGACAATTTCGAGGCAAAAATCAAGTCTACACACAGCACTATCAATTTAGAGGAAGCACATCCTCACATCAAAAGGTGCACAGCATGTGTTAAAAGAGGTAGATTCAACTAGGATTCGACGCAATGCTTAATGACTGTCGTAGATGTTTTGTAAGGAAGTTGTTATCGATACTGAAGAGGAAGCAAGGATTCTTACACACGATAAGAATATGCGAACCACTTTATTATATTTCAAGTAGCACAAAAAGGGGGGGAATACAAGTTGGGTGGACTAGAGAATATCTGTCGTGATAATGGACAAAGAACACCTTGCAAAGTGTCAATCTTTGAAAGAGGTAACCTAAACCTAATCGATATTAGGAGGAAAGAGAGATCAGACAATCTACACCCAGAGAGTGATTTTCTCTTGTTTTTAAAGTTTTTAATATTTTATTGTTCTTGTTTTAATATTCTTGTTTTTCTTATTTCGTGTTGTTTGTCATTATCTTATTTTTTGTAATTATTTACGGCTCCATTCTCATACATTTGTGATGTATGGAAGCCAATGATGTACAATCAAGAGCTTCTGCAATAAATAAAAAAAAACAAGTTGGGCGGATTAGTGCCATGAAGGGTTTGTAAAAAATGAAGCACGTCCATCCACCTTCATGTACACGACATAAACTATCACTGTGAAATATCTCTTCATATTTCAAGAGGCATCAAAAGAGATTCATATAAATGACGTACACAAGGGTTAATAATTGGTGTTGTGGATGCATTGAAAAATGATCAAGTAAGACCATCCTGTGCACGACATAAACCATCCATGTGAAGCATCTATTTATATTTCAAATTGCATCAGAAGAGATCATCTAAGTAAGGATCATAAAGTTGAAGAATTACTATTGTCGATGTTCTGTAAAAGAAGGAAGCAATAACACCCTGTGCAAAAGCACGAGCCATCGTTGTATGTCCTTTCTATATATTTCAAGTTGCCTAAAAGGGATTTACCCAAGTAGGGTTTATAAGAGAGAATGATTGTTATTGTGAATGATTTGCAAAAAGTGGTTAGTTATTAGAGATATGGGTTAAAGTTATGCGTAAAAATTAAAAAGCAATTCAAGCATTTTGATATGTTTGATGCGAGGCAGAAACCTAAGAGAAAGACCTGCTGAAAATTTGCAACTTCCTCCATTTTATCCACATTAATGAGCCTTGTTAGGTCAACTTAATGGACAAATCAAAAATAGAAAATCAATTACTGGAATCAAAAGAAAAAGCCTAGTATCCAATACGAAGAAAATTATTTTTTAAAAACTAAACATTTATTTATTTAAATAGTTTAACCTTTTTAAAACCATTCGCAATAGATACGGGTTAAAAGGAAAATGTTGAGGAATATTAAAAAAAAAGCATAAAAATCCTTGAAATACATGCAACGTGTTCTGAAGTACACATGTCAGAAATATGTATCTCAAGACAAAATAAATAGTTTACTCAGAATCTCTGGCATGCTCTCCTAAGCATATGTCATATTTTTGTCAACGAAGAAAAAAATAAATAAAACTTTTCACTTTTACCATTATTTAGTTTCTCTCCTTTTTTTTTCTTCCTTCTTCCATCCCAAGTATTACAAGAGGAAGAAGAATCCTTGATGCTCAGCCAAGATCAACGAGACTTTCCGGCGGAAGAGATGTGGATCATGTTTTTCGAGGCTGTTTCTCTTTATTCGTTTATTCCGCTTATTACTTCTCCATCCGCTTTCGGAGAAATGTTTACTTCTGCGCATTGGTGGATAAAGGAGTTATGTCTTTACAAATTCAAGCTAAAGGGAAGGGAAGGTAGGTAGATTGGATCATGGACTCTAAGTACGTCGAAACAGAGCTTTGAAAAAGTGGTTAAAGGGAGTGCGGTAAAAAATGCAAGAAGTCAACAGCCGTTTCCTTACGCGGCCAGAATAAAATTGACGCCCGCCTGAGAAGAATTTGTATAAATGGAACAGGTTTGTGAAAGGAGAATTTCAGTTTAAAAGAAGTTGGTGTTAGGAATGTGATAGGAATACACTCTTAACTTTACTATTTGTAGTGGATAAAATAAATACAAAAATTACGTTTAAGACTGCTTACTTAATGATTACAAATGTCCTACCTCCTTTCGTTGTGTTACATTAAATGCATCTGAATATTGTACGATTGACTATACACCTAACAGTGTTTTTAAATATAGTAATATTGAACTAAAGATCAAGACAGAACAAAAGCGGTTCTTCAACGAGTTAAGAATGGCTCTCATGCTTTTGTTTTCTTTGTTTTCTTTTTTTCTATAAAAAAATTATTTCGGATACTATTGAAGACAGATCATCAATTTGTGAAATAATACTTAATAAAAAACGGCTGGGTAATGGAAAAAGCATTGCAAATGCTGATATATATATACATATATATATATATATATATATATATATATATATATACAAATACATACATACATATATACATATATACATATATATATATATATATATATGTATGTATATATATACATATATATACATATATATATGTATATATATATATATATGTATATATATATACATATACATATTATATATACATATGTATATATATATATATTAAATATTATATATATACATATATATATATATATATATATCTATACATCTCTCTCTCTCTCTCTCTCTCTCTATATATATATATATATATATATATATATATATATATATATATATATATATATATATATATATATATATATATATATATATATATATATATATATATATATATATATATATATATATATATATATATATATATATATATATATATATATATATATATATATATGTAAGGAAATCTAGAAGTCAGTCTCATATATATATATATATATATATATATATATATATAGTAAAGTAATTAAAGATACAGTAAATATTTCTGACTTCTGAACGATTAACTATATACCTGACAATGTCTTTAAATACAGTAGTATTGTGTTCTAGCCTCATTCCCCTAATATATGTCCATGCTAACTTACAAATGCGAATATTGATTTATCAACAAAAAGGAGTTTAAAAGTTTTCAGTTTCTGTTTTTTTGTATAATTTAAAATTATGTGTAATTTGAACCTCTATAAAAACAAGTAAATTAAGCTTATATAAAACCATATAAACTAAATGTGTACAAAAGAACTTGCAAGCTTAATCCCTTTAACTGTTGGACGTACGGTGGTTGCGCAGTGAAATCACGTGTTAAATATTTCTTTATCTGCTTTTTAAAAACACATGAATAATTTGTTTTATTTACTATATTTCTAATACTTTAAACTAGCAACAAATGACAGTATTAAATTTAATTTTTTCCTCTTTAAAACGTACTTCTATAAACTTGCTTAATATGAAATTTGATTTTTCAGGCTTACGACTCCAATTAAACGTTCATACCGAAACAATACTTATTAAGTATATGCATGCATACATAATTACATATATACGTAATTATTTATATGACAGAATTATAACATCATTTTAGTGATATTTATATATTGTTCTTTCGAAATAACTAAAATAAAAAAATATATAATTATCCCGCTGTACAAAGGAGAGCTTTCAGAAATAACCCCCACCTCAACGAATGTAAGTAGTTTTTCCCATCATATTTCATATTTTTAATATCCGTGGATATTATATATATTAAGAAATTTCTTTAACTACAAAATAATTTTACTCGTGCGTGTAAAAGAGATAAAAGAAAAATTGT
>CM063508.1:53921450-53923950 GCA_032207245.1 Pardosa pseudoannulata
ATAACATTATGTATGCATTTAAAATGTATAGACAAATGGTAAAAAGTATTGCAAAATGTAGATAAATTAGTTGAATTGTGGAAATTTAATGTTTTTCACTGTAACCGCTTGTTTTATTTTTAATAAATTTTATCCGAATCAGAAATAAAACTGGAGAAAAGTTAAGTACATAAAACTAAATCTAATCAAGTGATTTAGTATTATAGAATTGAAAAACGGTTATATATTTAGGAACATTTTAGAGAAATGAATTTATTTTGATATACTGTTGTTTCGTTTGAAATAGATAAGTATAACTAATTCTTAAAACATGTAATTCCATCCTTGTCGATGATATACAATTATAAATAAGAATTACTGACGGGGTTTAGTTTTTTTATGCTGTATAATATGATGCAGAATTAACAGGTATTTTAAATACGCCTGAGGCGACACTAAACTTCTATCTTATCTTATTTTTATTTAATTTGCTTGAAATCCTAATTATGTCAATAGCGAAGTAAAAGTAGTTAACTTTTCAAACTAAAAAACGTTTTCTTTGTTGTCAGTTTAGTGTGGCTTTAAATGTAAATGTTCATATAAATTTGAAATCTCACGCGGAAACTTTTATATACAGACCAACTGATAATTTATTTTATACACGGTTTTATTACGAAGAATTCATACATAGGATTAAGAGGAACAACTTATGCTTCCTGCATAATCAATGATATCATTTTAAGGGGGCACATCAATTTCAAACCTTCAAAAATCGATTGTTTTGCTATAACATTTTAAATTTTCTGGACATTTTTGAATTATTTTAAACAAAATCTATTCAAATATTCCAATTAGTACGTAAAGAAATGTAGAATATTTGCATTTAATGTCATAGTTTTTATTATGCTTATGCTTACTGCATAATCAATGATATAATTTTAAGGGGGCACATCAATTTTAAACCTTCAAAAATCGATTGTTTTGCTATGATATTTTAAAATTTCTGGACATTTTTGAATTGCTTTAAACAAACTCTATTAAAAAGTTCCAATTAATACGTAAAGAAATGTAGAGTATTTGTATTTAATGTCATAGTTTTAGGCAAATTCTAAACAATTTATATGCATTTTCAGAAAGTGGTGTCTTTTCAACTTGCGCCTACTGTAAATAAGAAACTATTCCACATATTTCTTTCAAATTTTCACAATAAATGCATTATTGACTTACAACGAAACTTTACCAACTTTTTACATTAGTCATTATTTTATTTAGTATTTATAGTATTTGAAATGGAATTTTAAAGCATTATTTTAGTTTTTTTTTTGAAAATTCTATGCCATGGTGTAATATTTGAAACTTTTTAAAGATTTATAGAGGTTGAGAATTATAGATAATTATTACTGTTTACAGGAAAGCAAAAATTATTAAGGACACTCATTTTGTATCTTTCTAAATCTCTGTGCAGTGTACGAGGAAAATTTTTAAAGCTTTTAAATTAAGCTCTCACTTTCACTTTATAAAATGCTCTTATTACTTACTTTATCAACATTTTATATTAGTGTTCATTTTATTTAGTATTCATAGTACTCGAAACTGAGTTTTAAAGCATTATTTTAGCTATTTTAAAAAATTTATGCCATGGTGTAAGATTTCTGACACTTTTTAAACATTTATAGAGGTTGAGAATTATAGATAATTATTACTGTTACAGGAAAGCAAAAATTATTAAGGACACTCATTTTGTATCTTTCTAAATCTCTGTGCAGTGTACGAGGAAAATTTTTAAAGCTTTTAAATTAAGCTCTCACTTTCACTTTATAAAATGCTCTTATTACTTACTTTATCAACATTTTATATTAGTGTTCATTTTATTTAGTATTCATAGTACTCGAAACTGAGTTTTAAAGCATTATTTTAGCTATTTTAAAAAATTTATGCCATGGTGTAAGATTTCTGACACTTTTTAAACATTTATAGAGGTTGAGAATTATAGATAATTATTACTGTTACAGGAAAGCAAAAATTATTAAGGACACTCATTTTGTATCTTTCTAAATCTCTGTGCAGTGTACCAGGAAAATTTTTAAAGGCTTTGAATTGAGCTCTCACTTTCACTTTATAAAAATGCTCTTATTATTTACTTTATCAACTTTTTACATTAGTGTTTATTTTATTTAGTATTTATAGTATTCGAAATGGAATTTTAAAACATTATTTTAGCTTTTTTGAAAATTCTATGCCATGGTGTAAGATTCATGATTCTTTTTAAAGATATATAGAGGTTCAGAATTATAAATAATTATTATTATTTACAGAAAAGCAAAGATTATTAAGGATACTCATTTTGTGTTTTTCTAAATCTCTGTACAGGATACCAGGAAAAATTTGAAAACTGTTAAATTAAGTTCTCACTGTATCTTTATAAAAATGTTCTTATTTTTCAAAAACAAAATAAATTTAACAAAATTAATTAAATAAGTATAGAGAACAAATGCGGAAAATTTCATGTATTTACATTAAT
>CM063508.1:53928950-53933950 GCA_032207245.1 Pardosa pseudoannulata
ATCACTTTGTGTCCTAGCCACTCCCACCTTCAATTCACGTGATTTAATAACTTGTGACTATTTCCTTTAGAGACGCAAGAAGGATTTTGTGTACATACCTCCTACCGTAAATCTTTAGATGAGATCAAAGAATGATTCAAGCTGCAGGGAGCACCATTCAGAGAATGATGGTTTAAAATGTATGTTTCGGAATTAACTACCGTCTGAACCTGTGTCACATGAAGCAAAAAGAGAATATAACTATATTTGGATGATTTCACTTTGTGTCTTAGTATCCTCCCTCCCTACCAACTTTCAGTTCAGTTGACTCAACGCCTTGTAACTTTTTCCTTTGGAGATACACGAAGGACCTTGATGATAAACAGACTATATGCTATATACATACTTATTTTGCTTCCAATAATTTCAAAATATTTACTTAGTGGTGAGTTTTCCATGGTGTTCATTAATAATTAATACATTATTAATAATTTAGTCTTCAATCTAGCTACTAATTATTTAAAATTATCGATTATTTCAAGTGTGTATCCACTTTTATTTCGCATTTAATACTACAATTTTAAATTCTTCAATACCTCAAAGTTATATCTACATTTATTTTGCTTCCCATAATTTCAAAAGTTTTACTTAGTGGTGAGTTTTCCATGGTGTTCATTAATAATTAATACATTATTAATAATTTAGTCTTCATTTTAGCTACTAAGTATTTAAAGTTATCGATTATTTCAAGTGTGTATCCACTTTTATTTCGCATTTAATACTACAATTTTAAATTCTTCAATACCTCAAAGTTATATCTACATTTATTTTGCTTCCCATAATTTCAAAAGTTTTACTTAGTGGTGAGTTTTCCATGGTGTTCATTAGTAATTAATACATTATTAATAATTTAGTCTTCATTTTAGCTACTAAGTATTTAAAGTTATCGATTATTTCAAGTGTGTATCCACTTTTATTTCGCATTTAATACTACAATTTTAAATTCTTCAATACCTCAAAGTTATATCTACATTTATTTTGCTTCCCATAATTTCAAAAGTTTTACTTAGTGGTGAGTTTTCCATGGTGTTCATTAATAATTAATACATTATTAATAATTTAGTCTTCATTTTAGCTACTAAGTATTTAAAGTTATCGATTATTTCAAGTGTGTATCCACTTTTATTTCGCATTTAATACTACAATTTTAAATTCTTCAATACCTCAAAGTTATATCTACATTTATTTTGCTTCCAATAATTTCAAAATATTTACTTAGTGGTGAGTTGTCCATGTTGTGCATTAATAATTAATACAATATTAAAAATTTAATCATCATTTATCTACTAAGTATTTAAAATTCTCGATTATCTCAAGTGTGTATCCACTTTTATTTCGCTTTCCCTAATTTCAAATATTTTCCTCGGTATGATGAATATCTCTGAAAAATGCGTTTAGAAGTTCTGAGACTTCTTTCTTAAAATAAAAGCATATATACAGTTTGATTCATCGTACCTTACAAAACTGCTATATGTAAGCTAATATGTCACTCTACCAAGATGTAATAAATGAAAGGAAGCACGTTTTAGAAAAGAAACACGAGATGGCGTTTATAGTGAACGAAAGAATGCTTAAAAAGAACAAAATTTTTTTCCTCTCTAAGGATGCTCTGTAGTTTTTTCTCCACTGGCGTAATGTTTCTGTATTTACTCTCCGAGTATATTTCATCGCGAGTTTCGCTGAGAAAAGAAAAAATAAATTTTTTTTACAGAGAATTTGGTGAGGTTGATAAATTTTATTCATTCTTTTCTTGCTCTGTACAATATTTGGCAGTATTATGCACACTATAATCTGTACAAACTGATTGCACATCAATCTCAAACAAATTATTTGACAAAACTGTTCAAAAATTTGAAAAATAGTTGTATATTTAAAGGTATAAAAATGTGCTCAATATTATTCATCTAAATGCATTTCTGTTCCCGTTCATATATATATATATATATATATATATATTATATATATATATATATATATATATATATATATATATATATATATATATATATATATATATATATATATATATATATATATATATATATATATATATATATATATATATATATATATATATATATATTTATATATATATATACATACGACACATAAACATATTAGTTCGTGTATAAAAACTTCATTATTGTAATCCTATCCCATGGCTACACCATTTAGATATCTTTTGTTCACATTTTGGGACGACAAGTGTGGAGGATGTTATCAACCGGATTTCCCGATCGGAAGTCTTTTATGGCGTTGCTACCTAAACAAATTCCTATTGTCTACTTCAGCCTCAGCTTCTTTACTCTGTATAGTTCCGCTCGAGGGTGTGTCTTTCTCCTATTACATTATTGTTAAAGAGCTCCAACTATTTTTAATTATAACTGGCTTTATTAACCCCCACTTTTAAACCTGAAATATATATATATATATATATTTATTTATATATATATTATATATGTATATATATATATATATATAATATATATATATATATATATATATATATATATATATATATACATATATATATGTATATATATATATATATATATATATATATAATAGATATATATATATACATAATATATATATATATATATATATATATATATATATATATAAATATATATATATATATATATATATATATATATATATATATATATATATATATATATATATATATAATATATATATATATATATATATATATATATATATATATATATATATATATATATATATATATATATATATATATAAATCCAGACTGTATATAATATAATATTAAATCTCTCCCTGATATACCCTACCACAGTCATATTTAGTATTACGACATAAAATAATACAGGAAATAATTTTTTGACCAAAGTAGAATAAATTAAGAACACAGCATAAAGTATATAAAGTTATATTTGCTAAAATTAAACTGTAAAATGTAAAAAAAACTGATATAACTACATGAAAGATCGAATTGTAAGTTTTACGGGAAATGCACCATAATCTATGCAATCAACTCGGAAACAGACATTTAACGTAAAATAAGGAAAACGCATTTTTATTTTTAAGGGGGGGAGGAAAAGGGCAAAGGAATTGAAACGAGTTATGGTTAGTTTTAGTATAGTATGTGATAACATTGTGAAGAAGGTCATATCAATAGCCTCATCTGATTATGCGCATGTGAGTGAATGATGATCTTCTCAGTGATTAAGTATGGTTGTGATATTTTGTATGCCGAAGCATCTACATCTATTTGAATTTGAATAACAGAGAAAGAGAAATGAAATTGAACAATAAAAAAGCACATGCAACATTAGATAGGGCCAGTTCGGATCTTGAGCTGTAATACTGAAGACCTTATTTTTTGTGAAAGTGTAGTTAATACGTACTCTGACAATTAAATTAATTTTAAATTTTAAATTATGTCTTCTTTATATTAAAAGTTTAACGCAAGAAATAAAATAAACTCAAATAACACCTGGAGCTTTTGCTGGGGAAACCACTAGGCTAGCTGAGCACGGTAGGAATGCCGTTACAATTGCCAGAAATTATAAAGTTTATCACAAAGTTGGCACAAAAGCACTATCTAGAAGATTAAGGTATTTTTTAAAAATATAAGAGATTATTTCGCTATGTCACAGTTTCGATTTCTGACCGGGGTTTTAGAAAAAACCTGTTTTTTGTAGTCCTCACATGTAACACCAAGGGTAACACTAATGGTAACACCAACGTGCATTGCTAGGGATATATTTGGTTTTTCTTTTTGGAACGCTGCTGTGTAATGTTTTGCTATACGAGGGCTGATGGGACCGAGACCTACATTTTAAAGGCGATTTCGAAAAGCTTCGAATATCCATGCCACATTGGTATTCGAACTTCGTTATCGAATATCAGTGCCTTAACCATTCGGCTATCAGTCTACCATTACGGATAGAAGATTTTCTTCGAGACAACATTCCAGTCTCCTTCGAAAAAAAAAGCCGAACGATGACCGATTGGTTAGGGGGATGGCCTTTGGTACGGGAGTTCGTGGGTACAAGTCTGTGGCATGGATGTTCGTAGCCGTTTGGAATTGGCTTTAAGCTGTAAGTCCCGGCCTCATTAGCCATCATGTTGCAAAAAGTATACAGTAGCACTGAAAATTAAACCAAACCATATCAAAAAAGAGGTGCAATCTGAATTAATCCCCGTGGTACAACCAGGGCAAATGTAAAACTAACACATTAACCACCGAATTTTGTTTTCCTGGGCAAAATATAGTGTTTGTCACAGTAACAAATATTGAATCAAAAGTTATATCGTTAAAATCTTCTATACAATAAACTTTGCAAGAAATAATTTTGTATTCGACTTGACATGATATTACTAATTTTATTCCTTTTTTAACCATTTGTTTTCGATTTTGAAAATTGTACACAATTATTTTCCATATTTTACAGATTTAATGTTTTATATGTTCTCCCCTTTTGTGTTATAGGCAGCAAGATGGAGTTTATATTCCGAAATAATTTCTAATTACAAGCAAAAGAATTCTAAGACTGGAAATGACAGGAGCTGAAAAATATCTACTTATTTTTTTTTTATATAAATTTAAGAAAAAAATTTCTTTTCATTCTCGACAAACGGGATTTCTCTAAATTAAAATTTTTGCTTCACCACTAATAAATTATAATTAAAAATCTTTTCTCCGAGTTTACTTAATTTTTTTTACACCTCTACTAGATTTGAAAAGAAAACTGCCTTGACAAGTTGTCCGCTATGTAGGCTGATATGCATTGTTTTTCACCACGTGGAGTGCCGTAAATAAAAAGCTCCTATTTCATAAGTATTTATAAAATGTGGCTCCCTCTAACAAAAAAGTCGAAGTCTTTGTAAAAAGTTAATATTAGCTTTTTACGAGAAATAAATCAAGTAAGGCGTTTAATTAGACGAAATATTTCTGAAGATTAAGCTTTCAT
>CM063508.1:53936450-53966450 GCA_032207245.1 Pardosa pseudoannulata
TTTTCAAACATAAACCTGACTGCAGATTTCTGTGTGAGTATACATAATTAGTGATGTCAAGTAGTCTCTTGCAATCACTTTTACGGACTATTTTAGTTTCATCTGTATTATAATGTATGAATGTGATAAATTTTATTTGAAATGTAAGGAAATATCTGATTTTATTGCTTTTTCTTGTCCAGCTGTTGGTATGGGTATACATAATTAGTGACATCAAGTAGTCTCTCATGAACATTTTTAAAGACTATTTTAAGTTCAGATATATTATTATGTAAAAATGCGATATGTTTGGAAACGTTTGGAAATAGTATTTAGAAATGTGTGGAATATTATTTTGACCTACTTGCCTCTTTACGTCAAAGCGTTCAGAGTAGGTATACATAATTAGTGACATCAAGTAGTCTCTCGTAAACACTTTACGGACTATTTTAATTTCAGATAAAATATAACGTAAAAATGTGTTAAATTTGAAAATGTTTTAAAATATTATTCTGATATGTTTACCTTTTCCCGTCCAGCTTTCTGTATGGCTATACATAATTAGTGACATCAAGTAGTCTCTCATGAACATTTTTAATGACTATTTTAAGTTCAGATATATTATTACGTAAAAATGCGATATATTTGGAAACGTTTGGAAATAGTATTTAGAAATGTGTGGAATATTATTTTGACCTACTTGGCTCTTTACGTCAAAGCGTTCAGAGTAGGTATACATAATTAGTGACATCAAGTAGTCTCTCGTAAACACTTTACGGACTATTTTAATTTCAGATAAAATATAACGTAAAAATGTGTTAAATTTGAAAATGTTTTAAAATATTATTCTGATATGTTTACCTTTTCCCGTCCAGCTTTCCGTATGGCTATACATAATTAGTGACATCAAGTAGTCTTTCGTAAACATTTTTACGAACTATTTTAATTCGAAATATCACGTAAAAGCAAGATAAATTTGAAAATGTTTGGAAATATTACCTATTTATGAGAAATATTATTTGGAAATATTAATTAGAAATATTATTTGGAAATGTATGAAAATATTATTCTGACCTGCTTGCCACTTTTCGTCAAAGCTTTCCGTGTAAGTATACATAATTAGTGACGTTAAGTTGTCTCTCGAAAACACTTTTACGGACAATTTTACTTTATACTATACCGTAAAATTATGATAAATCTTTCAATGTTTGGAAAATTATTTGGTCCGTTTTATTTGTATTACAGTCACATTCAAGTTGGTTTTCATAAAGAAAATAAAAGTACAACGCTAACCGAATAAATCGCAAGATATAATAATATTTGCAGAAAAGTGTTACCTCACTAGGGGCACTCTGCGAGTTCTCGCTAAATTTTGGTATTTCTATTTAAGAAATGCTTTCACATCTTGTAGCTTAACACAAGTTATACTTTTAACTGGTTTAGTTATACTTTTGTTTTGTTTTATGAAAAATGTCATCGGAATTGAATGTGATTATAATATATATATATATATATACATATGTGTGAATGTATATATATGTATATATGTATAGATATGTATATAAATATATATATATATATATGTGTGTGTGTGCGTATGTATATATATGTATATAAATGTATATATATGTGTGTGTGCGTGTGTATATATATGTATATGTATATTAACGACACACACAAAAACACACACACCTATATATATATATATATATATATATATATATATATATATATATATATATATATATATATAAAAATATAATATGTGTGTGTGTGTGTGTGTTTGTGTGTGTGTGTGTCAGGTTTGTAAACGTAAAGTTAATAAATCAGAGATTAAAAGCAGAAAACATTGCGTACTCTTTTCTTAAAGTGCATTAATTTTAAAGGAGTAGCTATATAAAAGTACTTGACGCGTTAGATTTGAGGAAGAGTTTGTGAGAGAAATTACGCTGATGTTAGACTTCTTTGCTAGCTTATGTCTGCCAGTAAGACCGACGCCGTGTTTCTTATTTAGATGTGAATAAAGCATATTTAAAAAAGGATTGATTTCTGACGCTTCATGTATCAGAACTCTGCCTATCTATATATATATATTCTATATATATATATATATATATATATATATATATATATATATATATATATATATGGGGAGGGAGGGGGAGAGAGAGAGAGAGAGAGAGAGAGAGAGAGAGGCAAAACAAATCTCCAAATATTGACAAATGTATTATTTTCATAAGCTATAATTTACCACAAATTTTAATGGCCTGTAAATGTGTTTTTCGAACTTATTAGAATAGTTAAACAACACTAAGTCCGCAACACTAAGTCATTTAGCTAGAGTAAAATATTAACACTATGGTATAGATTATATCCTAATGATTATATCCTAATGGCAAACAAAGTTATGCTTTAGGAATATCTGTTACATCAACATAACCCCGAGAAAATAATTTCTCGGTAATTCCTTTATTCGAGACGGGAAACCCCGCAAAACGAGAGTTTGTCCAGAAGGAGAGGAAGATTACACGAAATCTAAAAGAAATTTATCGTAGGTTGATGTGCCGATGGTACTAGAACTGACGGAGCATACGTCTGATAGAGTAGTACCATCCACCCCTCTGGAAACGAAGCAGTGGAAGGAAACTATAGTGGGAATACTCGATTACAGTTCCCCTCCTTTTTAAGTCTTTTTGTATTCGTCGATAAAATACGTAGAGAAGCGAATTTAATCCGACCCTTATATGGATAAACATAGTGTTTTGCGCATAAATTGAGAGGACTCTATTTACTTTTCAATAACATATGAAATATTGAAAATGTTTGCAGAATTGGGTAAAATGTTTGAAATCCATATTTGTTGAGGCAGAAATTTTAAATCGTTAAAAGGTTAAGTCTTTTGAGATTTGTATCATTTTTCCTATCATTTGTATTAGCAAACAATCATCATCAAAGTAATAAATTACTTTTCGGAAAAAAATATTTAATTAAGGAAAAATAATTAAAAAAATTATTTTATTATCTTTTTCTTCATAATTAAAAGTTTATGTAAAAATTTTCTATGATGTTGCAATGTTTAATATATTGCCTAGTATGTCGGAAGTAGATTTTGAATCTTTAAGGTTTTTTCTTAATCTTTTTTCTTATTATGTCTTTTGGGATTGTTATCATTTTATATATAAATGAATAATCATCATCAAATAATGCATTACTTCTCTCGAAAAAAATTAAAATACGAAAAAACAAATTTAAATGAAAATCAAATTTAGTACCTTATATTGAATAAGAAATAACTGATCTCAATATTTTCTATAAATTTTAAATATGTAATGTTGACAAAAAAAAGTAAAAGCAGATTTTAAATCGTTAACGATTAAGACTTTTGAGATTGTTATCTTTTATATATAAATTGATAATCATCATCAAATAATGCATTACTTCTCCCGAAAGAAAAAGTATAACTTTTGAAAAAACAAAATTAAATAAAAAGTAAATTTAGTATTTTATACTGGATATGAAACAACTGATGTCAAATTTTTTCAATAAAGTAAATTTAGTATTTTACACTGGGTAAGAAACAACCAATGTCATAATTTCCCAATAAAGTTTAGATGTTTAATATGCTGACAAAAAAGCAGAAGTAGATTTTGAATCGTTAATGGTTAAATCTTTTGAGATTGTTATCATTTTATATATAAATAGATAATCATTTACGAATAATGTATTACTTTTTCCAAAAGAAAATAAAATAAGACCGGAAAAACAAAATCAATTTAGTATCATACACTGGATAACAAATAATTGATTTCCAAATTTTCCACTATGTTGCGATTTAATTTTCTGACATATAAAATGGAATAAGATATTTAATCGTTAATGGTTAGGTCTTTTGATATAAGTTTTAGATATTTTATTCAGAAGTTGACAATCATCATCCCAATAACAAATTACTTTTCCCAAAAGAAAACAATTATTTGTATAAAAAAACTAAATTAAATAAAAGATAGTTTAGCATTTTATTAAGGATAATAAATAGCTGATATATAACTTTCAGATGTTTAATATGTTGGCAAAAAAAGCAGAAGCAAATTTTGTATCGTTAATTGTTAAGTCTCTTGAGATTGCCTTAAGTAATATATTACTTCTCCGAAAAAAAAATCAAACAAATGATAGTTTAATATCTAATTCTGGATAAGAATTACTGTCAAAAGTATTTTTCCACATTGTGATATTTTATATACAAATAAAATTGAAGGAGGTATTAATCATTAATGCTAACGTTTGATTAATTGCTATCATTTGACACTCATCCTCCAAACAACAAATTACTTTTACCGAAAGAAAAAAAATAATTAAAAAAAACTAAATTAGAGAAAAGAAAATGTAGCATTTTATTATGGATGATAAATAGCTGATGTAAATTTCAGATGTTTAATATGTTAGCAAAAAAAGTAGAAACAAATTTTGTATCTTAAATTGTTAAGCTTTTTGAGATTGCTATTATATTATATATAAGAAGATAATCATCCTCAAGTAATACATTACTTCTACCAAAATAAAATACAATAGCAATAGAAAAAATTAAACAAAAATTAGTTTAATATCTAATTCTGGATAAGAATTACTGTCAAAATATTTTCCGCATTGTGATACTTTATATGAAAATAAAATTGAAGGAGGTATTAATCATTAATGCTAACGTCTCTTAGTATTGCTATCATTTGACACTCATCCTACAAACAACAAATTACTTTTTCCGAAAAAAAAAATTAATTAATAAAAACTAAATTAGAGAAAAGAAAATGTAGCATTTTATTATGGATGATAAATAGCTGATGTAAATTTCAGATGTTTAATATGTTAGCAAAAAAAGTAGAAACAAAATTTGTATCTTAAATTGTTAAGCTTTTTGAGATTGCTTTTAACTATATATAAGAAGATGATCATCCTCAAGTAATACATTACTTCTACCAAAATAAAATACAATAGCAATAGAAAAAATTAAACAAAAATTAGTTTAATATCTAATTCTGGATAAGAATTACTGTCAAATTTTTTTTTCACATTGTGATAGTTTATATGCCAATAAAATTGAAGTAAGTATTAAATCATGAATGGTGAAGTATTTTGATATTGCTATCATTTTATATATAAGTTGACACTCATCATTCAAACTACAAGTTACTTTTTCTGAAAGAAAAAAAATTAATTAAAAAAAATTAAATTAGAGAACAAATTATTTTAACCTGTTATTATGGATAGTAAAAAGCTGATGTAAAAAGTATTATAAAACATTTATATGTTAAATATGTTGAAAAAAAATCAAAAGCAGGTTTTGTGTCATTAATGATTAAGTCTTTTGAGATTGATATTTTACATCACCCCTTCCAAAAAATTAGAAAAAACAAAATGAAACAAAAATTAATATAGTGTCTAATTCTACATAAATAATGTCAAAATTTTTTCTTCCACATTGGGATGCTTTATGTATTGTCAAATAAAATGGAAGTAAGTATTTAATCATTAATGGTAACGTCTTTTTAGATTTCCATTATTTTAAATATAACCAGATAATCATAAAAAAACAAATTACTTTACCCCCAAATTGAAGTTATTTAATACTAGAAAAACAAAATTATACAATACTTATTTTATTCTTATCCTGGAAGTGAAGTGCTGTCAAAAATTCTTTACCACGTTTAGATGTATTTTTAAAATATTGGCAAATAAAATGGAAGGAGATTTTGAATCGGTAATGGTTACGCCTTTTTACATTGTTAATCTTCTATATATAACCGGCCAATCACCCTCAAAATAACAAATTACTTTACAAATTACTCAACAATTACGTGACATAAATGTTAAATATTGTTCGATCGATAACGCTGTTAGCAATGGAATAAGATTGGTGTTTAACTATTGGATAAAAAAATGGTGGAACTAAATTCAATATAAAACAATTTGCTACATTAAAATAAGATGAAAAGAGTAAGTAAATATGGTTAAAAAGTAATAAAATTCTATTACCTGAAAACACATTTTGTTGTTGTAGTTGCCTTATGCCACTTGGTCAAACCAAGCACTATTGAGCCGGATGTTAGTCGTGTTAAAACAAAGGGGTGCACATTTCGTTTTTAACGAGCACCACAAGGGTGAAAGTACGACTTATTCTCAAGTGGGTCCTCGAAATGTTGTAGCAGGAACCAAGCAGAAGACCCGTAGGCTTGGCCTGTCTCCCCCAGAGATATTGATTAAGAACTTGAAGGACATTGTGACCACGAACATATTTTACATGTCCCAGTCACCTTTAAAGAATACGGCGGATCTAAGGCTGGCTCAGGCTCCGAACCCGCAACTCTCCAGTTACAAGAGCGTTGCCTTTATTGACTGAGAACCGCGGCTCGTTGTTCAGCTGTAATCTTCACTTCTGAATTTAATTTATAATTCTTAAAAAACGTTAGTATTTAGAACAATTTATAGCTAAATTTGAAAGATTTACTTCACAACCAATAAAATTTTTAACTTTCTCAAACCCAAAGTTCTCTAAGCATTTACCTTTTACGATGACTACAGTAGCAAAATATAGTCTTCAACAAATACTTCAATTTCACAAAAATATCCATGCTTTTCTTCTAAATCAAACTTGCATTGTTCAATAGTCTTTTTCCTGACTCCTGGATGTTTTACTTTATCCCGTCAGTACATTCAGTACATTACAAGAATTATAACTTAATTTGATATATTAACCTCACAAAGAAGAATCAAGGTAATATCTTGAACTGCAAGAAATTCCTTAACCTCAAAACATATCTTTTTCCTTTTTTGAGTTACCGCGGCTCTAAAACACATTTTAAAAGCTACCAGATAAAAAATTACTTTCCAAAACTGAAACGTCGAACGCAATTTAGGCATGTAGAATTTTATTTTCACACTTGGTGATCGTCGAACAATTCGACCTGCTTAACATATTTAGAGGATTGACCTGAATCCCATGCAAAAACCTTCGAGTATGGAATTAGTCATAAACCCCTTCGAGACCAACGTCTCGTGTAGAGCAGTTTCGCCCAACGTCACGAACTACTATAATGCCCTCCCATTCATTTTCATAATTACAACAGCCAATAGGCAAACAATAAACTGCCCTTAAGTTTGAAACTAAAGCCAAAATTGTCATAAGTTGAGATGTGCCCTGCTGCGTGAAATCGCCTTATACGCGAAGCAGCCATTCCACTCTTATCACTCCAACGTTGCCTCTACGCCATGATCTCCGATTGATATTGAGAGATCAGCGTTGTATTTGCGTAATAGGAGATCTGAACGATTTATTTTAAATTTCAAATGCTAGGTTTAATTACTAGATGGCGTTAAACGGCAATGGTTTCCACAACGGTCGAATATAGCATTTACGCGTGGTCCTCAAGGGGATAAGGAATGAAAAGATAAGATACATGCACAAACCTATACAAAAGGTTTTATGCATAAACGTATTTCCCTATTATAATTCGTTTATTTATTTGCAGAAATGAAAACAGCATAATTTTTGAAAACCTATTTGTCATATGGAATGATGTATTGTTCTCCAAAAACAACCTATCAATATCAAATCACACCTTTGAGGTTTTTATCGTCCTTTATTCAAACAGAAATCAAACAAGGGCTTTGTCAGTGGCTATCTGGTAAAGAGCCTCTGAGAGCAAAATTAGATAACTGTAATCCATTTTTTTTCTGCGAAAGTCAGATGACAAATATTCACATCTAGAGATTAATACAAATAATTCAAATTTTTTTAAAAATAAAATTTTGATACTCAGTAAATATATAAAATGTCTTCTAGATGCCGTAATACTATTTCAGATGTTATCTACCCTCACTGTGGAATACATTGCACTGAGCAATTAAAATAAATGCCTTCGTATTTTCCCTATCGTAAATATGATAATCTTCCAATTAAAACTCCATCTTTGAATGCAATTATTTTTGGCTAGTGGGAGAGAAAAAATAATATTCTGGGTTCCCAGAAAATAAAATTTGCTTAAAAGAATGAGCCTTTGGCATGAAAAATATCAGCTTTGTTTCATCTTTACCATTTTTTAAATCTGGGGAGACTAAACAGAAGAGAAAAAAATCTATAAATTATTTAAATTGTTATATTTTTGTATTGATGAATAAAATTCTTGAATAATAGCAAAAATCTAAGCGTTTTTTCACAATTTAAAAAGAAAAAAATAAGCAATTTAAGAAAAAATGAATGAGTTGTGATATCTAACTTATTGAAATAAATAATGCTAAATCGAATATCAAAATAATTAACTTATAGATAATGCCCCAGCAAATGATAGAAACCAGTGCAATGTCTAATTTTTCATAGAAGTGAGCAACATAAAATATGAGTGTACATGACTATAATCTATTTAGTGGTTTCGTAAAGATAACAGAAGTTTTGAATTTTAATTGAAAGGTTAGATAATACGTTATTATTTCAACTTATTTATGACTCCTCAAGACAGTGGTAGGTTATGGGCCACTGCAGTGGTCACTATGATGGTGGACATCGCCATGCCTTGATCGGTTAACTCTTCACATTGAGCATTGAGATGGGTCAGTCTTGTTCAGCTTGAGTGTGCTACTTATTCTGCACTACATTTGCGATTGGCAGCCCCCTTTGATGTTTGAAGAAAAACCAGCTTGAAAGCTATCTTTCGCTGTCATCATCGACTATTATATACCACCCCTCCTCTGCACAATGATACTTTGAAAAAGACTTAACCAGGGTTTATAATATAGAGAAGCCATAAAGGAATTTCGTCAAAATCAGTCAAAGGAGAAAATTTAAAATTTGCAAATCATACGTTTAAAAATTTAGACGAAAAAATGAGTATCGTAAAACATAACTGAAGTAATAGATAGTTCTATATTTATTCGGGCTCTATATTCATTTTTGTATACGAGAGAAAATTATGTAGAGATCTACTAATGGCTACAATGGTCCATTACATGGAATACATAGAATAGTATTTATTTGGCCATCCTAGGCAAAAGATGCATAATTACACAGCATAGAATTGTTTAGAAAATATACAAAATTAAATATAACGTGCAAATAAAGTTGTACAGGACTGGAAAAATTATTTTCAGTTTCAATCTACTATTCAATTTTGTGTTGTGTTCTCATCCAATAATATGCTTGTTGATTTAATATCATTTAAGACATATTTTTATTTTGCCTGAATTCTTACTCTATGAATAGTAATGAATTTAGGTACTTAAATGTATCATTTAAGTGCATTTTACATCTCTTAAATTACGGAATACATTGAATACCTATAATGTCCGGTTATTTATCTTTGATAACTTATTTATTCCATTTGAATTTTGTTTTTTTAAATTTACAGTGTTAACTTCATAGTAAAGGCATAGACATAAAATTTTAAACAGTTATTTTTACTCTGAGTCCGATATAAAAAATATGCAATATATCCTATAACCTTTTGACGCGTATAATTTACAGGCATAGTATGTAATCTGATTATAGTTCAATACAGGGAGTTAAGAAATCAGAAAAAAATTAAATAAATATACTTACCAAAAGTATTATGGAATACCAGGAAATAGTCAGATTTATTTCTTAAGAAACCTGTTAAATAAAAACAAAATCTATAAACATATTATAAACATCTTTGCTCCATTAACTCAAAATTCACAATATGTTTAATAATAAAATCAATTGCTAACCTGAACCTCATGAAGCTCTAAATTTAAGAGAATTAAAAAAAAATCTAAAATAATATTTTTATTTTATTTTACGTGACATCTATTACATAACAAGGGTTTTCATGTGAATTCAAATTTGATTTCATTCCTGATAAGTTTGTAGCAGAATGTATAATTGATGTTACAAATTTACTGAAGGAGTGAATACGAAAAGAAAATATTTAGTTTGTGTTTGATTTTTTTTTTTTTTTGCTACTTATAAAATGTCATAAAATGTTTGAAAACTAAATTAACTGTCTTTTTTTTAAATGAGTGTCTCCCTTTGAATGAGAAGTAACTGATGTCAAAGAACTGTCTAGGACATATTGAGAACTAAAATCAATAACTGTTTCTTTGTAATCCACCATCAAAAATATTTTATTTAGAATAATAATAATTTTGATACTCAAAATCATAATCACAAAGGTGTGCGCAAGATGTAGACAGTAATCTGTTTCTAATGTCTATAAAATTCGACCATATATAAAATGAATTATTCATATAAAAATTCTACAAGTAAATATTTATATGGCTCTGCATTTTAATGTTTTAAAGAAACGAATTCTTGTAACTATAACTTTCGATATTATATCTAAGATATTTTAAAATATCTTTTAGTATAGATCTTACTGTCTTTATAAATATAAATTGAACCTTTTATTACCGATGGGGTAATAGTCAGACTGATAAGCTCAAGAACATAAGAATGATTTAGACAATAATCACATCTACTAAAAACTACTACAACTAATAAGTACCCGACTGTTATAAATACTACGTCAATTTTCTATGTTAAAGCTTATAACTAATAAACGTATCCAATAAATTTCTAACAAATAAACTTATTAAGAACTATTAAACTCAACAATAATTATTAATAAACTTGTAACAAATAAACTTATCTCATAAATTTATAAAAAATAAAACAATTAGGAAATATTAAGCATAACAATGATTGTTAATAGACGTATAAAAAATAATCGTACTATTTATTTACACTATTTATAAATATGTAATATGTTTCTACAATTAAAAAATAAACCACTGTCTGTTTTCTATAATATTACTGTTTTATTTAATTTGAGATTTCTCCATATACTCAAGCTTCTTTTGACGCTTTTACAATTTTAGGAAATGATATAGGATTCTGGTGAACAAAATAATTTTTATATTATTATCTAGATATTAATTTATATTAATTCTAGGTACGGATGAAATAAAGAAAAACATTCAGACGAATAAGGACAAAATATGTTTGAAAATAAAATTTAATTTAGAAGAAGAGTGTGAATATTTTTGAGCTATTTTACCATTATTAAAAGTTTTCGCCGAAAACTTACTTTGCTAACGTTTATTGCTTGATTTGAAGTAAATTTTTCAAATTAAGTTATCAGTAATTAAAGTACAGTAATTAACAACAGTAAATGTTTCTTTCATTTTCATACCATAAGTAAGCGAAAGATTTAAATTACATTTTCAATTCATGAAAACATCTAAAATATATCCATTTATTACCTAAAAGTTGAAATAAGTTTGGAACAAGTTTATAGGCAATTATTGCTCTTTTAAGCAATTATATTAAAAGGCATTAATATTACCAACAAGCATTTATATCCATAAAATATTTTAGTCTCATATAATCAAGTATTATTAAAAACCAGAGTATATATAATATAATAAGGTTTCTTAAAAAGTAACAAGCGTATAACGAGTTTCATTTACTTTTTAGATGCTCGTACTTTCAACTCGTATTTGTAGAAGAAAATAATTTAGTGCACATTACTCTGTTAGAAACTTAGTGTTTTCATGAAAATAATACGTTTTATCAACAAGATGCCTGGAGAACAGAACGGAAAGATTAAAGAGCCGAGATAAATTATTTTCTCCAACAAGCTTATATTTCCTAGAGTACTAGCAACAAAAAGTACACTTTGTGAAAGAAAATTAGAGCATTTGTTAAAGGCCTTATATTGCTACTCTAGTCATTATAGAAGGTAAAAGATATGTTTTGAGGTTAAGGAATTTGTTGCAGTTGAAGATATTACCTTGATTCTTCTTTGTGAGGTTAATATATCAAATTAAGTTATAATTCTAGGTATGTATTGAATGTACTGACGGGATAAAGTGAAATATCCAGGAGTCAAGATAAAGAGTACTGAACAATACAAGTTTGATTTAGAAGAAAATCATGTATATTTTTGAGAAATTGGATACTCAATAAAGTATTCATTGAAAACTATATTTTGCTACTGTAGTCATCGTAAAAGGTAAATCGTTAAAGAACTTCGCGCTTGTGCCAGTTAAAAACTTTACGTTAATTTCTGGTTGTGAGATAAATCTTTCAAATTTAGTTATAAATTGTTATAAATACTAAAGTTTTTTTTTAAGAATTATAAATTAAATTTAGAAGTTAATATTACATTTGAATAACGACCTTCCAAAGGCAATCGAATAATAGAAGATACAAAGAAATAATTTAAAAAAACTGTTGTGTCTTTAAATAGCTACTTTCAATATCAGTTGAACATCCGTATTTAACAATAGTTGAACGATAGTTCAACATTTCAGTAGAATTCTGAGCACTTTAAAACGTGATTAGATGACTGGAAAATATAAAATATTTTATTACCCCTTTAAACTTCTGGTTATTTAGCCCTTAACTATTACTTACTTTATTAATTAGCTTACGCAAATTAAGTACAATCGAATTACTATTAGATGAAATCGACAAATATTTTAAAAAGTTTGTTTTATGAAAAATTCATTTGTTAAACAACCAATTACCTATTAAATTAAATTAAACAGATTAAAAATTCCTAAACTCTAAACAATATTAAAAATATTAATCACACTTTTGTACAAACTAACATTTACTTATATTTTATTTATTTTATCCGCCAAAAATAAAATTGTGAGTAAAACAAGATTAAAGACCACCATTATCTACGAATACAATTTATTAATAAATGCATAAACATAATGATATTTCGGCCATAACCAACCAACTTAATTATAATTGTAATTCAACATAAATTTTTAGCGATTTTATCCCTAAAATTACAATTTCTGAAGAAATCTCTTCGTTTCTCCTCTAACTGGGATAACTTTTGCCGACTTCACGAACACCGAAATTAATTTCTGTTTAAGTAAACAATTCTTATATAACTCTTATTTGAAACTTAGTTTCCATTCTAGTGTCCCCATTTGACTAAATTTTAACAGCCTCACTTACTGGCTCTCATTGGACTCACACCAATTTATAAGCGAATACAAAACGTTTTGCCAACAGATCACCAATGGGGGATTGTCTGATTAAACCCAACATTTTTATTCCAAAATTGTCTTTAGTATTTTATGGTCTATTACTGCATACATATCATTCTAAATTTGTGGTGAGTTAACCCTCCCACACATATATGTCAACATATATATAAATGTATACATATATTATATATATATATATATATATATATATATATATATATATATATATATATATTATAGTGTGGGTGGGTGGCTGTGGGTGTGTAGGAATGTAATACTACTTTTATACTTAAATTTTCTGTGATCCAAATTGATGTAGCAATTTTTTTTTCAAAGCTAAATTTTATTCCTGAAATTTTCAGAGGTTTAAGTCAATATTTTAATGCAAAGAAAGATTTCATAAGCTGAACTTTTAATTATTCCTAGTAACTGTGATAAACTATTCAATAATTAATTCTAAAGAAAACTGAAAGCGTTTTTATACAATAATTCTGAAAAGAGAAAAACTTCCGAACGATCGCCTCCAAAGTAAGTGAATCCCGCATTCTTCCCAGCTACTAAATTTAACAAGAAAGTGAAAGACTAAAACAGAACTTGAAACTCAGTTTCAGTTCTAGTGTCCCCGTGTGACTAAATTTCAACATTCTCATTGGCTGGCTCTCATTGGCATCACACCAGTATATAAACGAATGCAAAATGTTTTGCCAACAGATCACCAATGGTGAATTGTCTGAATAAACCCAACATCTTTATTCCAAAATTGTCTTTAGTAATTTTTGGCCTATTACTGTATGATACATACCATTCTAAATTTGTGGTGAGTCTACCCCCCACACATATAAATGTATACGTAGATATATATACATACATTATATATTTATATATATATATATATATATATATATATATATATATGTATATATGTATATATATGTATGTAGGTATATATATATATATATATATGTATATATATATATGTATGTAGGTATATATATATGTATATATATATGTATGTAGGTATATATATATATATATATATATATATATATATATATATATATATATATATATATATATATATATATATATATGTATATATATATGTATGTAGGTATATATATATATATATGTATATATATATATATATATATATATATATATATATATATATATATATATATATATATATATATATATGTATACATGCATACATATATATGTTTATATATACATATATACATATCTATATATATATATATATATATATATGTATATATATGCATGTATATATATACACATATATATACATATATATATATATATATATATATATATATATATATATATATATATGTATATATATACATATATATATATATATATATATATATATTTATATGTATTTATATATATATATATATATATATATATATATTTATATATATATATATTTATATCTATATATGTATATATATATATTTATATATATATATTTATATCTATCTATCTATCTATATATATATATATATATATATATATATATATATATATATATATATAATGTGCGTGGGTGTGGGTGTGTTTAGAAATGTATTAATACTTTTATACCTAAATTTTCAGTGATCCAAACTGATGTAACAATTATTTTTTAGCAGTCCATTTTATTCCTGAAATTTTCAGATGTTTAAATCAATATTTTCCTGCAAAGAAAGGTTTCATAAGCTGAACTTTTAATTATTCCTTGTAATTGTGATAAACTATTCAGTAATTAAGGGCAAATTAATTCTAAAGGGAACTGAAAGCATTTTTATACAATAATTCTGAAAAGAACTTCCGAACGATCGCCTCCAAAGTAAGTGAATCCCGCATTCTTCCCGGCTACTAAATTTAACAAGAAAGTGAAAGACTGAAACAGAACTTTAAAATTCTCTTGATCGAATTTCTAAAATCTAAAACCGTCTACTGGAATAAATAACAAAGGATATAATGCCCCCACAAGTGTAACACTAGAATTTATTCATGCTTGACTCATAATAGAAATATTATATCAGCAAAACTACAACCGCATTTCCTCCTTGTTTAACTTCCGGAATGTATAAAAATATGTAAAACTGAGGCACAAAGCAGGTTAAAAATCAAGAATGGCAGAAAAGAAGTGGAAAGGGAGAAAAAAACTGAAAATGACGCGCGCGAGAGAGAATTTTCGGCATACATTATGCATGGATGTAGATTTTTGGAGAGATATTTTGAGCTTGCATTAATATGAATGGGAAATAATGCTGAAAATGCCGGCACAATTTCCAGTCGGTATGAAAATTGAAGGATTTGGAAAACACTGCGCCTAAAAATCCCCAATGCGTAGGGAATTTTCTATGAATAGTGCGTCTTAAAACTTCCAATCGGATTTGGCTCGATGTAATCATATTGTAGAGTACATATAGTAAAATGTATTTGTTATAAAGGTACTTTAAGAGAGACACATAGAGGGAAAATTATTTGTTGACACGTATGAAAGCGGTAAAATATTTCAATTTCCTCTGCGCACGATTGTCTTAAAATATTTATTGGATTCAAGAGAACCGAATTCATTGGATAATATAAATATTTATAGCTATGAGTGCTCTCGTTGGTCGCGCATCTTGATTGCAAAATGAGAAATTCTTAAAGCGTTTAATTTTGCTGCATGATAAATTTGAGAAATAAAGGTAAGTGCAATAACTATTTTCCTCGAAAGAAAATTTCTTATTTTTTCTTAAAAGGAGAATATAGATTTTGCGAATGTTATACAGCTAACATAGTACATACATAAAAAAATTTCGATGTCGTATTAGAAAGGGGAATAACAACCCAGTTTGAAATGAAAAATTAATTGGGAATTTAATTTTGCTACATGATATATTTGAGAACTAAAGGTAAGTGTAATAACTAATTTCCTTGAAAATTTCTTATTCTTCTTATAAGGAAAATATAGATTTTGCGAATGTTAAGCATCGAACATAGTACGTACCCGAAAAATTTCGATGCCGTATTAGAAAGGGGAATAACAACCCAATTCGAAATGAAAAATTGATAAAGAAATTAATTTTGATCCATGATATTTTTGAGAAATAAAGGTAAGTGCAATAATTATTCCTCGAGAGAAAATTTCTTATTCCTCTTATACTGAAAACTTGAAAACTTTACACAGCAAGCATAGTAAGTACCCGAAAAATTACGATGTCATATTAGAAAGGGGAATAACAACCCAATTCGAAATGACAAATTGATAAAGAATTTAATTTTGCTACATGATAAATTTGAGAAATAAAGGTAAGTGCAATAACTATTTTCCTCGAAAGAAAATTTCTTATTCTTCTTATACGGAGAATATGGATATTGCGAATATTATACAGTTAACATAGTAAGTACCCAAAAAATTTCGATTTTGTATTAGAAAGGAGAATAATAACCCCCGTTCGAAATGAGACATTAATAAAGAAATTAATTTTGATCCATGATATTTTTGAGAAATAAAGGTAAGTGCAATAATTATTCCTCGAGAGAAAATTTCTTATTCCTCTTATACAGAAAATTAGCAAATGTTATACAGCGAACATGGTACATACCCGAAAAATTACGATGTCATATTAGAAAGAGAATAATAACTCTTTCTGAAATGAGAAATTGATAGATAATTTAATTTTGCTACATGATAAATTTGAGAAATAAAGGAAAGTGCAATAATTGTTCCCCGAAAGAAAATTTCTTATTCTTCTTTTAAGGAGAATGTAGACTTTGCGAATGTTATACAGCGAACATAGTACGTACCCAAAAAATTCCGTTGTCGTATTAGAAAGGGGAATAACAATCCCGTTCGAAATGAAAAATTGATGAAGAAATTAATTTTGATCCATGATAAATTTGAGAAATAAAGGTAAGTGCAATAATTATTCCTCGAAAGAAAATTTCTTATTCCTCTTATACGGAAAATTTGCAAATGCTACACAGCGAACATAGTACATACTCGAAAAAATTCGATGCTATATTAGAAAGGAGAATAATAACTCCTTCCCAAATGAGAAATTGGTAGTGAATTTAATTTTGGTACGTGATAAATTTGAGAAATAAAGGTAAGTGCAATATCTATTTTCCTCAAAATAAAATTTCTTATTCTTCTTATACGGAGAATATGGACTTTGCGAATGTTATATACAGCTAATATAGTACGTACCCGAAAGATTTAGATGTAGTATCAAAAAGGGGAATGAGAACTTCCATTCGAAATGAGAAATTGATACAGAATTACATTTTGCTACATGATAAATTTGAGAAGTAAAGGTAAGGGCAATAACTATTTTCCTCCAAAGAAAATTTCTTATTACTCTTATATGGAGAATATGGATTCTGCGAATATTATACAGTGAACATAGTACGTACCCGAAAAATTTCGATGCCGTGTTAGAGAGGGGAATAACAACCCAATTCGAAATGGCAAATTGATGAAGAAATTAATTTTGATACATAATAAATTTTAGAAATAAAGGTAAGTGCAATAATTATTCCTCGAGAGAAAATTTCTTATTCCTCTTATACTGAAAATTTGCAAATGTTATACAGCGAATATGGTACGTACCCGAAAAATTACGATGTGATATTAGAAAGGGGAATAATAACTCCTTCCGAAATGAGAAATTGATAGAGAATTTAATTTTGCTACTTGATAAATTTGAGAAATAAAGGTAAGTGCAATAGCTATTTTCCTTGAAAGAAAATTTCTTATTCTTCTTATAAAGAGAATATAAACTTTGCAAATGTTAAACAGCGAACATAGTACTACCCGAAAAATTTCGATGTCGTATTAGAAAGGGGAATAACAACCCAATTCAAAAAGAAAAATTGATAAAGAAATTAATTTTGATCCATGATATTTTTGAGAAATAAAGGTAAGTGCAATAATTATTCCTCGAAAGAAAAATTCTTATTCCTCTTATACGGAAAACTTGCAAACTTTACACAGCGAACATAGTACGTACCCGAAAAATTACGATGTCATATTAGAAAGGGAAATAACAACCCCGTTCGAAATGAAAAATTGATGAAGAAATCCATTTTGATACATAATAAATTTGAGAAAAAAAGGTAAATGCAATAATTATTCCTCAAAAGAAAAATTCTTATTCTTCTTATACGGAAAATTTGTAAATGTTACACAGCGAACATAGTACATATATGAAAAATTTCGATGTCATATTAGAAAGGAGAATAATAACTCCTTCCGAAATGAGATATTCATAGAGAATTTAATTTTGCTATATGATAAATTTTAGAAATAAAGGTAAGTGCAATATCTATTTTCCTCAAAAGAAAATTTCTTATTCTTCTTATACGGAGAATATGGACTTTGCGAATGTTATATACAGCTAATATAGTACGTACCCGAAAGATTTCGATGTAGTATTAGAAAGGGGAATAATAACTCCTTCCGAAATGAGATATTCATAGAGAATTTAATTTTGCTATATGATAAATTTTAGAAATAAAGGTAAGTGCAATATCTATTTTCCTCAAAAGAAAATTTCTTATTCTTCTTATACGGAGAATATGGACTTTGCGAATGTTATATACAGCTAATATAGTACGTACCCGAAAGATTTAGATGTAGTATCAAAAAAGGGAAATGAGAACTTCCATTCGAAATGAGAAATTGATACAGAATTACATTTTGCTACATGATAAATTTGAGAAGTAAAGGTAAGGGCAATAACTATTTTCCTCCAAAGAAAATTTCTTATTACTCTTATACGGAGAATATGGATTCTGCGAATATTATACAGTTAACACAGTACGTACCCGAAAAATTTCGATGCCGTATTAGAAAGGGGAATAACAACCCAATTCGAAATGACAAATTGATATAGAAATTAATTTTGATACATGATAAATTTGAGAAATAAAGGTAAGTGCAATAATTATTCTTCGAAAGAAAAATTCTTATTCCTCTTATCCGGAAAACTTGCAAATTTTACACAGTAAACATAGTACGTACCCGAAAAATTATGATGTCATATTAGAAAGCTGAATAACAACCCCGTTTGAAATGAGAAATTGATAAAAAATTTAATTTTGCTACATGATAAATTTCAGAAATAAAGGTAAGTGCAATAACTATTTTCCTTGAAAGAAAATTTCTTATTCTTCTTTTAAGGAGAATATGGACTTTGCGAATGTTAAACAGCGAACATAGAACGTACCCAAAAAATTTCGATGTATTAGAAAGGGGTATAATAACCCTGTTTGAGATGAAAAATTGATAAAGAAATTAATTTTGATACATGATAAATTTGAGAAATATAGGTAAGTGCAATAACTATTTTCTTGAAGGAAAATTTCTTATTCTTCTTTTAATGAGAATAGGGAATTTGCGAATGTTAAACAGCGAACATTGTACGTACCCAAAAAACTCCGTTGTCTTATTAGAAAGGGGAATAACAATCCCGTTCGAAATGAAAAAAACTGTTGGAGAAATTAATTTTGATACATAATAAATTTTAGAAATAAAGGTAAGTGCAATAATTATTTTCCTCCAAAGAAAATTTCTTATTCTTCTTATAAGGAGAATATAGATTTTGTGAATGTTAAACTGCTAACATAGTACGTACATACCCACAAAATTTCGTTGTCGTATTAGAAAGGGGAATAACAAACCCGTTCAAAATGAAAAATTGATAAAGAATTTAATTTTGCTACCTGATAAATTTGAGAAATAAAGGTAAGTACAATAACTATTTTCCTCCAAAGAAAATTTCTTATTCTTTTTATAGGGAGAATATGGACTTTGCGAATGTTAAACAACGAACTTAGTACGTACCCGAAAAATTTCGATGCTGTATTAGAAAGGGGGATAACTACGCCATTGTACTACTTCACCAAATTACATAAGAAGAGCGAGAGTCAGAAAAACTAATATTTGGTATATTTGTACTTGCTAATTCTAAAAAAAGAAAATATATTCGCCAAGTTTTGCCATTAAAGGATAGAAATATATATATATATATATATTACATTTATATATATATATACATATATATGTATATATATACATATATAATATATATATATATATATATATATATTACATTTATATATATATATACATATATATGTATATATATACATATATACATATATATATACATACATATATATATGTATATATATATATACATATATATATACATATATATATGCATATATATACATATGTACATATATATATATATACATATATGTATACATATCTATAAATATATAAGTATATATGCATATAAGCATATATAAATATGTAAGAACGTATATACATACATACATACACACACATAATATAAATATGTAAGAACGTATACATATATATATATATATATAATATATATACTCCCACACATTCACATATACCTACACTTAATAAAGTATTTCCTAATTTCCTATACTTGATTTTCAATTTTTACAATTCATTTTACCCACACTTAAAAAAAGAGGGAAAATGCGATATTTAATTTCTGAGCAACGTAGAAAATTCCTCTCGGTCTCCAGTAAATATCTTTACTTAATTGAAGGAAACGGAGCTTGTAATATTTAGTACTTTTTCGAACTTCCTAAAAATAATTTTCTTCAGAGCTGACTAAAACTCCAGACAGATAAATAACTGTACGGCGAGATTACCGTATTTATTGAGTCTCCGGGAGAGAACGCTATCTATAGCACATGCATTTCCCCCTTTTCCGAAATTAGTGTTTTTCCTGAAGATAGCAGAGCCTCATGTTCTAGTCCGGGAAATAATTTACGGCCATTGAAAAATTTAGCGAGTTAAAAGAATTTTTCGAGATTTTCAAAGTTTTCTCGAAAAAGCACATCACTTTTTCCGGGAATATCTCTCCTAATTTTTTTTTATTCTAATGTCTTTTTCTCCGAGACTTTGAATCAAATAATCATTTACTAGAAAAAACATTTTATTTCTATATTTTTCGTTTTTGAAAACATAAATAGCTATATGAAGTACATAGAGATTTTATTCATTTAGTATCATATGTCTGTCATTTGTATTATATAAGTACGGTTTATCGTTTGAAGCACTGCCGCCTACAATTTTGCAACACGAGAGTTAATGAGATTGGGACCTAATTCTGAAAGCCATTCTGAACGCCTACAAACATCCATGTAGATTTCAGAATTCAAACCTGTGATTTCCGTTTCCGCAGGACAGTGTCCTGAAATTCGCCAAAATCTAACCTACTAAAATTGGCAAAGGACATAAATTATTCCCAACAACAAATAAAATTATATAAAGTGTGCAGAAAAAATGTTTTTAGAATACACTTAAATGGATTATACACTGTTTACCAATAAGTATTTGGATACCTATACAAATGACAATATCTGGAGCCCTGAGGTACTTCACAGCCTCCATCGGTATACATCGTGTATTAAACAGCATCGGCATTAGTCGCATGGAAGATGCCGCGCAGTTCGCAGCTCTCTGATTTCGAGAAAGGTATAATTATCGGGTATCACAAATGTGGCCGATCCTTAATGGACATCTATCCCAGTTACTTTCAGGACGACAATGCAAGCTGTCATGTTTCGAGGTTAACCAAGGCTTGGTATGGTGCCAATAGAGTTCATCGAATGGACTGTCCTGCCCAAAGCCCAGACCTGAATCCTATCGAGAACCTGTGAGATGAGTTGGATAGCCGAATTAGGGGGTGCACTACCCGTCCAAAATAGGTGAAGGAACTTGTATGTCTACTACAAGCCGAGTGGAAGGACAATACCACTAGCTGTAATTACAAAGACTTGTGGAAAATTCCCGGAGGAATCACGCTGTAATTGCCTCTCGTGGAGGCTCTACCAACTATTGATTTTGAATAAAGTTAGTTTTTCTTTTCTATCACAGGTGTCCAAATACTTATTGGTAGACAGTGTATATATATTGTTACATTTTACCCCGTGCAAAATAGAGGTTAGTAGTTTCATAACTTTGGTTTGAGACAAGGGGGTGCCTTGGCATGCCTCCTCTTTAGTTTGGCACTCGAAAAAGTAGCAAGAGATGCTAACATCCACACCAGAGGAAATATCTTCAGCAAATCAACTCAACTGTTAGCTTTTGCAGGTGGCATAGACGTTATCGCCAAAACACCCGCAGCATTAGCGGCAGACCTTTTTAACTCTACAGAATGATGCTCTTAAGATGTTTCTTAGAGTAAATGAAAATTACACAAAATATATGCCATACACAAAAACTGGGTATTTAAGTGGCCATCTAGAAATGGAAGGATATAAATTTGAGGTGATTGATTGCTTCACCTATTTAGGATCTGAGGTAAACAACAGAAATGATGTTACGACAGAGTTCCACATTAGAGTTATAATGGCAAATAAATGTTTTTATGGCCTACGAAAATATATAAAATCAAAATTAATAAAAAGTAAAACAAAAAATTTTACTTAACAAATGTCTAATAAGATCATTTTTTAATGCTGGCATGTGAAACCTGGGCAACAACTTTGTCAGATGAAAAGATACTGGCGACCTTTGAAAGAAAAATCCTTAGAAGTATATTTGGAGGAATATAAAAAATAATATATGGCTCAAGAGATCAAGTTTAGAGTTATATAATTTATATAATGTACCTGACACAATAAATTTCATCAAGTTGCAAAGAATAAAGTGGTCATGCCATCTTATCAGAATGAATGGGCAATGACCGAACAACAAATAGGGTCTTCGATGCAAAACCTACAGGTACGCGAAGACGAGTCAGACCCAACCTGAGATGGACAGACTGCCTGGAAAAGACCTTCAGGTATTTAAAGTAAAAAAATGGAAGAATTTGAACTCCAGATGGATGCCTTGGAAAAGGCTTATTGAGAAGGCCGGGGCTCATCCTGGACTGTCATGCCACTGAAGAAGAAGTTTTATAACTTAGCAACTGACGGCTTATCTAAAGAAGTTAATTTACAATAAGTTTTGAAATATTTTTTTATTAAGATATAAAATATTTATTAAAAAAATTCTATTTAAAAGCGTGATATAATGAAAATTGCACCAAACATTTTGCTTAAACGGAATTTTAGTTTGCACTCAAGTTCTCTGAAATTATGTACGCAATTATCGTCATATTTGACTCTTTTATTTCAGAAACTCTTTTTCATCTTTTTGTGGTCTAACACTGACCTGTATCGTACTTTGACATTTTGTTTTACGAAACACACAATGGGAATTGTATGTGGTTATAACATAAGAAAGGTCATTTTCTATTAGCCGAGAATTAGGATAAATCTCTAAATAATGCGAAATATGTCACTTTGATAACCATAATTTATTTTAAATTAAAATAGACAAAAGCCCACGTGCTGTCATACATAACTTATGTAATAAACAAAACACACGCATAGCTTATATATATACGTAATAATAAAATTAAACTAGCATTGAAATTTCTCTTAATCTTAAAAAAATAAAATAATTGATTCTCAAAATGCAGTCAGTTTATTTTTAAGAAGCGACAGAACAATAATTTTTATTTTTTAATTTATTTAGAAATGTCTCGTTTTGCTAATTATAAAGAATTTAAAGTCAAATTATATGTAAAAATTATTCAAATACATGTTATAAAGTAATTTTTTATACGTTTTGATGTTAAAAGAGAAGCTAAAACAAAAGAAACAATCAACAAAAAATTAAAAACTAAAAATTTAAAATTATATCTTACAAGATTTATTTTTGTTCTTTTTCTGTCATCTTATTCTTAGTTCTTTGTATCCATTGTTCCCTGGAAAAAATAAATCCTAACTTTATTAAGATTAAAAATAAAATTCTGTAACAATAAAAATCATTAATGAAACACCATAACTACATTAATTAGGTCATATGCCAATGCCAGCATTAATTATATATTCTGTATTAAAAATGAGAAAGACTTGTTAATAACAATCTTTTATTTTAAATGCGAAAAAAAAAGGCACCCATCATGAGAATGTATTGTTTCCCCTTTTGGAGCTGCGCTTTTAAAGCTGAAGGCAAAAGAACAAAGATAAAGGCAAAATTAATTTCCTCACTTTTCATCAAAGATACAGATTTACCCAAAGAGAAAGTGCAATAAAGTTAACGATTTCGAGAACTATTTAGATGGAACAAAAGGTAGAGGAACTCAGTTCATTGTGCTACCAGCGCTGATGTTTGTTCTTCCATTTTTCTGCCTCGGATGGAAAACGTTAAAAGAACACAAAACAAAACAAATTGAACGAAAAATGGAAGCTTCAAATTTTATACGAACAAGTGTTTTGTTTATAGCTATCTAAAAAGAACGTAATGAAATGTATTATTAAAAATTTTATACTGGATAAAACCATCTTTATTCAGTTTAATATATTTATTTATTTTTTCAGGCTTCTAGAATGAGAGTGCAATAAAAAACGCGATATTTGAAATTATGTACATGTTTTGGGCTAGAAGTTGAACTTAATTCCCTATATAATAATAGAATAGGTTATCTGTCCGTCTGTTTATGAAGGGGTTGAAACTGGAATGGATAGGGGCATAGGGGAATCCATACTGGATTCGTGATGAGTTAGGGTTAGCAAAATTCAAAGCAAGTTTTTAGAATGTTCGAAATTCCCCCTTCTTTCCTTTCCGAACGTTTAATGGCATTACTTCAATCCCTATTTTCCCGGGTTAAGAACAGGCGATTAAATTTATCAATTTATAACATAATAAGTAGGTAAAATATCATTTTTTTAGCATTATGACGTCATTCCTTTAACCATCTCAATTAATCATTTCTTATTTAAAATTATTAAAATAGCGTCTGCATTATTTTCATACGTTTTATCATTGAACTTAGCTATTACTTAAATAATATTCTTTTATATTTGGCTTAAATAATAGATCAGGTACATCAGAGATAATTTTAAATCACCGATTATTTTTTGTTGCAATGAAAATTTTATCACCGGTATTAACAGCAAATTCTTTCCATAAAAATCTAGGAGTCTATTTCACGGACTAATAAATATCTAGCGTTTAAGTTATATATCTTTGAAAATTAAGAAATTTGTACGTTTGTGTGTTTTTTTATACATATCTACACGGTTTGAATAAATGAATTTAATTTGATTCTAAACTGCATTTATAGTATTGGGAGAACTTAGAGGAGTATGTAAATAAACAAATTATTGAGAGTGTTACCATATAATTCTCAGCCAAAAAAGAAACCATTTTTTTACCTGCCTCATATGGTACTTTACAATTCTGGAAATATAAAAATTTTACTAATCCCATCATATGACGGGCTATATGCTAGTAGTTTTAGAAGGTTTGATATCGGAGCAGGGTATTTCTGCAAATTTGGCGATTCACCTCTAATCATGACAGCCTAACATTATTTCCTGGTCTTGCTGATTCTAAAGAATTTGTATCTATATTTTGATTTATATTATGCTATCTAGCTCTCATTATGTTACCCTTTTCTTATAAATTAAAAACACATAATCCTTTAAAATTAGCTATAGGAACAATTAATGGTTTACTATGGCCTTTTTATTTAATAATTTGGAGCTATTGAGGTTGTAAGCTGTTCTGAGAATAATTGCCCATTAAGATTAATACCCGGTTAAGTGGTCTAGGTTAGGTAAGTAAGACCATATAATTGTATTACAATGCAGCTTTAAGCAACAGCAAAATTTGCCAAAAATACCTATCAGTACTCTGTTTTGATTGAATGCCTCCGTGTTTCGTAAACATCGCCTGTAATTTCGCCAAATTCACCAAGGGGTACCCTATACTGAAGTAATACCGCTTTAATATTGCCGTAGGTGTACAGTCAAACTATGAACTTTCATTTGCACATTTGTGCTACGAACTTATCTCATGAACACACATGACTTTCTTGAACGCTTATTTAATTAAACCCAGTTTTTGCAACATCTAAACTTTATTTGAGAGTGGGATACGACTCTCAAATTCTTTACTAATATGAGAAGTTACATAATTGATAGAATATTACATTTTTTACACAACATTAAAATTTTATACAATATTAATTTAACAATTAGTTGAATTATAGTCAACAATTTGCAGCACATATTGATTAAAAAATAAATATAATTCATACGGCTCTCCGGCTACCTATAGCATTTGCTATTTGTTATATTGAAATTTATCGTTGTATAGAATGCATCTTGTAGTTAAAAATATATGGTCACAACAAGATACATCATTTTATCTAAATATAAAATTCTAACACTCTATGACTGAATGTGACGTATGATCGTTTATATACATTATATTGAAATGTTTAATATATAGAATACAAATTACTATTAAAAATGAGATGCACGACTAGATGTTTTAAAAGTATTAAATACAGCATATATAATTCTTTTTTAATATTTATAATATTTTTTAATACTTTTAATATTTATTATATTTTATTAATATTTAGTTAGAGTATTCTAGTGTATTTTCCTCGAATGTTTTTAGAAAGTTTATGTATACATAATAAAATATTACCCACCTTTTTATGTGCCCAAAAGTAGATACTTAATAGAGTATTATTTATATTGAAGAATATTTTATAAACCTCTCTGTATAAATAGTATCTCATAGTATCAATAGAAAATCTTGTAACACTTTATATTTATTTACCGAAGAAAAGGCTTTTTTTTTCAAGAAGTACTCCCTTCCTTTCAAATTTTTTCCATCAGGTTTGGTAGCGGAAGTGAGAATAATCAATCTTAAATACAAAAATTCCAACATTCTACGTGAAATCCTTTTTAAATTATGCATGATATCTATACATATATTTCTTATATTTTGTACTAAATATATTTTATAAATATATGATGTTATATTTAATATTTTTAATTGGTATATTGAAAAATATTTTCTGGGTAAATGCATTATTGGATAGTAAACCTACATACTTTTTTATATACCACGCTAAACCAACTACTTTTCTATTAGCTGAAATAAATATTTAACTTTTTTACAGCTGAATAAAATTTTGAAACCTGTATCTATAATACTTAGAATTTAAATTATGTATATTGCATTTAATTTATAGATTTTTATAGAAAAGTAGACTTTAAATGTCAATTTCATTTCAACAAAGCTTTTTTCCTTCTTTATCCTATAATTCGATTAATTAAAAATACCAAGAGTTTCGTTGTATTTAATACCTAAATTGTAAAAATTGAGGACAGATTTTCTAAGATGTACAGAAAATAAATCTCTGCCTGAAATCAGAATTTTTTTAAGATTAAAATATAGAAGAAAGTATATCAAATTGTATCGTTTTTCACTTTGAATGTGATTAAATTTTTTTAATGAAATATAGTTCTAGAAATATCTGAAAACTATGATTGGTTACCTGTAGAAGGCTTTAAGAGGTCCCAAAAAGTTATAGAACTTAAAAAAATAAAACTTATAAAGTTACTTGAAAATTTAAAAGTTATATACTTTAAAAAGGTATATAAAAAAGTTATAGAAAAAGTTATAAAACAGAAATATTAATTTTTGAAAAACTAACATAGATTTAAATTTTATTTTATTTAGATATAGAAAATATAAATTATTCTTTTGAGTATGAATTAAATTTTCTTATAAAATATAAGTTAGTTAAATATTTACTGTATTAATTAAAATACAATTTTTTTCAAAGTTCTAAGCTCTCGTAAGGGGATGAGGAACTATACAGTGATTTTATTAATTATTATTTATAGCTACTAAATTATCGACACATAAATGAAATATAAGTAAATTAATCAATATACAATTATTTAAAATCAAATAATATTTTTAATTAGTTTGTTTTTATGAAGCAGTTTGGAAGTATATAAATGCTTCCTGCAGGATAATTTTTTATACATTCCGCTTTATATGTTTCACATCTAATATGTATTCTAATATGTATTAATATAAATACGGCTATCTGTTTTAAATTTCGATTTTTAAAATTAGATTATTAAAATTCAATTTAAGTTTAGTAAGCACAAATAGTAAGTACAAATATAATTTTTTTTTAATTAAAAGTTTGAATCTGTGCACAAAATAATCCCGAAATACGTTTAAACGATAGATATTTATTAAGTAGCATCAATGTGAAAATAAAATAAAACTCTTAAAATACATTTGCAAGAAAGCTTTTAAAATTAACAAAATAATTTTTAAAAATATATTTTTTTATAATTTTAGATACGATTTCTTTATCTATCTCCAATGTATAGATTTGAAGTTTTATAAATTTAAATAAATAATTTACAAAAACATTTTCTAGCTTCCATAGTCACCATAATTGTTTATTTATCTCCAATGTATAGATTTGAAGTTTCATAAATTTAAATAAATAATTTACAAAAACATTTTCTAGCGTCGATAGTCACCATAATTGTTTATTTATCCTCAATGTATAGATTTGAAGTTTTATAAATTTAAATAAATAATTTGCAAAACATTTTCTAGCGTCCATAGTCACCATAATTGTTTATTTATCTTCAAAGTATAGATTTGATTCATAAATTTATATAAATAATTTACAAAAACATTTTCTAGATTCCATATTCACCATAATTGTTTATTTATCTTCAAAGTATAGATTTGAAGTTTCATCAAGCGTCCATAAACACCATAATTGTTTATTTCTCTTCCATGTATAGATTTGAAATTTCATAAATTTAAATAAATATTTTACAAAAACATTTTCTAACGTCCATCGTCACCTTAAACTTATAAATTAAAAAGATAAATCGTCAAAATATCTAACAGCTCTAAAAATTCATTAACATTAAAAAAATATAAGAAATAGATATTTTAGAAATGCCTGTACATACTATTTTTAATCTCCCAGTCACGTATTAAATTCCTAATTTTTTTCCTTAAATTCCAATGTAAAACCCCAGGTAAGTAAAAAAAAGGGAAAAAAACTCTTTTGTCATGACATTATATACTTTTTCATTTTCCCCAAGGCGCTTTTAAAGCTGAGCAAAAAGGGGAAAAGAAGACAAAAATAATCCCCACACTTTTCATCAAAGATACAGATTTACTCTGGGAGAAAGTGCAATAAAGTTAACGATTTCAAGATTTATTTAGAAGGAACACAAAAGACAGAAACAAATCATTATGTTACGAGCATTAGCGCTAGCGCTAACATTTAACATTCTTCCTGTAGGAAGAACTGGGGAACGATGTGGAATGAAGAAAATTAAACACACCATAAATTTGTTCTGGTTTAGTAGTTAATTTATTGTAAAATTGTTCTTGTAATATATTTCATAAATTAGATAGAGTTTAGACATGTGATATGTCTTTATGCATTAATAAAATTTTGTGTATTTTTGTATGTATATTTGGTTTTGAAATAAATATACACGGTCTATCACAAATTTTGGACATTTGTTTTTGAAGCACCTTTTAACCCTTTCCCTCTCACTTAGATATTAAAACAAACCCTCTTTCACTCCGCTATGTAATATCGCCCCCTTAATGGATATTATACTTGACAGATGGCAGAACATAATATTACGTGGAAATATATATATATATATATATATATATATATATATATATATATATATATATATATATATATATATATATATATATATATATATATATATATATATATATATATATATATATATATATATGTATATATATATATATATATATATATATATATATATATATATATATATGTATATATATATATATATATATATATATATATATATATATATATATATATATATATATATATATATATATATATATATATATATATATATATATATATATATATATATATATATATATATATATATGTGTGTGTGTGTGTTTGTAAAATTTATTTCCCCTACTCACAACAATTATGTATCACCTATTGTTTTTACTTGCTCGGACTTCTGGGCAAGGAGAAGCTTAATCTAGCTAGCAGTAATAACGATGCAGTCTGCTCACATTGATAAGAACGGCAC
>CM063508.1:53973950-53976450 GCA_032207245.1 Pardosa pseudoannulata
TTAATCCTGTGACAGAAGCAAAAATAAAATTAGGATTGTGATTAATTTTTATAGCATGAATAAATGAAGGTAAAAAAAAATCAGTACAGGGTTAAAGATTTATCCCCTTTTCTTCATTAAAAAGAGTGAAAAGCAAACATTATTTTGAAACGAATACATGATGGGAAAAAAAGAACAATGAAATAAATTATACAGATTTTTACCTATTATAAGTTCTTTAAAGAACTCCAGAGAAAAAGTTTATTTTCCTTTTACAGATTTGTCATTACATTTTCAATTTTAGATTGAAAGAAAAATAACTTTAAAAGGACAATAAAGTTTTTACTACCCCTAAAAAAAGAATTTTCAGCTGTTTTTTTTTTCCAAACAGAGAAAAGGATTTAAGCAAATTTAGTCAAAAATGAATTAAAATCATAAGAACCTCTTTTTTATATACCTTTTAAATTCATAAATGATGAACGAATAAAAAAGGGTCAGAATGGAATCTAATTATGAGAAGAGAGAAAAAAGTTTAAAAGAGAATACAAGAAGGATTTGTATATCAATTTACTGTCAGAATAACTACAAGCCTTTAGATATAAGGCAGAAAAGAAAAAATATTGTTATCTAAAAGAATAATAACAAATGCCAATTTTTTTTCGGCCCTACATACATATTAAAAACTTCATTGGAAAATAGAAAAAAATTTTGTTTGAAACAATTTTTAAACATGTCATGAAAATAGTTTTTTCGTTTTCAGTGCAATATTGAGATTTTATTGAGCATCAGAAAAATATTTTTCTTTGTAAAACCAGAGGATATCTTATAATTAAACTCTGTATAAATATATACTTACGAAATAGGGAAAAGTTTTACGATTTTTTTTTTACATAAACCCATTTTACAATATAATAAGTTCCTATTCGAAGAATTCTGCGTCGATTTTCTTTCGATTATTTTGGACGGAAAATTTTATCAGATTTCATGAAATAAATTAATATAAAACTTTCTAAATATATCAAAAGAAAATTTTTAAAATATTTTATATAAGGTATTTAAGAAAGTATCTAGACGATGCAGCCAGTAGTTCATGTACAATGACACAAAAGTCGTTTCAGACCATAAAATTGATAGTATTTCCGAACCTATTCAGTCTACGCTACGAACTCTAAACAAAATAGTCTAACGCTTCTGTCGTAATCTAAAATTTGCTCTATAAACTAAAATTTTATAATAAATAAAGCAATTTGTGATGATTTCAGTCGATGGATCTTACGAAAAAATTTCATTCGTAAATCTTAGAAAGTAAATAAAGTGTCCATCCAAATAATAAAATTAAAAAAAATTAACAAGTACAATATTTATTGTACGTTTGCGATCTACATGAAAAGGAAAATCGTTAAGGCAAGACATAGAAGTTCTACACTAATTTTTTTAGCTGTAATTTAGCATTAACAGAAGTAGATCTTGGTGGAATTAGTCAATATATTTTACAATAAAAACATAGCTATAGAGGTTGAAATAATTTGTGATGATTTCAGTCGATGGATCTTCCGAAAAAATTAATTTCCTACGTTAATCTTACAAAGTAAATAAAGTGTCCATACAAATAATAAAATAAAAAAAAATAGCAAACACAATATTTATTGTACGTTTGAGATCTACATGAAAAGGAAAAGGACGAGACATAGAAGTTCTACACTAATTTTTTTAGCTGTAATTTAGCATTAACAGAAGTAGATCTTGGTCTAATTAGTCAATATATTTTATAATAAAAACAGAGCTATAAAAGTTGAAATAATTTGTGATGATTTCAGTCGATGGATCTTCCTAAAAAATTAATTTCATTCGTAAATCTTAGAAAATAAATAAAGCGTCCATCCAAATAATAAAATTAAAAAAATAGCAAATAAAATATTTATTGTACGTTTGCGATCTACATGAAAAGGAAATATCATTAAGGCAAGACATAGAAATTCTACACTAACTCATTTTAGCTGTAATTTATAATTAATAGGAGTAGATCTTGGTCTAATTAGTCAATATCTTTTATAATAAAACAGAGCTATAAAAGTTGAAACAATTTGTGAGGATTTCAGTCGATGGATCTTCCAAAAAAATTAATTTAATTCGTAAATTTTACAAAGGAAATAAAGTGTCCATCCAAATAATAAAATTTAAAAAATAGCAAATACAATATTTATTGTACGTTTGCAATCTACATCAAAAGGACTACACTAAATACTACACTAACTCATTTTAGCTGTAATTTAGAATTAACAGAAGTAGATCTTGATCTAATTAGTCAATATCTTTTATAATAAAAACAGAGCTATAAAAGTTGAAACAATTTGTGAGGATTTCAGTCGATGGATCTTCCATTAATTTAATTCGTAAATTTTACAAAGGAAATAAAGTGTCAATCCAAATAATAAAATAAAAAATAGTCTAGTGCTTTGTACTAGATTAATCCAGCTTAGACTTACTTTGGGGTCATTTCACCACATTTGGTGTTGCCGAG
>CM063508.1:53981450-53988950 GCA_032207245.1 Pardosa pseudoannulata
AACAAATCTTTTCATATGCTGACGCAGAATATCCGACAGCACCATTTTATTTTTCCAATAAAGGATTAATTCAAAGGTTTAGAAGAATCATCAGTATTTTTTCACTCTTTTGCGATTTAAACTTTCAATGGGAAGCAAATATGAAAAATATGATTTCTGCGTAACTTCAGCTTAATTACCGTTTCAAGAATATAAAGAAGGAGAAATTATTTCTTATATCCCTTTTCAACAGCGATATTTGATTAAATCGCTTGCTTACCAGTCGTTTTATTTATTCAATGAGTAAATAGCGATTTATGTGATTTTACAGAAAAATCAAGCGGTACTTTATAAATTTACAACTGTTTTGAGGATAAAAGTTAATTTTTAATATGCTTATAAGAACAATTCCTTTAATAATTAATTTTTATAAATGCTGTGCAATCTATGTTATTCTTAGTGTTATAATATTTTTGTTTAATGAATTAAATATGTATAACTTCCAATTTTACCTATTGACCCTTTGAACTCGAGAGGTGAGCAATTGCTCACCACATGATTTAATGCAGCAACTCGAGATTTGACTCTCGCTCACCACTTTGTTTGGTGCGAAATTTTATGCACTGTGTAAACTATTTATGTTTTCTTTCTTTGGTGATTTATATCTTGTTTAAGTTTCTAATGTCATTTTTATCGTCATATCTTTCTTTTTGTCCTAATAACTGCATACATGGTCTTACAAAGACGACGTAATATCCCTTTCAGTCTACGTAAGATTATCTTACCTAATATAAGTGTGGTACCATGAAGCTTATTGCAATTTCGGCATCAATTTGAGCTTGACAGCCTTGGCCAAAGGAACAGAAAAATTGAAATCCTTATCCCTATTACCATGGAACGTAGTAATGAAATAAGTACTCGTGGGTACTCGTTCCTCTTTCAATTCATGTGGCCAGAAGTAAATATCATTTATTCAGCCAAAACGCAGTGCTTCCACTATAGAAAATACCAGGGGGTCCTAAGGTTCTAAGGTAAATAGGTTGCATACCTACGTTCTAAATTATATACTTTAATTAAGGGGTAACAAAAGTTTTAAAAGTTGAAAAATGTAAAACATATATCATTTTCGACTTCTCACAGCTGAAAAACTACCAGTTTTACAAATTAATTTGGTGTTTATGAAATCGCTAAAGATTACATCTATCAGGAAAGAAACAAAGGCAATCCGCCAAAGGTTGTAAATTTAGGGAGAGAATCACTAATCCTAATTAAAATCCTAATTAAATAGGCTTTGCACAAATAAACAGCGATTTAATTAAGAAATAGCTCCGGGGTAAAACACTAAGCTTGTTAGCACTCGACCAACCTTTTGACTAATATAAACGATACCAGCTTAGCATTAATTCATAAACGATCAGATTTATCCCCATCCAAAAATTGTACCAAAACTATAAGTTTTTTGCCTTTAAATATCTATTTTTTTGTAACCTCCATAAATTTATCGAACGAATTTCAGTAAGAGGTGACAGATGAAATGCAGATTAAATGTTTATGGGGGATTGTCGGTCATAAATCAAAATTTGAACGATATATTCATACCATATAAGTATTGTACTCGGGAATGATTAAGAATGATCCGGAAATCCCAAAAAAACTAACAAGAAATTTTAAGATTTTCACACAGTATTCCTCTCACCCTTCTTCTGAAAAACTGGATATTCCAGAGCTGTTATTTGTCTTCAAATACCTAAATTCTGTACATAGTAGTGGTTCCTAATTAAATGGGCTTTACACAAATAAACAGCGATTTAATTAAGACATATTTCCGTGGTAAAATATTGAACATGGTAGCAATCGATCAACCTTTTGACTATTACAAGCAATACTAACTTGACATTAACTCATAACTTATCAGATCTCTCCACATCCAAGAAATTGTTCCCAAAACGATGAACGGGTGAAATCAATTACAAAAGTTTATGGGTGAAAGAGGACTGCCAGTTTTAAATCGAATGTGATGAATTTGCATGGTATAAACAAAATGTAAGAACATATAGAGTCGAAGATCATTCAGAATGAGAGAGAAGTTTGAATAAAGATAAAAAGAAAGTATTAGGTTTTCAAATGGAATCCTTAAACCTTCAATTAAAGGCCAAATACTAGTGCAGTTTTTTTGTTTGAAATACCTATTTTTTGTATCTTCCATAAATTTATCGAACTAATGTCCCTTGCCTGTATTTTGTTCAATACAGCGCTTGACCAAAGCTGTCCGAGATTCTAATATAAACACCAGAGGTACTATTTTTAATAGAACTATTGAGTTATTAGCCTTTGCGGATGATACTGATGTAATTGGCAGAAAACAAAAGCATTAATTGAAGCTTTTGTCTCATTCGAGGAGTATGCAAGAAGAATGGGTCTCACTATTAATCAAGAGAAAACGAAATTTTTGGTTGTAACACAGAGAAATTATGACTTATCTCCTTCGAAAATCAATAATTTTATTTTTAAAACTGTACAACAGATTATGTATCTTAAAACAGTCATCAGTAATACTAATGATATAAAACTTGAAGTAAACAACAGGTTACTTATGACAAAGTGTTTTATGAGTAGTTATTAGAAACTTATTAGGGAACTTACCACTTATTACCAGTGGTTATAGAGTACTAGTACTTATTAGAGTATTAGAAACCACTTCAAATCAAAATGTATTCATGTTAAAACAAAAATTAATTTATATAAAACCTTAATTAGACCTATTGTTCTATATGGAAGCCAGTGTTGGCGATTAAATAAATAGGAAAAAAAGATAAGCTATTGATTGAGAGAAAAATACTTAGAAAATCTTTGGAGCAGTTAAACAAAATGGTGTCTATAGAATTCAATATAATTATGAAATATACAATAGATTTAAAGAACCAGATATTGTCAAAGTTATTAAGGCCAACCGCATTAGATGGCTGGGACATCTTTTTAGATATGAAGATTCTAACCCAACTAAACTAGTGACCTTTTCAAAATTTGAAGGCAAGTCAAACAGAGGAAGATCCCCCACCAGGTTGATAGATTCTGTAGAGAGAGATTTAAGAGAACTGAGAGTCCATCATTGGCGATCTATTGTCTTTGAGAGAGTTAGGTGGAAGAAGCTCATGGAGACAACCTTGGCCTGTAACAGACTGTAGTGATAAAAAAGAAAAAGAATAATGTCAATAAAAGGTAACACCTTAAATCCAAATTAAATGTTTATGGGGGATTGTCGGTCATAAATGAAAATTTGAACGATATAAGCATACCGCATAAGTATTGTACTCTAGAATGATTGAGAATGAACCGTAAATCCCAATAAAACTAACAAGAAAGTTTAAGATTTTCACACAGTATTCCTCTCACCCTTCTTCCGAAAAATTGGAAATTCCAGTGCTGTTATTTGTCTTCAAATACCTATTGTCTGTACATGGTAGAGGTTCCTAATTAAATGGGCGTTACACAAATAAACAGCGATTTAATTAAGACATATCTCCGTGGTAAAACATCGAGCACGGCAGCACTCGACCAAGCCTTTTGACTAATACAAACAATACCAGCTCGAAACCACCTCATAATCGAATCAACCCCCCGTTTCCCCCCTACCCCTTACTCACTCTCATTTTCCGTATTCAATCACCATCTTCCGAAAATTTCTTCCGACTCATAATAAAATGGATAAAATAAATCCCATCGGCGCAGTGTAAAAGCGATCACCAAAGTTGTTCCAAGATTTCTCGCTGGCTGAGAAAACAAAATTAAGCGAAACTCGTAAGTACGAATAAATGTAATTACCATAATAAGAGGCATTTCCCCTCACTAATTCCTTTTCCGTTCATTTGAATGAAAAGTTTTGCGTTGATTGGATTTACCGCCCGTTCCGAAGCGTATATGGGGCTTCTAAACGTGGCTGCCTGCACACACGAAAATCCGTTTTTGAGAGGTCTCAAAAATAAGATAATTATGTAAATAGCGTTATGACAAATAAAAATAGAATTACTTAAAAGTGGAATTGCGTTTTAATTTGAGTTTTCACCCAGATTTTTATTATTATTATATTTTTTTTCCTTTCATTCCATTCTCTAATTCACTTGGTATGACGAAATTAAATTTTTCTTTAATGGAGCTAACACGATTAACTGGTACTTCAGCTGGTGGAATTAAAAGATCTTAAAAAAATAATAATAATTGTCCCGTGGTATTTCAGTGGAGTTTTTCAGAGTACTTATCATACATTTCCGTAATTAATTTTCCTTGCCACATTGTGGGCAAATGTAATTATTTTCATGCTTGACTATATAAAGCACATACGATTATAAATATAATTTTAAAAACACGTTATATTTCAGTATTTGATGTATAAAACCGCATACAAGAGGATGTAAATGAGATTAATTCATAAAACTACATGTGCAGATAATATTATTAAGGCAGAATTTCTTCTAATGTGCTATAATTAAATATATTTTTATTTTAATTTGAGGAGGCCAATGATATTGTCTTGTTAATTACATATGTGTCACCTAATTTCTGCCTTACTTTCGAAAATAAATGTAAAAGAAATCATACAAAAATTTCATTGAATTGCGTACGCACTATTTTATTCTATGACTTTTTGATTCTTTATTTAAAACTTCATTTAGTTTATTTGTAAAGAAATTATTGGGGAGCTGTTTGATTGTCTCTAGAGAACTGCATTTTAGAAATATTCAAAGTCATTCTTTTTCGTATATTGAATTATATCTCATAATTTCAGATGATCTAGGAGAGGGAAAAAAAGAAACCAAACTCAAAACGCAAACAGCCCGTCTGTACACAAAGAAGCTCGAAGACATGCCTTGACATTGAAGAATTCATCTTAACTAACTTACAGACACATGTTTAGAAACATAACTATTATTTTGGTTTATATTAGAAAGAAACCAATATCCAAACGATTTTAAAATAATAACAGGTTATTCATCCTACTGTGGGATTGATATCAAGAATTAGTACCTTCAGGTTTAAAAAATATTCGAATTACTGTCTCAAATAGACTTTTAATTAAAAATTGTCACAAAATCGATAATTCAACATACACAAAGAGATCAAGGCATTCTTTTTCGTATATTGAGTTATATCATATTATTTCATCAAGAAGATCATCAAGGAGATGAAGAAAAGGAAATCAAACAGCCCGTCTGTACACAAAGAAGCTCACAGACATGCTTTGACATCGAAGAATTCATCTTAACTAAGACCTATGTTTAAAACCTTAACTACTATTTTGGTTTATATTACAATGAAACTAATATCCAAACGATTTTATAAGAATAACAGGAAATTCATCCTACTGTTGGATTGATATCAGAACTAGAACCTTGAGGTCTAAAAATATTCGAATTATCGCTCCAAATAGTCTTTTAATTAAATTTTGTCACAAAATCGATAATTCAATAAATCAAAAAAAAAAGGATCAAGACATTCCTTTTCGTATATCGAATTATATCTCATAATTTCAGATCATCTAGGAGAGGAAAAAAAGAAACCAAACTCAAAACGCAAACAGCCCGTCTGTACACAAAGAAGCTCGAAGACATGCCTTGACATTGAAGAATTCATCTTAACTAACTTACAGACACATGTTTAGAAACATAACTATTATTTTGGTTTATATTAGAAAGAAACCAATATCCAAATGATTTAATAAGAATAATAGGATTGATATCAAGAATTAGAACCCTGAGGTCTAAAAAACATTCTAATTACTGTCTCAAATAGACTTTTAATTAAATTTTGTCACAATCGATAATTCAACATACGAGAAGAGATCAATATATTCTTTATCTAATATTGATTTATATCTCATAATTTCAGATGATCTAGGAGAGGGAAAAAAAGAAACCAAACTCAAAACGCAAACGGCCCGTCTGTACACAAAGAAGCTCGCAGACATGCTTTGACATCGAAGAATTCATCTTAACTAACTTACAGACACATGTTTAGAAACATAACTACTATTTTGGTTTATATTACAATGAAACTAATATCCAAACGATTTTATAAGAATAACAGGAAATTCATCCTACTGTTGGATTGATATCAGAACTAGAACCTTGAGGTCTAAAAATATTCGAATTATCGCTCCAAATAGTCTTTTAATTAAATTTTGTCACAAAATCGATAATTCAATAAATCAAAAAAAAAAGGATCAAGACATTCCTTTTCGTATATTGAGTTATATCACATTATTTCATCAAGAAGATCATCAAGGAGATGAAAAAAAGGAAACCAAACTCAAAACGCAAACGGCCCGTCTGTACACAAAGAAGCTCGCAGACATGCTTTGACATCGAAGAATTCATCTTAACTAACTTACAGACCCATGGTTAAAATTAACATTGAAAGCGACTAGCCACAAAAGGGAAAGAATGGAATTACCATACATCACAAAGTTAATGATCCATTGTTCAAAATGAATGGGAATGCTTATTATATGGTCTTGAAAGGGAAGCGAACGTATGTCGGAGGAAATTATAATTTATGGTTGAATGGAAATTTCGAACAATCCAGCACACACGATTTTACAATATACGATCCTGCAAAAGTTCCTTTCAAAAATGCGATCATTCATTTCTCGGCGCGTACATTAAAACGGAGAAATGTAGTTTAAATGCACAAAAGGACACGTTCTCGAATGATATATTCATAAGATTATGGTGGGTTTTGATTGAATTTTGCTGTGTTTAACGAGTGTTGGAAAGAAAGCTACACACCGAGTCGAAATCACTGAGGTTACGGAGAGCGGAATCTGTCAAATAATGGATTCTTAAATGGAGAATTTTACGACACAAAACAAACACGAAATATTTCTTCATTACGTCGACATTAAAAGCAACAGGATGGCGAATATTGTAATCAAAATATAGATTAACGAGCAATGCTGAGATGCAATAAACAGTAGACTAGGACTTGTTTTAAAAATATTAAATTTATATAAGGTTAAAACATAATAAATCTAATCACATTATATGCATTCAAACCTATTAAAGAGAAAATATTTTAATTATAGAAAATAAAAATAAAAGAATAATATTTAAAGAGTCATAAAGGCAACCATTTCTATTGATGCTAATATTCGTTTTATATTTACCTTCTTTAGAGTGACATAAACAAATAAAATCTCTTTTTTTATACAAGATCTTGAATAAAATAATCTAGAAAAATATTTCTGCCTATATGTAGTATATATATATACAGAACACACATGTAATATATATACACACACACACACATATATATATATATAGATATATATTATATATATATTTATATATATAAATAAAGATATATATATATATATATATAATATATATATATATATATATATATATAGTATATATATAAATGTATATATATATATATATGTATTAAGTATATATATGTACATATATATGTATATATATATGTACATATAATATATGTATATATATATATATATATATATAATATGTA
>CM063508.1:53993950-54003950 GCA_032207245.1 Pardosa pseudoannulata
TGTTTTCAGAAATTAGTTCAATTCTTACTCACATAGTAAAAATATTGATGTTGAATATTTTGGCAAAAAATTCAGGAAAATAATTCAATGAATTGTAAAACTACTCTCTGGACACAAAAGAAATCAAATTAAAGATTCAAATCTTGTGTGTCTAGTACTTAAGTATACGTGTGTATGTCCAAAGAAAATAGAGGAATAATCCTTATAAGCGCATGTATCAAGCTCCCAAGTTTGTTTGCTCACAACTTTGCCGAATTCCTTGCTGTTGTTTTCAGAAATCAGTTCAATTCTTACTCCCATAGTAAAAGTACTGGTGCTGAATATTTTAGTAAAAAGTTCATGAAAATAATTCAATGAATTGTAAAACTACCCTATGGACACAAAAAAATCAAATAAAAAATTCAAATCTTGTATCTAATACTTTAGTATACATGTGTATGTCCAAAGATAGTAGAGGAACAAGCTTTATAAGCGCATGTATCAAAGTACCAAGTTCGTTTAATCACAACTTTGCCAAATTCCTTGTTGTTGTTTTCAGAAATAAGTTAAATTCTTACTCACATAGTAAAAATACTGGTGTTGAATATTTTGGTAAAAAAAATCATGAAAATAATTCAATGAAATGTAAAATTACTCTATGGACGCAAAAGAAATCAAACCAAAGATTCAAATCTTGTGTGTCTAATACTTAAGTATACGTGTGTATGTCCAAAGTTAGTCGAGGACCAAGATGTATAAACTCATATATCAAACTCCCAAGTTCATTTAATCACAACTTTGCCAAATTCCTTCCTGTTGTTTTCAGAAATCAGTTAAATTCTTACTCACATAGTAAAAATACTGGTGCTGAATATTTTAGTAAAAGATTCATAAAAATAATTCAATGAATTGTAAAACTGCTCTATGGACACAAAAGAAATCAAATCAAAAATTCAAATCTTGTGTGTCAAATACGTAAGTATACGTAGGTCTAAAGATAGTAGAGGAATAATCCTTCTAAGCGCATGTATTAAACTCCCAAGTTCGTTTAATTACAACTTTGCCAAATTTCTTGTTGTTTTCAGAAATCAGTTAAATACTTACTCACATAGTAAAAATACTGGTGTTGAATATTTTGGCAAAAAATTGATGAAAATAATTCAATGAAATGCAAAACTGCTCCCTAGATACAAAAGAAATCAAATCAAAGATTCAAATCTTGTCTAATACTTAAGTATACATGTGTATGTCTAAAGAAAGAAGAACAAGCTTTATAAGCGCATGTATCAAACTCCCAATTTTGTTTGTTCACAACTTTGCAGAATTCCCTTCCTGTTGTTTTCAGAAATCAGTTAAATTCTTACTCACATAGTAAAAATACTGGTGCTGAATATTTTAGTAAAAGATTCATAAAAATAATTCAATGAATTGTAAAACTGCTCTATGGACACAAAAGAAATCAAATCAAAAATTCAAATCTTGTGTGTCAAATACGTAAGTATACGTGTGTAGGTCTAAAGATAGTAGAGGAATAATCCTTATAAGCGCATGTATTAAACTCCCAAGTTCGTTTAATTACAACTTTGCCAAATTTCTTGTTGTTTTCAGAAATCAGTTAAATACTTACTCACATAGTAAAAATACTGGTGTTGAATATTTTGGCAAAAAATTGATGAAAATAATTCAGTGAAATGTAAAACTGCTCCCTAGATACAAAAGAAATCAAATCAAAGATTCAAATCTTGTCTAATACTTAAGTATACATGTGTATGTCTAAAGAAAGAAGAACAAGCTTTATAAGCGCATGTATCAAACTCCCAATTTTGTTTGTTCACAACTTTGCAGAATTACCTGCTGTTGTTTTCAGAAATCAGTTAAATACTTACTCACATAGTAAAAATACTGGTGTTGAATATTTTGGCAAAAAATTGATGAAAATAATTCAGTGAAATGTAAAACTGCTCCCTAGATACAAAAGAAATCAAATCAAAGATTCAAATCTTGTCTAATACTTAAGTATACATGTGTATGTCTAAAGAAAGAAGAACAAGCTTTATAAGCGCATGTATCAAACTCCCAATTTTGTTTGTTCACAACTTTGCAGAATTACCTGCTGTTGTTTTCAGAAATCAGTTAAATTCTTACTCACAGAGTAAAAATACTGGTGTTGAATATTTTGGCAAAAAATTGATGAAAATAATTCAATGAAATGCAAAACTGCTCCCTAGATACAAAAGAAATCAAATCAAAGATTCAAATCTTGTCTAATACTTAAGTATACATGTGTATGTCTAAAGAAAGAAGAACAAGCTTTATAAGCGCATGTATCAAACTCCCAATTTTGTTTGTTCACAACTTTGCAGAATTACCTGCTGTTGTTTTCAGAAATCAGTTAAATTCTTACTCACAGAGTAAAAATATATAACTACCAACGTTAGACGATAAACTGATGTGGCGTATACTGAAGAGAAATTAAGCTAGACTAGTCTTAAGTCCATATTTATAAAGACATTAACCCCTTTATTCACAGTTTTTTTTAAAAAGGCCGGCCAAAAAAATCAATATTTTTAATGTAAAAAACACAATTTAGAACGTTGTCTTAAAACGCGTCTTGTATGCGTAGGTATCAAATATGAAACCCTTATGTTTCATATCAAGAATAAAGTATATAAAGTGAGGCATCGAGTCAAGGATGTTTTTATAGAAAGAGCTTGGTAGTAAAATAGTTAACAATTATATGCTTTTACATTATATTTTATTAAAAGATATATTGAAAAATGAGCGAATCAGAATCTGAATCTGAATACGCTGTCTGAAAGCGGCTCACAAGGAAGAGATAAGTAGAAAAAATATATTTTATACTTGAATAAGGAAGTGTTATAGCTTCCAATCCAATGTAAATGTTAAATGTCAATAAAACGATAATTTTCTTTTGCTTTCACATTGTTATTTTCAATTCTCAATTGCATTCGAGTGTGAGAAATTAATACATAAGTACAACATAAAGTACAACGGCGCTCGAATTATCTCGAGTGTGCACAGTATGGCCAGTTTAGAGCACTCGAGTTAACTGGAGCGTGCACGTTAAGGGGTTAATGCAACATTCAATGTATAGACATTTGGTCGCAGTGCACAGCTTTTGGAGAACTCTCTAAGAGCTGCCTTAGCCTTTCATTCATTTATTCATTCATTCAACACCCAATGTCTCTTTTAATTTATGAAAACAATTTCAGAACCAATATGTATATTTGGACTTTATGTTTCAAACGGTTAATATTGACGAGCGTCAATATATGTGATAAAATCGCCAATGCATTTCTTGTCCTCGTTGAGAGTCTTTTACATGATAAAATTTTAAAATTGAATATCTTAACTCGTAATATTAGTTCAAAATTTCTAGAAAGCTGTAGTATCCCGAATAAAACATGTTGGTGTTTTATAAAAGATATTTATTTAATATAACATTTTAAATCCTGTGTTACTTTAGGAATTTCTTTTAATTTAACACTCTCTTTCATTTAGAAGTTTATTTAGCAATTCTTTATTAACCCTCTGGCTGCTCAATTTGTAGAACAAAATCAGTTCAAAAAGTGTGCAGTATTTTTATACATTTTAAATCTATATATATTGAAAAAAAAATAGAATATGCACTTTTTCTTTCTAGAAAAGATTTTCTAAAAAAGATTTTTATCATGAGAAATTAAACTGTCAAAACAACCAGTTACAGATGTTATCACAAGAAAAAATTTTTAATAAATTTCATTTAAATTACAGTTAATTTCTATTTATTACACAATATAGTTATAACTATATTATCTAATATAACTATAGTTCTACTCATATGATTCTGCCGAGCGATGGCCGATCGGTTAGGGTGCTGACCGTCGGTACCGGAGTTCGTGGGTTCGAATCCCGCAGTGGCATGGATGTTCGTAGCCGTTCGTAATCGGCTTTAAGCTGTAGGTCCCGGTCTCATTAGCCCTCGTGTTGCAAAAAGTAGACCGTAGCACTCCAAACCAAACCAAACTATATGATTTTACTTCTTACATAATTAAACGTCTAATAATGTATATAATTTATTTCACTGGTTAAAAATGAACAAAGCGCTTCTCAATAAAGGAAGAAAAGCAAATGCCCGTGAAAATCGCGTTATAAGCAGCCAGAGAGTTAATTTTTATTTTTAAAAACTATCAACTTTTAATCTATCAAAATATTTCAGAGCTACAAATATTAACTTAAATAAATTTAAAGAAAATTAAGATAAATATAAAATCAGAACAAAGTAAATGCTGCTTCAATAACCGATGAAAATTTCTAAGAAAAGATCAACCTGGCTTGAAATTAATTAAACCCAAAATTAAAAAAAATACTTTCTAGAGCCAAATAATTTACCAATAAAATATTAAAACTACGTAAGATTTGATTTGTTTTACTTTGATATTTATTATCAATTTTTACTAGCGGCTCAGATATATATTTAATTACACTCTTGTAAGCCGTAAAATTAAATTTTGGAGTGAGAAAAGTAAATACATCTAACGGAGTTAAAATCATTAAAAATTTTCATAACCACACGTTAAGCTTTAAATATATTTTTCTTTGTGAAATGGAAAGATGAAATCGTAAAACTCTTAATCATTCGCAGTTTGGGAAAACAAATAAGCCGGTCTGACTCATGTTCATTACAAAAAATCAATACTGAGTATTTCTTTGCAGCTAATGAAATAAATAAACTGAAAGCTGTCAACAAAATATGTTAATCTTGTTTATCCACTTCATTATTAGAAATGTAAACGAAACTGAAACAAAAGGAAATTAATGAAGATTATCAAGAAAAAAAAATAAGCTATTAAAGAAAATGTGAATGAACGTTTTTTTTTTAAGATTTAATCGTAAAAGAAAAGGAAATGTAAGAATTTTTAAGATTTTGTATTTAAAGAAGTTTATAAGAGGATTTGAAACGAGGAAACTGTAAAAACAATTTAGTCGTTTTTAAACTTTCAATACTAAAATATACATTAATACGAATAATATTGTTTTATATTAAATTATATTATAAATTCTGTAAAATATAAAAAAATGGATCTAATTTTTAATAATCTGATACATTGTGTTTTATTCTTTACGTCTGTCTTACAAGTTAAAGAGTATTATCAGACTTGTTAAATATACCTTTTTATCAGCTTTTCCTTTTGAATGTATTTTAAAGAACCCTAGCTTCATTTAGAGATGGAAGTGAAATATTTGACAGTCCTCAAAATAGAGTACGTAATTGATTATAAATGTTATTAAATACAAAATATTCTATCTTATTTTTAATAATCTGATACATTGTGTTTTATTCCTTACGTCTATTTTACAAGTTGAAGAACGTTATCAGTTCTCTTAAATTTACACTTTTGCAGCTTTTTCCTTTTAAATGTATTTTAAAGAACACTAGCTTCATTTAGAGATGGAAGTGAAATATTTGATAGTCCTCTAAATCAACAGCACAAAATTTATTATAATTGTAATTAAATACAAAAATTCTATCTTATTTTTAATAATCTGATACATTGTGTTTTATTTATTACGCCTACCTTACAAGTTGAAGATTATTATCAGATCCATTAAATGTACTTTTTGACAGCTTTTTCTTCTTAAATGTATTTTAAAGAACCCTAGCTTCATTTAGAGTTGAAATTTAAATATTCGACAGTCCTCTAAATAACGAACTCGAAATTTAAAATACTTGTAAATAAAATCCAACGAATTTTACTAAACAACTTAAAAGATATGCTTTTATTATTAATTTTTTATTGTTTATATTTTTTGTTAATTATTTAACTGTTTATGAAGATCATATTTCTGTAAATTAGCTATGTAAAATATACTCAAATGGGATTTCTTTAATAATTCCTAAATGAAATACAGAAAGGAAAATTTTTTTTCAGATAAGATATTATTTGTTAGTTTATTAAATTGAGGCGACGGTTACTAAACAAAATAAAAAACTTTATTATTGTCAACTGAAAATTAATGACGTGTGAGATAGCAAATGGTTCTTGAAAGTTTATAATATTTGATTTAAAAGCACACTATATCATAAGTCAAAGATTTTTAAAGGTTGAAGCAAATGCGAGTATATAGTTCTACAAATAATTTATTTAATAAAATTCTCTGTATAAGTTCCTAAAATGAAGACAAATATATTAGGAACTCGAATTTTAAAGGAAAGACTGCATCCACCTTTTAGAAGTTTATTGCATAACGTAATATATATGTACATAATATAAACAGTGTTTTTAATGATCTACAGTGTTTCATGTTAATCAGTGTTTTTAATGATCTACCTTTATGTAGCAATATTCGGAGTTGATACATTTTAAGAATTTATTGCAAATATTCTCTAGCGATAGTTTAATTTTTTATTATTTACAATATATGTGTGTGTGTGTGTGTGTGCGTGTGTAATAATTATTTCCTCTGGTCATAATAATTATGTAGCTCCTATTGTTTTTACTTGCCTGGAGTACTGGGTAAGGAGAGGCCTAAACAGCTAACAGTAATAAGGACGCAGTCGGGCCATTGAAAGAGACCGGAGGCACAAGTCTAATTAAAACTTTATTTTAGGGCTGCTGAAACGGACATCTTTACTAGTCAATGACAGACAAAAGAAAGAAAGAAAAATTACTCTGCTCGAACAGAGATGCACTCAAGAGCGAAGACAGAGAGAATTTTATCAAGGAACCAAAAACTAACTTATTCAGTGAATTTAAGTGTTAAGATTAGAAAAACCCGAAGCCGGGGACAGCTGGAAAACGTGTTGATAAGACAAAAAAGTTACAACTGTAGAACAGAAAGCTTTGGGAAATGTATCGACAGAATTTTAAGTCGAAGACGCTCCTTTGATTAAGACATTTAGAGGCTGGGTAAAAGTTTTCAATTAATTAGAATTTGAGAGAGGAGGTTTTTAAGGCAAAACAACTTGGTTTTATAATATTCGCATTTAATAAGCCGTAGATCTTTGTTGGCCATTTAAAATATGGGACCATCATGCAGGTGGCCAACATTACACCTAGGGATAGCACAGACAAAGTGGGTTCTCCTAATTTAGAAACAGATAGCAAGCAGACGACCTCCCTCCCCCCCATAGATGTGATCCAGAGGTATCGTTTGGGAACTTGGAGGACATTGCAACTAGGAATTTTTTTCAAGTGGCACAGTTTCCATTAATGAACCTCTCAGAACTTTGGCTGGCTCAAGCATCGAACTCCGAAATCTCCGTTTACGAGATCGATTGCCTTTACCAACTGAGACACCACAGCCCTTACTGGCAGGAAAAACAAAATTATCTGAGGTACGGTCTCAACAAAGTCGTTTAAAGGCTAATCTTTATTAACCCATGGTGCCAACGAATGTTGATAAGCAATTCTCCGTTTAAACAGAGATTAATTAGCCGGTAATCTCTGTGAAAAATCTAAGTAAATAATTTAAGAACAGTTCTGGGTTAGTTCACCCCTCTCAAATTCTCTCTAAATAGTATTTATATACAGTATCAAACCTTTTTTAATTTCTTCCAAAACTGATAGAAACCAGATCCTAAATTAAAAGTTGAGGACTAGCATCCAGTCCCATACCATCAACTCAACTCAACCATTTTTGTCTATCGTAAATTTCTTTATTCACAAAAATCTCTTATGATGAGGTAAAGATACGATGAGGTAAAACAACAAATAAACATAATTCTGTTATGTTAATTATTATTTAGTTCATAAGAAACTACTTCAAATACACCACTTCTAAATCTTCTTGGGGCAATTTTTTTTCAATCTACAGTCATCTTTAAGCAAGCCACACAAGAGCAAAAGTTCAATCTCTCGACTAAAATCATATTTTATTTTTATCGTGAGTAGAACGTAAAAGTTAAACGAACTATTTTAATGAAGAAAATAAGTTGCGTAATTTAATTCCGAGCCAATTTTTTTTTATTCCATCCCCTCATCAAGTTACCGACCATACTGCAACCACATTCTGTATGTTCATGACATATTTTTCCAATAACGCATTGTTCGAACGTCATCACGAAGGTAGAAACAATATCCCCCCCCCTTCCCAATCCAAAAAATTTCTGATTCATTTAATAAGATAAAAATTTTTCCCCGCTTTTCTTGGAAAATAAAAATAACATAAAGATCAAAAGAATTATTACGGGTTGCATTAATTAAGCTTAATGTTATAATATGGTAGCGCAGTTAAGAGCTTATTTGCATTCAAAACGACGATGAGGAATTTTTTTTTTTAACCTTGGGACCGCCTTTTGTTTTCACAACCAATCTGAAAATATTGAAATAAATATTTTCTTGATTCCAGTAAATGGACTTATGCAAATTTAATGAAACGCCAAAAGAAGATACATCTGGATTTGACAATGAGGCTTTCCCTTTTAAGTCTGGTATAATTTTTTTTATTGCAGACATGTTAAATGGAGCTTCCATTTAATTTCTAACAGTATGATAATAACTAACTGGTATAGCTCCAAAAGGAAAAAAAACTGGAAATGTGTCTGAGAAATGTGAGTTTTATTGACTTACTTTTTGAGTTCATATACCGCCAAGTAACATATAAAAGTATTATAAATTTTCTTGGGTGTTTAATGATGAAATCACAAGGTAAAAAATACTAAATGTACCAGGAATAGTTTGAAGTGGTTACTTTTAGCAGTTTCATTTCTTTTTCACGAATTTGATACAAAAAGATTTTGATTGCATATTTTTGTTCATTTTACATTTGTAAGCTGGAAAATGTTATTAAAAGTAGTATTTCTAATTATTTTAACCATGTATAACAACTTTTTTACACGAAATAAAATAATTTTTTTACTGGAAGTTATCTTTTATCTCTCATGTAAGCCAGACAGGGAAATTACTGCATATAAAAAATACAAATATTTTCGATTATAGTTACTACACAGATATTTTCATTTACTAGTACACTTCTAGTGCATTTACTTAACCCGTTTTTTCAAAAATCAAATTTAGTCCAACGTCACAGTCCGGAACAAATTTTTCTAGTCTTTTGCCCAATTCTTTTGCCTCTGTCGTTTTTCTACCGTAAACGCACATGCACTGTTTTGTAGGTCTTAGTTGTTTTTTGTTTGTAGATGAAATTACCTCTAAAAAGTCTCTCTCGACCAGTTTTCTAAAAATTTAATCCAAAGTCAAGCCAAAAACTCAAAGATAAAAACTTGCGGAATAATGCAAAACCTATAAGTAAGTCCTTGCGTTTAAACGAAATGGAATACACTTCGAAAAACTAACATCTCGTGAACATGTATACAACTAATTTGACATTGTAAATACGAAAGATACGGCTAAAACAGTGAGAACGGCAAAGAAATCAAATTTACCGTACGCCGTACGGGCAAATCATTAAAGACACGGTAACCGCGCCTGTACGGTGTACATGCAAAACAGGCAATGGGTTAAGAACCTTTTATATAATCTATATTCTTATTAAAACACACGGTTAAAACAATGTAATTTATTATTAAAATTAGAGATAGTTAAAAAATAAATACAAAGCATTCATGTGAGTGGAATATTAGTAAGAAAAGATTAAGAGTTGCTTAACAGCTACAATTAAACTACATTATCAGTATCAATTCAAGTGAACTCAGTAGTGGAAAAGCAGATTGATGGAGGAGAAAGAGAATCAACGCTTTATATAGTCCAAGCACAAAACCAAATTTATGTATGGATGTACACTTACATACATTAAGGCATGGAAAGTGGCGGCCTCTCATGGATAGCATTAAAAATGTAGAGGAAGAACACATTTCCAAATTTATTTGACTGCAAAATGAAAAAATAACTTCATAAGAACATGTACAAGCTGCTTCTATAAATCATCCATGTTTTTCTATACCTTACAACTTATTATACCAGTAGTTATTCCTTATTATAAATTGATAATGATACAAACTTATAAACAAAGCTTTAGTCTTTTAGTCTTATAGTTATATTCAAGTGGACAGAAATTT
>CM063508.1:54013950-54016450 GCA_032207245.1 Pardosa pseudoannulata
ATTTCCCAATATGTAACAAAACTAAAACAATGCAGTTCTTTCTGTTTTTTGATCACCCCACATACGTATGTGCCACATTAACATCTGTGAGATCTAGAGTAATAATTAAAGGTTGAGCTTAAGAAGCAATTACGTTTAAATCATGAGGAGAATTATGTCTTTTGTCTTTATTATTTAGTCTTTTATGTCTTTATTATGTCTTTTGACATATATTATTTAGTTTCTTTTAAACTGCTACATTTAAAGTAAAATTTATATGATGGCGTTTTAATACAGCTATAAACGATGTTTTATATAACACGACAAAAATATACATGTCTGCTGAATACAACACAGCGGATGTGCAGAATGTATAGCACATGTGTTTTATTGAGCAAGAACACTATTTATGGTACAAATGTTATATACATTAAGCATTCTTACAATGTTTGTTGTCCTCAGTACAGTAGACATATAAAATATCGTCATTTTGGGTACGAGAAAAGAAGATTTTCGAACAGTTTATCCTTTTCTTACCCTGCTTCAGTTCATAAGTCAATTATCATTAGAATAATTCGCTAACCACACAGCCTTATACCGAAATATTTTTAAATCGAAGAGATAAATATTTGGTTTTTAAAATGTTGGCGTGACGATTGAGATATCAAATAAGTCTATTCCTAATTAATGTTTTCATATATGAAGGTAGTTAAAATAATTAAGAAAATAAAAGGTATTGTTAATAAAAGAAGACAGCGAGACTCGGTAAGTCAGTCGGTAAAAGAACACATCTCGTAAGTGAGAGGTTGTGGGTTCGGAACTCGACCCGGACTTATATTCTCCTTGTTCCGGTCACTCGGGCATGTAAAATATGTTCATGGTCACAATGTCCTCCAAGTTCTCAATTCTAAGCTCTGAAAGTCACACGATTCTAGCACGATATCGGGGCAAGTGATAGTGTATTCGCAGACCTTTACTTAAATTCAGATGCGGAATACATGGTAATAGATGTTAGAAATATAGAGGAATAAACTGATTAATGAAGGCTGCATATAGATAGTAAACAATCTATCGCGTGTCACTTTCAGCTTGCGAGGAAATTTTAGCTAGATCGTAAAATTTACAGCAGAATGGCAAATTTTGATTTCTTTCGCTAACCTCAAACAGATGTCTTTGAAAATCACTGTTTCTTTTGAAATTGCTTTCATCAAATTCTGAAAATATTTAATCGCTGTTTCCGGAGGTAAATTTAAAATAAACCGTCCATTTTGTTTCAGTTTGGCCTAAAATGAAAGCAATATTCTGTGCTGTATATCGGACTAAGAATTTCATTTTCAGCATGAAATTTATAGAACAAAAGTACAGAAACAGATTGGCATGTAAACAATCAAGCGTCAAACCGGGCCCATATGGCCGTGAGGCCCTCCAGGCTTATCCCGGCGACGGTGGGCAGATCGCAAGTATTGGGCCACCCCACCTTGCACTAGGCCCTTCGAAGTATTCGGCCCGCGTCCGTCGTACAGCAGGTGCTATCCACGAGCGAACACAGAAGACTGGTGGGAAGAAATTTGGATAACTACTGGATGCTTAGCGGACCTCCTGAAGCCGGAATTAATGAGGTTGGAGAGAACCACGCGGGCCGAGAGAAGAGAAAACAAGAGAGGGAATTTTGCTCGTTGCACCAAACAGGACAGGAAACTGATGGGGGCCGAAAGAGAGAGACAGGAAATTTTTGAGAGGCGACACTAGTAACCCTGGGGTTCTGGACCATCACTCAAACAGTCATTGTGACGGAACTTTGGCCCACCCATACATGTAGACAACTATTTTCAAGTGGTAACCGCAGACCGATGGTCAAATGTAAGAACAGTGCTCTATGGTACCGGTTGTTTGTCGGTTCAAATCTGCTGTTGGCGTGATTGTTGGCAGCTGTTCTGAAACAGCTTTAAGCGTTGAGTCCCGGTTTCATTATCCCTCGTGAGCAAAGCAGTAGATCATAGTGCTCCAAATCAAATGGTATCCATTAATTTGTTACACCGATTAAAAAACAATGATTACTAAAAAACAGTCATCCTTCCGCTTAAAGTTAAAAAGTTCTGGTAAATATCTACTCTGATATTTCTAATTTATTTCCAACTATACTTAATTTTTTCTTATGTGAAATAAATTTTACTTGTAAGCAATTTTAATAAAATTGACTTCATATTTGCTAGAAATGTATCTCGATAGAGAGTAAACTAATGTAAAACTCTGAAAATAAAAAGAAAGTTCTTATTTCTGTCCTGGTAGCAGACAGTAGTTGCCAAGTAGCTCATAGTAAGATTTAAAAACGGAAGATCAGTCATTCCATAGAAACAGGTGTGACACATTGAACCTCTTTTTATTATATTTCTATAAAGGACATAAATGTCACACCCTTAATATCATATTTATAATTTCTTTTAAACACGAGAAGAAACTGAAATTCTTTACTTTTTGGTAAATTCTTCCTTAGGTGTTATACACTGTCTACCAATAAGTA
>CM063508.1:54023950-54033950 GCA_032207245.1 Pardosa pseudoannulata
AGCGATGGGTCCAAAAATGAAGAATCACAAATGCAAGTAAGTAAATAAAATAAGTTGGTTCATTTAAATCTTAACAACAATAATTTAATGAAAAGCATAATAAGGAGAAGAAGACACAAGGCAAGTCTTACTCCTATAGATGAGGCAGCAATTCACCCCGACAATCGGGCAAAAACATAGGCGAACCTCTCCCCACAGTGGGTTCGGGGAGCACCCTCTATAGATTCTCAAGGGAGATTTAACTTCTCCATATACTTGTAAAATTTTTAACTCCTCCATATACTTTAAAATTTTTAACTCCTTCATGTACTTCTAAAATCTTTAACTCCTCCATATACTTGTGAAATCTTTAACTCCTCCATATACTTGTAAAACCTTTAACTAATCCATATACTTGTAAAATCTTTTTACGAGTTACGATGCTCACTAAAAAATTCTGTTACTTCTTACAAGCAAATTACCGGTATATATTCTAGTGAAACGAAAATGTATATTTACTTTTTAACCACTTAATGGTATAATAATTAGATTACATATATGACTCCTCTATCCAACCAGCCGTACTTACCCAATTATTGCTGTAAAATGATCATTTAATTTTTCTTCATGGAATTTATAAAATAATATCACACTACATCAATGATAACTAAGCTATTTTAATTTTCTAAAACCCAGTCAGTCCGCAGAAAAATTTATAGATTCTTTATCCTTTGACAGAAGTTATAACTTTTAAAAATTTTTGTATCGTCCTTAGAATTTTCTGGTTCTTACAAATAATTAATAATTTCCTCTCTTTAATGTAGTTGATAGTTTGAAAGTTCACCAACAACACGTTTGTTCATGATGGAATATAATATTGATTGTTATGTTATCATAAATTACTTAAAATTTCAAACTGACACATTCATAAAGAACAAATAGCTAATTTAATTAAACTTACCTTTCATGTAACAGTCTGCTTTTGAATGAAGAAAATCCGTTCGTTTTAAAATTCATTGTTCTGAAATTAAAAGAGAAATCTTTAAAATACATAGTAATTAAGACGAATTTAGTACAAATAATAAATAAAACACGTAATTATTAAGACGTATTTCTCCACATTTTCAACATTAACTAAATAAAAGACCTACATTTAAGAACATAATAAACATGAATTTTCAATTTAAGATACACAATTCTTGCAATTAAAGATGTTTAATTCGTTATATACTCTATGACGTACTTGAAAATCGAATTTGAAATCTTGATTTAACTAGGCACTTAAAATTTTTAATTAATACGAAGAGGTTTATTTCTTAAATTACAAGTCTGAAGAGCTTTTAAACTAAACTTATTATCTCAATACGGAGATTCAAATATTTCAAAATCTTAAGCTATGGCTCTTGTTAATCATTCAAAACTTTTGAAATTATTGCTAATTTAAATGTGTAATAATTTCAATTACACACACAAGCACTCACATACAACACACACACATATATATAATAAAAATAATATATATATAAAAATATATATATATATATAAATATACATACATATACATATATATATATACATAAATATGTTATGTATTATATGTAAATGTATATATATATATAAATATATATATATATATATTTATGTATATATATACATACATACATACAATATAAAATATATTATATATTATTATATATATATATATTATATATAAATATATATATATATAAATATACATATATAATATACATATATATTATATACATATATACATTCTATAATAAGAATGCATTTTAAAATATTTTAATGAAATAAAAAACATACATACATGTTTTATAAACTGGCAATTATACATTTTCAAGTTTTTTTAACACTTAGTAAATTTTATATGATTATTACAGAATCTAATATTCATTTATATTTTAATTATTAAAATTATATTCGTTCTGAGATGTTGAACATCATGAATTTTCTCTGCATACACAAGATTCTTGATATGAAAGAAAAAATAAATCTGTCCATTTCTCTTGAAAACTCGGCCTATATTTTGCTTAAAACATTTGTTTCCTTAAATGCACTGAACCATTGACGAATGGTTTTGTCAGAATTTAACACCATATTTACGTCGAAATCTGTAAGTAACTACAGACTTTGTTTCTATGAGCCAAATAACACATTGATTTTGTTATAATTTCAAATTTGATCATTTCGATAATAGCGCAGCCATATTATACAAACATTAAAATATATATAAAATTTTTATACTCTTTCAGAGAAATCGACTAAATTTTTGCTATTCTTTTATAGTTAGTGAGATATGAATTTTTAAAAATTCTTTATAAGACATTATATGTATATATATATATATATGTATATATATACATATAAATATACATATATATTATATACATATATATATATATACATATATATGCATATATATATATATACATATATATATACATATATATTTATATACATATATATGCATATATCTATATATATATATATATATATAATTTTAGATGAAGAGTAAATATATTGCTAATAAGTTATTTTTAACATTTTATATTATGCTATTCATTAATAAAGAATCGCAGTTCGAAAATTATTTAAAAGTTTCTAAGAAATATTAACATATTTATAAATCCATCTGAATTATTTTTGGCTCCTATGGAAGATGTTGCATGATTTTAATATTTATAATAAAGTCGTATCGGGAAAAGAACTGTATTTTAATGCAATCATAAAATGCTATCATCCCATGAAGATTTTAAGAAGTATATCAATTTCACACATTGATATTTATTTATTTTTAACTCTCACGACTGCAAAGTAATTGAAAAATTCGTGAGTTATCAGCGAACATTAACAATGAGTATTCGTATTTGATTTAAAATGAAATCCTTCCGACTTCTTTTAATATGTATGCACTTGATTTCATATTTATATGAGCCTATACATTCTTTCTATTACAGAAAGTTTGAGATGAGTACACCTTAATGTCTCATGGAAATCTTTAGGCACAGATTTTTTAATTATAAACTTATTGTGTAATGGCAACGAATATGATTAGAATGAGTGTCTATTGCTCATTCCCTAATTTGAATTATCTCTTCTTTAAAGGGAATAGCAGATTAAATATTATATTTAATTATATATATATATATATATATATATATATATATATATATATATATATATATATATATATATATAAATAGTAAAAATAAAATCGAGTGGAACAAATTACAGCAGGAAACTTTTTTGGAGTTGTAGTAGTACATTATCCAAAAATAAGATATAAATCTCATAAGGCAGTTAATAAAAAATAAATGACAAACATATTGGCGATTGGTTTACAATGCCATATGAAAATGGTGAAAATAATAAAACAAAGTGGAACAAATTACGCAGGAAACGTTTTTGAATTGTAGTAGCACATTATCCAAAAATAAGGTATAAATCTGATAAAGCAGTTAAAAAAATAAATGAAAAACATCTTGGAGCTTGGTTTACATTGCCATATAAAAAAAAAGTGAAAATGATAAAACCGAGAGGAATAAATTATAGTAGAAAACGTTTTGGAGTTGTAGTAGTACATTATTCAAAAATAAAATGCAAATCTAATAAAGCAGTTAATAAAAAATAAATGACAGACATCTTGGTGATTGGTTTACAATGCCATATAAAAATAATGAAAATAAAAACCGAGTCTAACAAATTACGCAGGAAACGTTTTGGAATTGAATTGTAGTAGAACATTATCCAAAAATAAGATATAAATCTGATAAATCAGTTAATAAAAAATAAATGACAAACATCTTGGCGATTGGTTTACAATGCTATATAAAAAATAGTGAAAATAATAAAACCGAGAGGACAAATTATAGTAAAAAACGTTTTGGAGTTGTAGTAGTACATTATCAAAAAATAAGATCTAAATCTGATAGAGCAGTTATTAAAAAATAAATGACAAACATCTAGTGATTGGTTTACAATGTCATATAAAAATAGTGAAAATAATAAAATCGATTGGAACAAATTAAGGCAGGAAATGTTTTGGAGTTTTAGTAGCACATTATCCAAAACTAAGATATGTCTGATAAAGCAGTTAATAAAAAATAAAGGACAAACATCTTGGCGATTGGTTTACAATTCCTTATAAAAAAAGTGAAAATAATAAAACCGAGTGAAACAAATTACAACAGGAAACGTTTTAGAGTTGTAGTAGTATATTATCAAAAAAAAGTATAAATCTGATAAAGCAGTTAATAAAAAATAAATGACAAACATCTTGGCGATTGGTTTACAATGTCACATAAAAAATAGTGAAAATAATAAAACCGAGTGGAACAAATTACAGTAGGAACGTTTTGGATAATGTACTAGTACATTATCCAAAAATAAGATATAGATCTGATAAACATTTACGGAAGTGATTATTTTACATTCTTCGTCTAAGAAAACCCGTAGACAAAATAATTAGATCATTATTCTTTATCTGCTCAAAAATTGGAAAGAAATCTCGTAAACACAACTAATACATTTGTATAACTAAGACCGTAACTAGATCCTTCCGCTCTTCTTCCGAAAAGATCCCAAACCGTTGCAGCTACTGAAAGAATACATTACAAACTCATTAGCCCGAAAATGGATATACAGCGCTCGGCTGTGCATTTCATTATCGACCATTACTTTTAAACCCGAAAATAAAATATGTCGCAGGGATGCATCTATTTTTGATGGCTCGGTCGTAAATCGAAGAGACAGTAAAAACAGCCCACGACTTGCTTGATCGATGTAACTGCATAAAAATGAACAAATCTGGCCTCACTATATTTTTTTTATTCGCCAGTTTATAAGGACCTCCTAAAAATCACTGAATGTCAGAGCTTTCTGTTTTATTTATTTGGGGCAGAGAGAAATATATGGAGCAATGCATTGGGAGAACGTGCCTTCTACGATGTTTCTTTGCTTTGGACCCCAACATTGTTACAATGCCACATTTTTCGGAGTGGTTTGGGCCAAGTGCAGGAAGAATTTGAAAAGCTTACGGGGTACAACTTATATATTTATTGATAACATTCTCATAGAAGGCTGCAGTTTATTTTTTTTTCAAAACTTGGTACAAATATATTTTGCTAGCAGCAGACACATTGATAACGACTTCAAACAGTAATCGTACCATGTATTGGTACACTTTTATTGTTATCTCTATCCCGCAAAATGAAAATTCTCAACATTCCAAATTTAAAAGGATACCTGTTGCCAACAAATGGCTCTAATTGAGTTCTACTCTCTTGAATAAGAATGTATTATTAATTGTTGAATGCAGTTTTACTCACAGGTGAATTATAAGGAAATACATTTATTGTGGTTTTAACTATGTGACTGTACACTTTAATAATGAATTTTCAAATCATACCTCACATTCCAATAAACTAAGTATGAATAAATTGAATATTAAAAGAAAATGTGTAATTAAATAAGCATACTGATAAGTCATTGGCTTTATTTAGTTTCAATTTACGAGTAAAAAATCTTTTTATCCTATTATTTATCCTATTTTATAACTTTTCTATACATTGACAAACCCATTTAGCACATACATACATGCATACATACATACATACATACATATATATATATATATATATATATATATATATATATATATATATATATATATATATATATATATATATATATATATACATATATATATATATATATATATATATATATATATATATATATATATATATACATATATATATATATATATATATATATATATATATATATATATATATATATATATATATACATATATATATATATATATATATATATATATATATATATATATATATATATATATATATATATATATATATATATATATATATATATATACATATATATATATATATATATATATATATATATATATATATATATATATATATATATATATATATATATATATATATATATATATATATATATATATATATATATATATATATAATATATATATATATATATTATATATATATATATATATATATATATATATATATATATATATATATATATATATATATATATATATTATATATATATATATATATATACATATACATATATATATAATATATATATATATTATATATATATATATATATATATATATATATATATATATATATATATATATATATATATATATTTCGATTATATATTTTGCATATATATATATCCACTTCGAATGTATATATATATTAAATATTAAATCTGATTTAGTATATATATTATTCAACATAAAATATATTCTACAATCGTATTTTGCTTTAATTATATTATAAACATGCTTAAGATAGTTTCATACCTACAAAAAAAGTCATCTAGTGAATGAATACCAGCAAATTGTCACTAACAAAATACCAGCGAGTAAAAATTACTTAAAGACAAAAGTTATATGAGTACAATGCTCAAATTATTTCAACTTATTGTCTCATCAATTTATATACCGCTTTATGCATAAGCAAATACTATTTACATAGAAATTTAACTTGTCTTATATTTGATATATGCTTGGCCAAAATGAAGTAAAGTTTATTTTTTTAAACTTAAACATTTATTTATTTGTTATTCTTTATGAATTTATTTATTTACAGTATCGGAAGACATTCCTAATTTTAACAGAACGGATATATGAGAGTTTGATTTCAATTTAGGATTAAACATTTCCCTCTCTTGATACTTATATCCCTTCACACACTCTTAGAATGGGTCTTAGCAGCAAGTTCTTTTTTTATTTTTACTTCCTATTAGACACTATTTTATATTTAATATATATTTAGGATGCTTTCCTGAAAAAGAAAATTATTTCGATTTTTACAAAGCTATACCTTATTAATATGAATAATTCACGTTCAAAAATTCATGAAATTTTTGAACTGTTTATCAGTTTTAGGAACCAATTATAAGTCAAATCTTTCATAACTTCAATCAACAGAATAAAAAAACAGACTTTTAAACAGAAAGAAATCAATTCTTTTTATCCTAATTCTAAAAAAAGATATGAATAAATAATCATTTATAGAAAATCTGTACAGCCTCATGTATATATTACGTTATATATATATATATATATATATATATATATATATATATATATATATATATATATATATATATATATATATATATATATATATATATATATATATATACATTCATACATACCTACATACTTGAGTTCAGCGCGCTTCATATTTGAGAAAATATTATCATGCATTGCATGGTTTGTTCATGGAATAAAAATATTTTTTCAACGTATTTCGTTTGCATTTTAATATACTATGTTGGCGAATGGAATAAGTTTTTCTCTTTTTTACTCAAAATAAATAAAACAAATGAGATTATTTTCATTTTAAACTTGATTTGAAAGTTCTACTTTATTTTAATAATTTAGGAAATTTGTATTCAAATGTTTATTTTAAATATCATCGTCATAATTTACATAATTTACTATTCGTTTTTAAGTTATTTAGTGTGTTTCATATTAAGTATGAAATTTGATTTAGTTTATTACATTTAAAATGATATAAAATATCTATTTCAGATCGGAACCATCAATGATTTATCAGTTTCATTCGATTATTTGATGAAGCACAAGTAATATGTGCTTCAGTTGCCTTGAACTGGTATATTCTCATGTTATCATACAGTGTTACATATTACACAGTAATCATGCAATACGACATATCAGTGCAAATAGAAAGGCGATGTTAACATTACTTCTAACATATGTTTTTAAGAGTGTCAAGCTTTTAATGAAAGTTAAAATTTCAATCTCTAAGTACTCCAGTTAGCATCGTTACATATTTTACTGAGTCAGTAATGCCCTTTAATCCTATAAAGGTCACGATTAAAAATTCTTTCAGATTTAGCAGAATTAGGTTATAAACGTTGTCTGTGGAATTTAAAAATAAGAATCATATAAAAACAAATTTTACATTCCCTTGGGAGATGGAAATTTTTTTGGGTAGTGGGGTGGGAGATAATAGTGAAACCTTACCCTTTTACAGCCTGAAAATAAGAGTTTTTTAAAATTAATTATATTAGAAGAACAAAGAATAATTATCAGAAAAATGATGTAACAAATAGATAACTACACAATTTTTCAATGTTCTTTGGGGTAGGTGTTTTTATTTGAAGCCATAAAGAGAAAATACCAAATTCGAGATTTTTTATGTAAAGCAATTTTAAACTAATATATTTCAAAGGAAAAAATAAATTATGCAAAATTCTACTATCTCTTACTACATCAAAGAGTCGATAACACAGAAAATTGAAAAAAAAATCCTTCTGATGTTTTTCTAAAAAGAAAAAAAGTATTAATAGGTGGTTTCACTGTGAAACCACTACCCGTTAAAGGGTTAAAATATGTTTCATAAATCTTTCATTTACATGCGTTTCATTCGGTTTAACTCACTATTTTTTAAAGTAATTTAGGATACCTAATATTAAATATGAAATCTGATTTAGTATATATATATTATGTAACATAAAATAAAATATATTCTACAAGATATACACTCTAGAGCCAAAACATTATGACCACCTATCAATAACGAGTTGGCCCAACTTTGGCGCGCAACACCATGCTTCACCATGCGAGACAGTCTCCGACGACCTTTTTCTTTGATAGAGTGTGGACGTCCAACACCATGTCGTCTACTGCTGGTTTCACCGTCATTCATCCACTTTGCATAAGTACTAACAACTGTAGATCGCGAATAACCCACGAGTCGTGCAGTTGTTCCGAGCCTTCGAGCCATTACAATCTGTCCTCTATGAATATCGCTTAGATCAGCAGCCTTTCCCATCACACACGGAAGTAAATGAAAGAATGATTCTTCAGACTCTCCAGCAGCAGTTAAATGCCACTTCCACCTGATAACATGCATTCCACGTCATCCAGGCGAGTTCATTGCAAAATGTAGGGGTGGTCATAATGTTTTGGATCTTGGGTGTATTCTACAATCGTATTTTTCTTTAATTATATGATAAAACTGTTTAAGATAGTTTCATAACTACCAAAAAAGAAAAGATATCTAGTGAATGAATACAAGCAAATTGTCAATGATAGCAAAATACCAATGAGTAAAAATTACTTAAAGACAAAAGTTATATGAGTACGGTGCACAAATTCTTTCAACTTATTGACGTTATTTTGCTCGTGATATTTGGTTTCAACTGAAGAAAGAGTCGAATGTGTCGCCTCAAGGCACAGTTGGGAAATAGAATAACTCTTACACCCATGAAGCCTAGTTCAAGATTTGAATTTTGTTTCCTGGAGCTCTCTTCGTCGATACAAAACTCTCCTTAAAAGAACCCAAATCCTGTATCCTTCCCCTAGAGACTTAAAATATTCGAAAGCTCAACGTATAATAGATACAGTAGTTATTAATGTTTCTATAAAAAAGTAAACCAAACTTTATTGATATAACGGTTCAATGAATAACCTCTTAATAGTTAAAATACTTTTTTTAATTAAATAGTTTAAATGGTTTAAAAGAGAACTATAAATGAGAATTAAATTTAGTTTAAACGGCAACAGGGATTTAAACAGCTGAATCTATTTAGTTATAAAGTTTTAATGGATGTTTATAATTATGAAGAAGTAACTAAGTTGAATTCAAATGCTTAAAAATAGATTTGGTTTAGAGCGCTACGTTCTACTTTTTTGTAACACGAGAGTTAATGAGACAAAGACCTACTACTTAAAGCCGAACATCCATGCCATAGAGGGGTTCAAACCCGCAAACTCCGGTGTCGAAGATCAGCACCCTAACCATTTGGCCCTTAAAAATCAATTAATTACACTAACTGTAATAAATAAATAAAATTTGAAAATTATATTTCAGAAGGAAAAAATATCTTAATGAGATTTCTTGGGTAGAAATACAAATTTTGAAACCTGAAAACCATAACCCGGCCCGATTTG
>CM063508.1:54038950-54068950 GCA_032207245.1 Pardosa pseudoannulata
CCGTTTACGTGACCATGGTCTGTTCCGGTTAGATGGTCAATCTTACGCGGAACCCCCATTGTTTAGTTTCCAAGCACGCTTGGTACTCATTCATCTATCCACTAAAGGAATGAGTCAACCTTGCCCAGTCTGGGGATCGAAACTGGGACCTGTGTCGTGGGAGTGCGTAGTGCTACCCCAACGCCACTGGGCTTCCTTCATCAAAACTGTACTGTAAATAAAGAGTCTGCAAAAGGGTTGTGAGAGTGCAGCTATGTTTGACATAAGGTTTTCGAAACTGATTTGCTCGCCGCACTCACACGTTGTGGGTTGAATGCCCAAGTTTTTTTCGCGACTCCAGGAAGCGTGTGGTGTGGCCAGTGAAAATAATTGCACTTAAACTTCACCAAGTTTTGGAGAATTGGGATTAGTCTCCGGGAGGTGATTCAGGACCATCCTTGGAGTCCCGGTCCTTCTAGGCAGAGCCGGGAATCTTCTTTATCACAAGCAACCCAATTGCCTGAGATAAAGAAGGAAGGAAAAGAATGCAGCGCTCTTTTGGATATTGGCAATATTTTTTTAGGCGTAGCACGTGGAGTGCTTCTTTTAATTTTTAATTTTTTATATACATTTTTTGCATATTTTCTTGTCGTTTGTTCTAATTTTGAACATTGTAATATAGATCAGTGGTATTATACTATAATTAAAAGCAATATAAAGCAACTTTGGGTTATCAATGACTTTGAAATAACAATGCAATGTACTACACCACAGCAAGGGTAAGTCTTCACTCGTTTATATCTTGTGTCTTATTCTTTGTGTTATCTCAACAGGCCTGGTATATGTTATTGGTACTTAATAGCATGGTGCTGTATGTCTTCGGATGGGTCAGCTTAAGAATAAACTTATCGTTTTATTCCATTTTATTACATGAATTAATTAATGAAATTGCCGAATGATGGCCGATTGGTTAGGGTGCTGGCCTTCGGTACCGGAGTCCGTGGGTTCGAATCCCACTGTGGCATGGATGTTTCGTAGCCGTTCGGAATCGGCTTTAAGCCGTAGGTCCCGGTCTCATTATCCCTCGTGTTGCAAAAAGTAGACCGTAGCACTCCAAACTAAACTAAACTAATTAATGAAATATATAATAGCAAAATACATCGCACCAACTTTAAAGAATTACTGTAAATACAATAGTTGTATAATAATCATCAGTACTTATTGAAATACATAACTGTAAGAAAAAATAGAAATAATGATCAATTTTAAAATTAAACATTTACTAAAATGAGAGACTCAAATTAAGAGGGCATTTTCATTACAGATAAATCTGAAAAATTATTTTTAAATTTTGAATTAATTAATGAAATCTATAATAACAGGATACATGAAGCCAACTTTAAAAGATTACTGTAGATACAATAATTGTATAATAATTATCAGTCCTTATTGAAATTAATAACTGTAAGAAAAAATAGAAATAATGATCAGTTTTAAAATTAAACATTCACTTAAATGAGAGACTCAAATTACGAGGACATTTTCATTACAGATAAAACTGAAAAATTATTTTTAAATTTTGAATTAATGAAATCTATAACAGCAAGATACATGACGTCAAACTTTAAACGATTACTGTAGATACAATAATTGTATAATAATTATCAGTACTTATTGATATTAATAACTGTAAGAAAAAATAGAAATAATGATCAATTTTAAAACTAAACATTCTCTAAAAGGAGAGACTCAAATTAAGAGGGCATTTTCATTACAGATGAAACTGAAATATTATTTTTAAATTTTGAATTAATTAATGAAATCTATAAAAGCAAGATACATGACGTCAACTTTAAAGGATTACTGTAGATGCAATAATTGTATAATAATTATCAGTAATTATTGAAATTAATAACTGTAAGAAAAAATAGAAATAATGATAAATTTTAAAATTAAATATCATCATCTAATTAAATATCATCAATCTCAGTTTAGGAAACTGAGAGACTCAAATTAAGAGGGCATTTTCATTACAGATAGAACTGAAAAATTATTTTTAAATTTTGAATTAATTAATGAAATCTATAATAGCAAGATACATGACGTCAACTTTAAAGGATTACTGTAGATGCAATAATTGTATAATAATTATCAGCAATTATTGAAATTAATAACTGCAAGAAAAAATAGAAATAATGATCAATTTTAAAACTAAACATTTACTAAAATGAGAGACTCAAATTAAGAGGTCATTTTCATTACAGATAAATTTGAAAAATTAATTTTTAAATTTTGAATTAATTAATGAAATCTAAAATATCAAAATACATGACGCCAACTTTAAAGGATTACTGTAGATACAATAATTGTATAATAATTATCAGTAATTATTGAAATTAATAACTGCAAGAAAAAATAGAAATAATGATCAATTTTAAAATTAAACATTTTCTAAAATGAGAGACTCAAATTCAGAGGGCATTTTCATTACAGATAAAACTGAAAATTTATTTTTAAATTTTGAATGAATTAATGAAATCTATAATAGCAAGATACATGACGTCAAGCTTGTAGATAGAATAATTGTATAATAATTATCAGTCCTTATTGAAATTAATAACTGCAAGAAAAAATAATTAATGAAATCTATAATAGCAAGATACATTAAGCCAACTTTAAAGGATTACTGTAGATACAATAATTGTATAATGATTATCAGTCCTTATTGAAATTAATAACTGTAAGAAAAAATAGAAATAATGATCAATTTTAAAACTAAACATTCTCTAAAATGAGAGACTCAAATTAAAAGGCCATTTTCATTACAGATAAAACTGAAAAATTATTTTTAAATAGCTGACGTAATGCAAATCTGATCTAATAGAGGAAAGAATACATGTCCTTAAGAATAACTGCTAAGATATAAACAAATTAATATAGAAAAGAGCAAATCAAAAATACTATCGAAAGATGTTTCTATGAGAGCGATACAGGATGCTATTTAATTTCCTTCCTTTTGCTGCTTTACACTTTGTAATGAATAAATTATAGTTTTTATTATCTGTCAAGCTATAGAAATATAACTTAAGAAGTGAAAATAAGGAGTCAGTAGAAAAAATTAGTTCATTAAATATTTTAACAAAACAATGTAAACTATCAATAAGCGCTACAGTGAGCCAACATTTTGTCTTCAAATGCAGGTCTAAATTTTTCAGATAATGAAAATATTTTTAAATATATGTCCTAAATAATTATGTTGGTAAAGATAAATGAAATTATGTCCCATTCATAATTATGTAACTAAACATAATATATAAAGAGAAAAATTTTTGTCTTCAAATTTTGCAGGTCTAAGTTTTCAATAATGAAAATATATTTTAAATTTATGTCCTAAATATTACTTTGTAAAGATAAATGGAATTATCCCCATTCATAATTTGTTTCATATATAAAGAGACAAAATTTTGTCTTCAAATTTTGCAGTCTAAATTTTTCAGAATAATGAAAAATATTTTTAAATATATGTCCTAAATAATTATGTTGGTAAAGATAAATGAAATTATGTCCCATTCATGTTTATGTAATTATGAAGTCATAAATATATAAAGAAATACAATTTTTGTCTTCAAATTTTGCAGGTCTAAATTTTTCAGAATAATGAAAAATATTTTTAAATATATGTCCTAAATAATTATGTTGGTAAAGATAAATGAAATTATGTCCCATTCATAATTATGTAACTATGAAGTCATAAATATATAAAGAGAAAAAATTTTTGTCTTCAAATTTTGCAGGTCTAAAGTTTTCAGAATAATGAAAAATATTTTTAAATTTATGTCCTAAATAATTACGTTGGTAAAGATAAATGGAATTATGTCCCATTCATAATTATGTAACTATAAAGTCATATAAAGAGACAAAATTTTTGTCTTCAAATTTTGCAAGTCTAAATTTTTCAGAATAATGAAAAATATTTTTAAATATATGTCCTAAATAATTATGTTGGTAAAGATAAATGAAATTATGTCCCATTCATAATTATGTAATTATGAAGTCATAAATATATAAAGAAATACAATTTTTGTCTTCAAATTTTGCAAGTCTAAATTTTTCAGAATAATCAAAAATATTCAAAAATATATGTCCTAAATAATTGTGTTGATAAAGATAAATGGAATTATGTCCCATTCATAATTATGTAACTATGAAGTCATAAATATATAAAGAGACAAAATTTTTGTCTTCAAATTTTGCAGGTCTAAATTTTTCAGAATAATGAAAAATATTTTTAAATATATGTCCTAAATAATTATGTTGGTAAAGATAAATGGAATTATGTCCCATTCATAATTATGTAACTATAAAGTCATATAAAGAGACAAAATTTTTGTCTTCAAATTTTGCAGGTCTAAATTTTTCAGAATAAGGAAAAATATTTTTAAATATATGTTCTAAATAATTATGTTGGTAAAGATAAATCAAATTATGTCCCATGCATAATTATGTAACTATGAAGTCATAAATATATAAAGACATAAAATTTTTGTCTTGTCTAAATTTTTCAGAATAATGAAAAATATTTTTAAATATATAATCCTAATAATTATGTTGGTAAAGATAAATGGAATAATGTCCCATTCATAATTGTGTAACTATGAAGTCATAAATATATAAAATGATAAAATTTTTGTCTTCAAATTTTGCAGGTCTAAAATTTTCAGAATAATCAAAAATATTTTTAAATATATGTTCTAAATAATTATGTTGGTAAAGATAAATGGAATTATGTCCCATTCATAATTATATAACTATAAAGTCATAAATATATAAACAGATAAAATTACTCCTGTATTTTAAAGAATATTTTGCATCAAGTTAAGATCTGTACAAGCATTAATAATCCAAAGTAATTATTAAGCATTGTTGCTGAGAAGTTTAATGAAATAGAAATGAAACGTTAACCGAATTCTTGCATAACATATTAGTTATAGCTAAAACGAAAGAAATATTTTCCTGAATAATTACAGTTATGTAATGCATTTCACAATCTTAATTATCACTGGCATAACAAATGCATCCCAAGTTTTAAAATTGTCATTAATAGAATAGTTTTTTAACGAGCTGTTCACATTACAATAGGGGTTAATAATTTCAGAAAGGGAATACGATATTGTTTATGTCTTTTCTTTATAATAGACAAGCTGAAGCACACACATACACGAATACATACATACATGTACACACATTTATATAGGTAAATGTACTTATAAACGTATATATATATATATGCATATATGTTTATATAATGTATATATATATATATATATATATATATATATGTATGTATGTATATATATATATGTATATATATATATATATATATATGTATATATATATATATATATATATATATATATATATATATATATATATATATATATATATATATATATATATATATATATATATATATATATATATATATATATATATATATATATATAGAGAGAGAGAGAGAGAGAGAGAGAGAGAGATAAGTTCATATATATATATTATATATATATATATGACACTCTTATATCTATGTACTTACCTATATATCCAAAAATTATGTCTGCATGCTTGGATCGATGTAGCTATAAATCTATTAATCCATCAATCTATATTTCTTTCTATTATATATATATATATATATATATATATATATATATATATATATCTATATATATATATATATATATATATATATATATATATATATATATATATATATATATATATATATATATATATATATATATATATATATATATATATATATATATATATATATATATATATATATATATATATATATTCGTTTCTCTGTGTATATGGAAGGTACAGGGATATTTACAATTTTCCTTGGGGTTACAGAAGGTTATATTTAAAAACTCCCAGAAGAATACAGCAAAAATTGCATTTAATATAGAAACACTTCAAGTTATACTTAGCCCTTAAATGTGTTCTTTGTGAGAATTTGTCCCTCGACATACTTCAACAAGATTCAGTTTCTCAATTCTATTCAACATGATATTATCAACGATATTTATAGCACGTGTGATAATTTGAAGCAGTTCTTCTAAGCCACGAACCAAAACGGGTAAGCAATCAAGGTGTTTTAAAGACCCCATAAGTAAAAGTTACAGGTTATTAAATCCATTGAGCATGAGACACTAGAGGTAAGTCATCTTCGAATGTTTGCCGAATCTAAATCAATAGTATGAAAATTTAAATAAAAAAATCTTGCCATTTATTGTTAACTACTGTTAAAAGATTGAATTGTTTCTCTATATAAAGCAAGGTTAATTTTATTTTTCAATATTTGTGTTAATTTTTTTTAATTTAGCATTTTAAAACTTCGTCGATAATTATGAATATACTTGTATTAATTTCATGTTATTAGTATTAAAATTACACTGAATTTTACGATATATTACATCAGGTTATAATAGTCATTCATTACGTAGGTATAAACATTATAAGGTAGGTTAAGATTTTGCCATAGACAGCAATACTGTACGGTACCGAAGATAGTATGTAAAATATGGGGAATCCAGCAAAATCGTAGGGATCAGTCTATAAATATACACGTATACATTCAAACATATACGAATTTTCTCTTATATAATAATAGCATGTGGGTTGTAATCACAAATTAACCAATATATGGCGTAGAGATTATAAAGTGACAAAATGCTTGTAGCAATAAGAAAAATTTCATTAAAGTTCCTTCAACTTTAATTTTGTTCCCTACATACGACAAGGAGTGCAAAATTTAATATTTCTGTGCTTACTAGAAATGTAAGAAGTAAAATAATATATAAACTGTGTGACAGGTAATTCCTCACATGTAATGAATTCATCTCCAACCTTAACATAAAAGCATTTCTCATCTTCAAATTTTTTTTTGAGATAAAACCTCTTCTTTGACAGAAAGAGAACACGATTGAAAAGCAGCGCTAAAACACTTTTTTTAAATACTCATATTTGAGAAGAGAATTCAACCGAATTAAGATTTATTTTCTTCTTGAAAGGGTTTTAATTCTCCCTTTCTTGCAAAAAGTCATGACTACTTAGGAGTTTCTGAAACCTGTAAAGTGTTTCCACTGATATACTGTCGTTCATCACACTCGATCTTATTTATCGCAACATGCGATATAATCCCAGGCACATATTCTACTCTATTTGTTCCTAAAAAGAATGAAGGAAAAGAAAGAAAAAATCCGATTCACCTTCCGTCTGACATAACTGTTTTGTAATTTTTTATAGAGTGCATTATTGGGACATAATCTGTCTACCACTTCCATTAAGAAGTAAGAAGTGTTTTTTTTATTAAGGTAGGAAAAGTACGTGGATTCTTTTAAGCAGAAAAATGGCAAATATATATATACATATACATATATACATATACATATATATATATATATACATATACATACATATATATATACATACATACATACATACATACATATATACATACATACATGCATACATATACATATACATCTATATATATATATATATATATATATATATATATATATATATATATATATATATATATATATATAAATGAATTTGTGTCTGTCTGTACTCGATAGACTCAAAAACCATACATCCAATCACCGTGAAAATTTGGGAAATTATTAGGTATATCCCTAGGAAGGTTTTTGTAAATTTTTAACGTTCGAAATCCGATCACCGAAATCCCTAGAGTGTCTTTTATATTTTTTATCATAACTTTCAAACTAAGAGGAATTTTCTTATTCTGTTTTCCTTTAATGGCGTTGAACACCTCAATATGTAATATATATATATATATATATATATATATAATATATATATATATATATATATATAATTCTTCTTTCTGCGTATTTGTAATAGAACTTTTTCTAAACACTGGACTGATTTTAATGAAATTTTGTGTGTGTAGTTAAGTTGATCCTAGAATGGTTTCGATTCACAATTTGATCCGACAAAAAAGTATTTTTTAATTAAAAATAAAGAATTGTGCGCTTATTGAGATTATTATAATGCCGCTTGAAACCCTTCTCTGCCATCGTATTTGTGGCACAGTGATCAGCGCAACGGGCTTCAGCCTGAGAAGTTCCAAGATCGAATTCCAGTACAGAGATGAGGGAATTTTAATTTAATATAATTACGTTTGTGATGATTATAAGCGTGGTGACGTCAAGTTTTTTTAAATAAGATTTCCTTACCTTTCCATCAAAACGATCTAATTTATAATTTATTTAAAAACATATTACAATTTTTGGAATTACAGCGTTAAAAGAGGACAACGTCTGTAGGGTCGTCTAGTGTGTATATATATTTGAAAATCGAAAAATTTGGAGGTTTAAGGGTATCAAGACCTTTTAAAGGGAACGACAATTAAATATACAAAGTTTAAAATATTATCAAGGTAAAGCATATTTAAAAATAGTATCTATTTAAATATAATAATTAAAAATGTATCCGAGAGGTTTTAAATAACTGAAAAACAAACTCATAGCGAACAATAGAATCCATTGAAAAACTAGGGACGAAAATAAAAGCTGAAATGTCTAAACTATTTCTTTTTCTGGATTTGATCAGTGCAAATGACCAAGTTTCAATCTATTTCTATTATTTGAAATGAAATGCTGGGGGCCATTGTTTTTCTACTAAACCGGCTGTGTCAATGACATGTAAATCTAAGGAAGATGGCACAGAGTAATTCCCCCTCATAAAACCTAAAGCTCACTGAATGCCACCCGTTTCTTTCGCACGAAAAGACCGAACGAACAAAACAAAAACCAACACGAGTTTCACTGGGATAGGTATACCACAAAAAAAAAATCCCACATAAAAGTCATTGGAATATACTGACCGCCCATTGACATCATAATAACACAGGAAGTCGGCTTCAGCGACATGATTATCGAAATAACCTGACAGTAATATAATTAGATACATGACAGTTCTATGAATGGGCCATTCTTTCAGCGGGGATTGGACCCCGGGTTTCTTAATTCACGTGAGCCACACGACATCGTGTAACGCTGCGGGACAATGATGAGAAAGTCAGAGTGTCCTGCGGGCAGCGGGCGGTTATTGGGTTTGTCAAATTCTTTGCAGATGGTTATTAAGTCTGCTGCTGATTGTGTCATTAATGAGAGATGAGTCGTATGGGTAGGGTCAAGGAAATGAGAAACGGCAGGAGAAAGAAGGGGTGGGCAAAGAGATTGTCATTAATTTGTTCAACAGTGTGACAAATGAAAAAGAAAGGACAAAAAAATCGGGCACAGCTGAGTCTTCCTAAAACTGAAAAACACAATATGAAAGTTAGTGAAAGCTTTTTAGTGTTGAAAAACCACAATGTGGTGTTAACATATGTTTTAATAATTTAGTATGAAGAATATAAGGGATACTGTGCTTTTAATTTGAAACATTTCACGAGAGTGAAGTCAAAGACACGAAAGTTAATGAAAGAATCTTAAAGCACTAAGTCTTTTCTTAGATTCATCAAAACAGTATGAGAACTCAAAAGGAAATTGTACTATCAAATATCCATGAAGGCGTGGCCTAAATTTCATTTTACACAGTAGGATTTGTATGAATGCTGCATAGATATTATGCATTAAGCATTCATAGTTTTTATCAGTTAAATGATATTTTTATGCATTATTTCATAGCAGCATTCGTGAGAAATGAGTCAAACAGTGGCTTAAGAGAACAGAGACGAGGATGATGAGACAGCAAATTAAAAAGTAATTAAAGATAATAAAAGTTATAAATAACACTGAAGTAAAAAGAAAAGATATTTTTATACATACACTTATTATTATGTATTTAGCTTATTGACTTCGTGATAGAATTTTTAATAATGGGAACATTATCCTGAATTTGAATGTGATAACCCGATATTACTATAATCCTCATGTGGGAAAATATGTTGTTATTAATCGAGCAAAAACACAAACTAATTAGCCGAAGGGTAAGGTGAATTAAGATATGTCTCCAAGGATACCTTTTTGGAGAGACTCTAATGAGTTGGGACTTTTTTTAAACTTTTTTTTCTTTTATTATTAAAGCCATTTTTATTCATAGGTCAGAAGATGATAGAAACTCATACGGAACCTATTTGTGACTGATTTTTCTACATATTTGTGTGTTTTTGTGAGAAATATGCATTTCTGAAGTACCCAAAAATTAAACTAGCATTTAAATAAACTCAGGAAAATGTGTTAGGAAATGAGTTACGCAAAATGTTGTTATTAGCTGATCAAAATACAAACTAATTAGGCAAAGTGTAAATGTTGAATATAAGTACAGGTCTTCAAGGATATTTTTTGATAGGCACTTTAATGATACAGGATGTTCTTTCTTTTAAACCTTTTCCTTTTAGTGCTAAAGATATTTTTATTTATAAGTCAGAATATGATGAAAATTCACAGGGAACATATTTGTGACTAATATTTCCACGCAATTTTGTGCATTTGTGAGATATATACATTTTCGAAATAACTGATTAAAAAGTAGCATTTAAGTTAAATAATTTGTTAAAATATATTCTTATATATTGAGTAAGGTACAAAAATTCAAATATATGAACTTGTGAAGCTTTTACATGCTCAAAAGTTTCCTATTTAGTATTTAGTCCTAATTCCTAGCTGTTAATGATAATGTAGAATTATACATAAATATGAAAATCCAAAGATTATTAGCATTGACAAAATAACAATCAAATACTAATATCTATTTCATTACGACAGAAGATGATGAAAATTCATTAGAAAACTATTTTTGACTAATTTTTTCACGCATTTGTATGCATTTGAGAGAGATATATTTCCGAAATAACTTATTTAAAACTAGCATTTAAGTGAAATGAGTTGGAAAAATATGTTCTTCTATATTGAGTTAGGTACAGAAATAAACTACATAAATGGTAAAATTTAAAATAAGGGCAAGTTTCTAAGAAACCAATAAAAATATATGAAATTGTGAAGCTTTTACATGCTCAAAAAATTACTATTTAATTTTTCGACCTAATGTCTAGCTCTTTTATCGTAATAATGTAGAAATCCGCATAAATATTAAATTCCAAAAATTATTAGCACTGACAAAATAACAATCAAATACTAATCTATTTTATTACGACAGAAGATGATGAAAATTCATAGGAAAACTATTTTTCACTAATTTTTTCATGCATTTTTGAGGATTTGAGAGATTTATATTTCTGAAATAACATATTTAGAACTAGCATTTTAGTTAAATTAGTTGGGAAAATATATTTTTATATATTGAGTAAGGTACAAAAATGAACTACATAAATGGTAAAAGTTGAATATAAGGGCAAGTCTCTAAGAAACCACTTCAAATATATGAACTTGTGAAGCTTTTACATGCTCAAAAGTTTTCTGTTTAGTATTTAGTCCTAACTCCTAGCTGTTAGTGAAAATGCAGAAATCCACATAAATATGAAAATCCAAAAACTATTAGCATTGACAAAATAACAATCAAATACTAATATCTATTTCATTACTACAGAAGATGATGAAAATTGATAAGGAACCTATTTGTGACAAATTTTTCCAAGACATTTTGTGAATTTCTGAGAGATATACATTTCCGAAATAACTGATTTAAAACTAGAATTTAAGTGAAATGAGTTGGAGAAAATATGTTTTTATATATTGAGTAAGATACAGAAATCAACTACATAAATGGTAAAAGCTGAATATAAGGGAAAGTCTTTAAAAATCAATCCAAATATATGAACTTGTGAAGCTTTTACATGCTCAAAAAATTACTATTTAGTATTTAGACCTAATGCCTAGCTCTTTGTTTGTAATAATGTAGAAATCCACATAAATATGAAAATCCAAAAATTATTAGCATCGATAAAATAACAATCAAATACTAATATCTATTTTATTACGACAGAAGATAATGAAAATTCATAGGAGACCTATTTTTGACTAATTTTTCCACGCATTTTTGTGCATTTGAGAGATATATATTTCCGAAATAACTAATTTAAAACTAAGATTTAAGTGAAATGAGTTGGGAAAATATGTTTTATATATTGAGTAAGGTACAGAAATCAACTACATAAATGGAAAAAGTCGAATATAAGGGCAAGTTACTAAAAATACAATCCAAATATATGTACTTGTAAAGTTTTTACATGTTCAAAATTTTCCCATTTAGTATTTAGTCCTAATGCCTAGCTCTTTGTTCGTAATAATGTAGAAATCCACATAAATATGAAAATCCAAAAATTGATAATGTTGATAAAATAATAATCAAATACTCTAATATATATTTCATTATTACATTTAAATTAAACCTAAGAGAGAGAATACGGGATATGGTATTAAAAATCATAAATAAACCTATAAATCGCCCTTACATCAGATTACATTGCTCATCGCACGACTGGCAAAGAGAGAATGGAGACTAATCGAATAAAATTGATAATGAATCAATGAATCTTTGTTTTTGCATGCAAGTCTCGAGATAAGATGGAAATTAATGACTATGATTTAAAACAGATAAAATCCTTGATAGCCATTCTACCGTGAACTCTTCTCTGTATGAGTAGTGATTCTCTCAAACAAACTGAGCTGGTGATTAGAATGGGTATGCATGTTTTTTCATAACAGGAATTTAGGCGTTGAGGTATATCAAAAGGACAATAGTTTTCTAAATTATTATTCCTAAGGTAGAAATTGATGCAGGAAAAATACCTTCTTACTCATCATATATAAAAGTAAAAGGAAAATAATATTTTTGTGAATTGTTATACTTCAATATAATTGTAGGCTATACACAAAAAATATTTATTGATCATGATCATGTTGGATAAAATTCAAGGATCCTCTTAAATGACTTGGATTGAGAGACAGGTAGAGAGCTGCTAAATCATCTACATTTGATAAAATAAAATAAAAAACATACAGTAATATTAGGCGATATATGACATACTAATATTTTATATTATAATAAACTAGTAGCTTTGTGCCCAACCTTCAATTTGTCTGTACATAAATAGCGACATCACGTGGTCTTTTGAAAACTCTTCTGTAGGATGTTTTAATTTCAAATTACTTATGATGTGAAAGGATATATTTAAAAATATTTGGCGATTTATCCTTATAATTAGTTAACTTAAAAATGGATAAATATTATATTAATACATTAATATTATATTTACATGTGGTTCCAATTTTGGGATTTTTATATTTATATGTATTTCTACATTGTTACAAACAAAGAGCTAGGCGTTAGGACTAAATACTAAATGGGAAAGTTTTGAGCATGTAAAAGATTCACAAGTTCATATATTTGGATTGTTCACACTCAAAAATTGTAATAAAGTACCTTAACTCAGATTACATTTCTATTACTAAATATTTCTGACTTTTAATCGGGTAAATAGTAAATATATGTATTTTACAAACGTACACAAATGTTCAGAAAAAAAATCAGTTAAGTATGTTTCTTATTAATATCTTCTAACCTATAGGAAAAAAAAACATCTTTAGCACTAAAATATTTAAAATTTTAAAGAAAGGAAGTCCTGCCTTAATTAAAGAGTATCTCAAAATGTATCCTTATGCACTTTTCCTTGAATTAAATTAAACTACAACAGAATCCAGAATTAAGTAGAAAAAATATACGGAAGGTTTTACAGAATAATGATATCAAATTTGGCGATAACTACAAAGAACTTAGTGTGTTAACTAAATTTCCATTTCAAGAGTTGGTTTGGCACAATTTTTATTACACTGCACTTTTATTTTGAATTTTTTTTCCGTAATTTATTTACGTCTTAATGGAAAAAGTATTTAAAAACAAACTTTAAAACAATTTTATCTTCAGTTAAATTACTAGTTGCTAAGTTACAAAGCAGCAAAAGAAGCTGTGAAATTCAACAATACAAATCATCTGTTGCCATCTATTGTCGACCAGCAAAGTGAATTTCCATTATAATTTCATATCGTATGACACAGACTTTAATATTGAAAAAGATCACCTGGTGGTATTAAAAATCGTATCACAAAAATTTGGAGACTACAGGACAAACAATGTGGATTTTTATTATAAAAAAACAAAGAAAAGATGGTGAAATTTACATATGTATAGATTTTGGTTTAAAACTTATTAACAAAGAGAAAAAATAAAAACACATACAAAATGTTTTACTTCTGTATTCACTTCATTAACTGAAATTTTTCTGAAATTTGTTAAATAAGTGAACAATCACTCTATCAAATCTGAGACAAATCTTTATAACGACTACTAATTAGAATTCAATCACGTTTGATGTCACGTATGAAATTGAGGCACATAAGAGATACCTTAAGATGAGATTTTGTTGAAAAATGTTTAGACTATTTTTTTGTTATTTAAATTAGGAACGTCTTAAACGGTTCAGGTCACCCTAAACCATTTATTTCATAATTAGTTATATTTTTGCATTATTTATTATAACAATATAAAACTATTTTTATAGAAACAAAACGTATGTTATCTTCCTTGCAAATAACTGAGGCTGAAAACAGCAAATAATTAGATTTCATCCTACTATCTTCTTTGCGTAATTTTTTTTCAAGAAAATTAAAATATTTAGATAAAAATGCCTTAAACTGCTCTATTACAGTACAATAATTTGAAAAGATAGCAAGTAAAATAAATGCACTTGCTATACATTAAAGTTAATCAAGCACATTAAATATAAGAATGCAATAAATATTCATTATATATTATAAATTTTATTACATCAAAAGATGGAGGTTGTAGAGATTAAAATGGTTTATTTTAGGAAAATAATTTTTTATATTTGCAATGCAAATCATCGAATGGAAGAGCCATTAATTTAAGTTATGTAAATAACTTTTGAACAAGCTGTTTTAAACAAATTTTAACTAAATTATTTTGAACCAAATTGTATTTTCAAAAACTTACTAAGGGTTATTGGGTTACTTACTGGCAAAAGCAATTTCTAATGCTACGTAACATGTGTAATAAAATGTGCTTAGCTTTATGAAAATCTTTTTAATCTTCAGCCCAAATTGAGCTTAATATGCTAGAACGTTCTTGATGACAGAATAAGCCCTGACAATACATGTAGGATCTCTAAAAAGAGTTTTTCGAGAAAATCAGATACTATATTAAGCTTAATGACACAAAATGTTGTTAAATACATGCAACAAAAGTTAATGTGTTGTTTTCCACATAAAACTCATCGATTTATTAATTATGTAACAATGGTGTAATGTGCGAAGTTATTCACCAGAACATCTTTTGATACTCAGTGGTAGTGGGATATTATATTCTTAATCATCATTACATTAGAACAGAAGTTTTCAACTGGCGGCCCGAGAGAACATTTTGATAAAAAAAAAATGTATAGATCAGTAGGTTTTTCTTTGATGAAATAAAGTAAAAAATAGCACGGAATTCGCATTGCAAATTTATCCTCTGAAGAATAGGATTAACAGAGCAGGTAGAGAACATCCATTCATTGGTTGATGCAGGTGACCATTTACAATACTCCCACTAAATGATCCTGCTTTAATATTTTAATGTTTGATATTAATTAAATTATTAAACTTGATTTGCTTTCAGGTTACATTTCTTTCATCTTGCTACATTTGTCGGTGTAAGTTGAAACGAATTAATATTGTTGGGTATTCATTTTCAAGTTATTCTACTTGCAAATTTATCCTCTGAAGAACAGCATTAACAGAGCAGGTAGAGAACATCCATTCATTGGTTGATGCAGGTGACCATTTACAATACTCCCCCTAAATGATCCTGCTTTAATATTTTAATGTTTGATATTAATTAAATTATTAAACTTGATTTGTTTTCAGGTTGCATTTCTTTCATCTTGCTACATTTGTCGATGTAAGTTGAAACGAATTAACATTGTTGGGTATTCATTTTCAAAAGTTATTCTACTTCCAAATTTATCCTCTGAAGAACAGCATTAACAGAGCAGGTAGAGAACATCAATTCATTGGTTGATGCAGGTGACCATTTACAATACTCCCCCTAAATGATCCTGCTTTAATATTTTAATGCCTGATATTAATTAAATTATTAAACTTGATTGGTTTTCAGGTTGCATTTCTTTCATCTTGCTACATTTGTCGATGTAAGTTGAAACGAATTAACATTGTTGGGTGTTCATTTTCAAAAGTTATTCTACTTGCAAATTTATCCTCTGAAGAATAGCATTAACAGAGCAGGTAGAGAAAATCGCGTCATTGGTTGATGCAGGTGACCATTTACAATACTCCCACTAAATGATCCCCCTTTAATATTTTAATGCTTGATATTAATTAAATTATTAAACTTGATTGGTTTTCAGGTTGCATTTCTTTCATCTTGCTACATTTGTCGATGTAAGTTGAAACGAATTAACATTGTTGGGTATTCATTTTCAAAAGTTATTTGGAAGTGTTATAGCATTTTGTTTAATTTAAATTTCACTTGTTTAAGCAATTATAAATCTATGAACTTATAAAATCTTTAATTATTACCGTGTAAACATTAAAATGGATTTTTTGGAATTTTTATTTCCTACTTTCACATCGAACTATAGCCGATTGGCTTGTGTGCTGGCTTTCGGTACCGGAGTTCGTGTGTACGAATCCCACTATAGCATGGATGTTCGTAGTTGTTCGGAATCGGCTTTAAGCAGTAGGTCCCGGTCTCATTAGCCCTCGTGTTGCAAAAAGTAGACCGTAGCGCTCCAAACCCAAACCAAAAAACCTACTTTTACATGTTTATTCTTACATTTAAAACGTACAAGTAGTCAAGAGTACCAGAAATATATTTTATAACGCAAAGGTTTCTAAACGTTTTAAGCAACTAAAATGACGAAACCTTTGTTTTAGTTAAACTATCCATATTAATACATACTAGTGTTTGTTTTCTACTAGCAGAATGTTTCAAAAACTAGACAGTTATGAAAGTACAACCCGTAAGCCCCTTCTTGCATAATGGCCCTCGAGTTTCTTACTAGTTTAAAACTCCTACATTAGGAGACACTTTTAAAGACCAGTCTTACATAAGTAGACTATTTTTCTGACGATAAAAAAGGAAGTTTTATATAACGATTGACAATATCTAAAAGTTATAGAAAATCCCAGGCTATCTTTATAATACTGAACTATGAAGGTATTTTGCAGAAAACTCTACGAAGTTACGACAGCAGACGGACAAAAAAATATTTTATTGAAACTTTTCCCCTTATTCTGGTGGCATCGCTCCCCGCGTGTCGCTACACATTTTATGCAGAAACAGGAGAAAAACTGTTGTCCATAAGCAGGCACAAAACTAGTTTCGAAATTCAAAGAATTTTATTCACAACGTAAAAATGAAAATGCTTAAATTTTTTATAGAGGACATACATAAAGAAATATCCGACGCACGAACTAAACAAAATATAATGTGCAGTATGCGCTTTCTATTTTAAACAGAAATTCTCTCAGTGTCTTCGTATATTTATCATGCATAAAGTTTGTGGAGGAAAAAAAAAAGGTTCTATGTATTTTCTGTCCACGTACCGCCTTGAAGATTATAACTTCAAAAAGAATTGGCCATGATCCAAATATGAACATAAAAAAACAGTTATTTTAGCATGCTGCTCCAAAGAAAGTCACAATTGCATACAGTGGGCTAAATTTAGAATTTTGGGTAAAAAAGTAAACTGTACTTTGTTTAAAAGAACTAGCATATTAAATGCAGAGCACAAAAAATGAACGCTTAACCTTTTCTTTTATTTTATTAAATTTGGGAAAAATTGTCTTTATTTCGAATTCATATCAAAGCGAGTCAAAAGCCCAAAACGAAAAACAATTTCCATTTGGAATTATTTTTTCTTTGTAAACAGCTATATTATAGTTTTAGAAAATAAACTTTTGAAATTTTATTTTATACCGGCAAACAGTATTAGATTTTACAGTTTTCTTGTAATCGTAATAAAAATTATTTTGGTACATTATGAGTTCCTATCTAATATACATCTTTAAACGACATATGTTTTTAGACATGAAATTATCATTATAACCAGCATTTTATATTCAATATAATATATATAAATTCTGCTCCTACTTTTACAAGATCTTATGTAGAATTTTAACCTTGAAAATATTTTTAGTTATCATTTTTCAAGCTGTATACTTTTTAAAATAACCTAAATAATATTCACCAAATGACAAATAAATCAAATTCCCTCATTCGCAAAATAACTATTGATATATGTGTGTAAGAAACTATTTTTTATATAAAATTAAAGATAAGAAATGCACTTGGGTTTTTCAAAAATATATTAAAAAATTAAAATATGTTTGCCTGAAAAATACGTTAAAGTTATTTTTAGTAACATTTGTTGTTGTTCTTGTTGTGTTTTCCAATGCTTTGGACAAGCCAAGGCTTTTAATTCCCCGCGAATTAAGGCTAGGGGTACGTCTTTCGTTTGACGAGCACCGTTAAAGTGAAACTACGTCTTAGCTCAGATAAGTCCTTGTAATTTAGAAGCAGGGACCTAGCAGAAGATCCCCGAACTTTGCCTGCCACCACTAGAGGTATTGTTTGAGAACATTGTGACCACGAACAGTCATCGTTAACGAACCCGGCTTGAGTCCCTAACCCGCAACCCTACAGTTACGAGATCGTTGCTTTTGCTGAGATATTTATACATTGCAATAATATTCATTAATTATATTCATTACAATACTATGATGGATATTAACCCCTTCCGGTATGATTTAATAATGAAAAACTGTGCATGAAATAACCATTTAATTTTTATTTAAAAAACTTGTTTCATTTTACAATTCTTACATATTCTTAATTAAAATCCACTTTTTACATAGTGTTAAATAATATCAGAAACAGTAAAACTAAGAAAATATCAAAGCAAAACATTAATAAGGTATACAGATAATAGTCTTCAAGCTAGTGGTACTTTTCAAAACAAAGTGCAAAGGAATTCTTAATTGTTTACACCGCCAAGTAGTCTCACTTTTAATTTGATTCTTGTAACACACACGGCATTTCTTAGTAGGTTTTCTTTTATTCTGACTCATTAATTTGGCAATGACTTGTAACAAGTAAACAATATGCAATAGTGACTTGTGATTTTCACAAGTGATAAAAGTGTTGCCAAATTCAGTACACTAGAAATTTTAAACTAAATTAATTATCATATTTAACAGTAACTTTAATCGCATGACGAGTGTAACTCGTCATTGTGCGGAATGGAATGAAAAACTAATGACGAGCTAGACTCCGGAAGGGGTTAAACAACATTTTGCAGTTTGCTTTTGGCTCGCTATAACACGGCTCTAATCTTTTAACAAATATTTTCTGGTTTGGGATTATAATGTTACTACAAATGTGAGTTAATATTTCCATTAAAAAATTATTTTTCGCAAGATGTTACGACCATTGACTTACTAAAAATTATTCAATTTAATTTGAAAGATTGTTTATAAATATCAAAGCTTATACGTTTTTTTAATTATTTTTATTTCATCAAAAAATTGGGGTTATAATCATCTATTCTTTATTATTTTATTAGTAGAATGTTTAAGATTTTTAACATTAAGCTACACTTTAATCTTTGAATTTTTTATACTAATCAATAGCGACTAAATGATTAATTCCTAGTTAGTCTTATTACGATAAGTTAACGGTTAAATGCCATAGCGTTTAATCCCCTTTATTTAAAAAAATAATGAGATAGGAAACTCATAAAAAAACAATGAATGCTATACAAAATACAGTAACACGTATTTTACTTATAATCCTTTAATTAAAACTATATAATCCTACCGCATAATAATTTCAGGAGTCGAAAAATTAATGATAGCAAAACTTTTTTAAAAAGTTAAAGTATCTTAAATACTTTCCCTATTATAACAGTAAAACTTGAGGAATATAAATCCGTGTGCTATCAAGACAATTATTTTAAATTTACGCTTTTCAAATATTACTCAAAAGGTAATATATTTAAACACATTTTAATTAATTGTAAAAAGTGATTGCAACAGTAAGTACCTTTTATCCTCTTTCCATTTATATATTTTTAAATTATAAAATAAGTAGAAAAGACTTACATTATAAATATTGCTATATTTAAAGAGAAATATTTTATAGATATGCACAGTAGTATTTATACTGCCTTCATTTCTCTGGCTTGGGAAATTTTTCGATGATTTCAAAAGTTTTACTGTCGTTATGTCCACAAGGTACTGTCATAAAATATTTAACATAAAATATCAACACAGTTTAAAAATATATCTGTTTTTATGCATAATAAATACCGTTCTTAAGAGTGTATTTTTATGCTGCTTGAATCTCATAACCAATAAAAATATTTCCACGGAAATAAAATATCATTTTATTTCTAAGAAAGCATAATTCGTTATTTTTTCTGATGGATTGTAAATGTTTCATTTTAGCTATAGCTTTTAAAATAAAGGCACGAAAGCGGTAAATATTTTAAAAGTTCATGGCATACACAATTTCTTAGAAAAATAGAAATTATCGGTGTAGTTTAAGGAAATATTTAATCATAATTTTAACAATGTAGCGATTCTTAATGCAAAGTGTCAATTCATAGTTAATTATAGTTACATGGACCATAAAAACGAGAATAGTTTAAAATATTTATATTGTTTCATTTAATTCATTTCACAATACTCTTTTCAAAACCATGTCCTATTTCCTAACTACAAAATGTTTTCTTCAAGATGTGAACTTTATTTATTCTGCGATTGAGCTCGGAAATGAGTGTTTTTACATATCAATCAATTTTTTTCTAATTAAATTGATTAAAATTGAACTTATTAAGGCCAGATCCTAAACGTCCCTTAAAGTTTTCTTTCTTTTTTGTTACATGGTTTTAACATAATTCTACTTGAATAAGTATTGCATAAAACGTAGCAAAATTAAATACAAAGACATAACCTAATTGTAAAGAACGCATGTAATGCAGCATAAAAGAATTATTGGTGTCTTTCTCATATCTTGAATTTTGGCACGTGACACAAAAAGGGTGGGGGAGGGGAGGTTTGAGTGAGCAACGACCCGTAACACTAAAAGAAATTCATAGGTCGAGGCACTAGTAAGATAATAAACACATAATTTGGTATTCGGTGTTTTTCATAACCATAAAGGTAAAATATTACATGACTTTTTTACAAATAAAAGTTTAGATAAGTTAAACTATTTTATACCATTAATTCACTACGCTAAAGTATAATTTTATGCAATACGTGACGTAATATAATGCCTTACTAAGTTGGAGAACTACTGAATTGTTTTTTTTTTCAATTTTGTAATAAAAAATGAAATCTTTCATAATTTAAACTATTTTGTGTTTAAAAGTTTACAAATTAAAAGTTATAAATAACTCATAACATTTTTAATTTTCTTCTTAAAATTAACATTTTTTGCAACACGTGATGCACCATTAAGTACTCGGAAAGTTTCGGACTTTCTTTATACGGTTTTTAAATTTTGTAATTATAAATTAAAATAGCGAGTAATTTATAGTTTTTTACTATTAGATGTTTATCTGTTTAAAAATTTAAATTAGTTTGGAATCCTTTTAATTCATAGATTAAATTGTTTTGATTTAATCATTTTGAAATACGTGCCCTAAAGCATTGAGAAAAAAAATCATAAAATGAAACTACTCGTACTCGTTAAATAAAAGCAAAGTATTCCTTATTTTGACATGCTTTAATATTAACAGGTTGTAAGTTAAAATATTTCATAACCCTTTTAATTCTATTCATTAAAGCTTAATGTAAAGCGAGTAATTTATAGTTTTTTACTATTAGATGTTTACCTGTTTAAAAATTTAAATTAGTTTGGAATCCTTTTAATTCATAGATTAAATTGTTTTGAATTAATCATTTTGAAATACGTGCCCTAAAGCATTCAGAAAACAATCATAAAATGAAACTACTCGTACTCGTTAAATAAAAGCCAAATAATCCTTATTTTGACTTGCTTTACCATTAACAGGTTGTAAGTTAATATATTTCATAACCCTTTAAATTCTATTCATTAAAGCTTAATACTTAGTTTGGAATCCTTTTAATTCATAGATTAAATTGTTTTGAATTAATCATTTTGAAATACATGCCCTAAAGCATTCAGAAAATAATCATACAATGAAACTACTCGTACTCGTTAAATAAAAGCCAAATAATCCTTATATTGACATGCTTTACCATTAACAGGTTGTAAGTTAATATATTTCATAACCCTTTAAATTCTATTCATTAAAGCTTAATACTTACCCAGTACATGTTGTGTCTTAAAAGCAGTTGTGTCAGTAAAAATCCATATTGTTTCATTTCAAATTATATAACAAAAGCACACTGCACCACACCTAGCAGAACAATATTTATCACCAAACTCAGAGACGGTTATGAAAATATGAAATGGCACACAACTGAAGTCTTGTTACTCAATACGGCTCGCGGAGCATCAAGTACTGCTACTCATAAAGCCGGAATAATCCTCCTTCTTGGTAAATAACTTCGACAGAAATAGACGTGAATAAACACCTAGAAACAGTACCACAGCTGTTCCTCAAGAGTTTCCCTCCGCGCCCCCTGAAAGAGCTCTTACATCCCCGGAATAAACATCTCAAAGGCAACAATTTCAATTTAACTATTGCACATAAATCTATCGACTCGACGTCAAAGCAACCAGGTACATCATATATAACGATGGCTCGCAAAGGAATTAAAGGAAACAAAGCTTGGACCAACTCCAACTAGAATTGGAAGCGTTTATTTTCGTGTACCTTTTGGGATGTCATAATGTCTGGAGAAGAGTCAGGAAAGGATGGAGTTATGAAACCAAAATTAGAAATAATTATCGACGAAATGTGGCCGGAACACAATTGAATCAATAATGGTGATGGCTAAATATGTGATTTAGAAATTTAAAAACATGATGCAGATGTGTTTTCTTTTAAAGTTCTGAAAAAAAATACAAATTGAAGGTTAAAGGATATTTTCCATAAAGAAATACATAAATGTATTTGATCTCTATTTGCATCCGATATATAAATGTATTTAATCTGCATTTGCATATGATATATAAATGTATTTAATCTGTATTTGCATATGATATATCAATGTATTTGATCTGTATTTGAATATGATATATAAATGTATTTGATCTGTATTTGCATATGATATATAAATGTATTTAATCTGTATTTGCATATGATATATAAAAATGTATTTGATCTGTATTTGCATATGATATATAAATGTATTTAATCTGTATTTGCATATGATATATAAAAATGTATTTGATCTGTATTTGCATATGATATATCAATGTATTTGATCTGTATTTGCATATGATATATAAATGTATTTGATCTGTATTTGCATATGATATATCGATGTATTTTATCTGTATTTGCATATGATCTATAAATGTATTTGTTCTGTATTTGCATATGGTATATAAATGTATTTGATCTGTATTTGAATATGATGTATAAATGTATTTGATCTGTATTTGCATATGCTATATAAATGTATTTTATCTGTATTTCCATCTGATATATAAATGTATTTGATCTGTATTTGCATATGATATATCAATGTATTTGATCTGTATTTGCATATGATGTATAAATTATTTTATCTGTGTTTGCATACGATATATAAATGTATTTGATCTGTATTTGCATATGATATATAAATGTATTTGATCTGTATTTGTATATGATATATAAATGTATTTGATGGTATTTTAAATAAAATATAAGATTGCGTCAATGAATAATAAAATTTGGGTTGAACAAAAATTGTAGGAAGCAGTAAATAGTTGCCAAACAGTAAATAAAACCAAATTAATGAAAAATAAAGAATTTTTTTATCGAAGAGATTTTTTTTTCGTTAAAAAAATTCTGGTCATGAGTCTTTTGAAATATATCACTTAAAAACAAAAAAATTAAACTGGAGATAAAATTTGATACTAAGCAAGAAAGAAAATTTTATTTAAGGCTAAATTACTTTAAATATATTTTAAATAAATTGCATCTGACAAATATGGAAACAAAATCTCTAATGTATGAAAATCTTGAAAAGTTTATAAAATAATAATGATGTTACTTATCAAAAACACGTGTGTTTTTATTAAATATAAATATGCAAACTGTAACCAGTGCATACTCGAAAACACATTAAATTTGAGATCAAATTTTATTGAAAGGCCTTTACTCCTTAAAAAAGCTTTTGTCATGAGTCTTTTGAAACTTTTCATGTAAAAACAAATAATTTAAACTGGAGATAAAATTTGATACTAAGCGAGAAAGAAATTTTCTTTAAGGCTAAATTACTTTAAGTATATTTTAAATAAATTGAGTCGGACAAAGATGGAAACAAAATCTCTAATTTAAGAAAATCTTCAAAAGTTTATAAAAGAATGACGATGATGCATTTAAAAAATTCATGTGTTTTTAATAAATGTAAATATACAAACTGTAATCAGTGCATACCCGAAAACACAGTAAATTTGAGATAAATTTTATTGAAGGGCCTTTTTCTCTTTAAAAATTTTGTCATGAGTCTTTTGAAAATTTATGCAATTTAAAAAAATTTAAGCTGGAGATAAAATGCGATACTAAGCGAGAAAGAAATTTTATTATGATTTTTCACTAAGGCTGAATTATTTTAAGTATATTTTAAATAAATTTCGTCTCACAAAGATGGAAACAAAATATTTAATTTAAGAAAATCTTCAAAAGTTTATAAAAAAATGACGATGATGCATTTCAAAAATTCATGTGTTTTTAATAAATGTAAATATACAAACTGTAATCAGTGCATACCCGAAAACACATTAAATTTGAGATAAATTTTATTGAAGGGCCTTTATCTCCTTAAAAAACTTTTGTCATGAGTCTTTTGAAAATTTATGAAAATTAAAAAAAATTAAGCTGGAGATAAAATGCGATACTAAGCGAGAAAGAAATTTTATTATGATTTTTCACTGAGGCTAAATTATTTTAAGTATATTTTAAATAAATTGCATCTGACAAAGATGGAAACAAAATCTCTAATATAAGAAAATCTTCAAAAGTTTATAAAGGAATAACGATGATGCATTTCAAAAATTCATGTGTTTTTAATAAATATAAAAATACAAACTGTAATCAGTGCATACCCGAAAACACATTAAATTTGAGATAAATTTTATTGAAGGGCTTTTTTTCCTTAAAAAACTTTTGTCATGAGTCTTTTGAAAATTTATGAAAATTAAAAAAAAAATGAGCTGGAGATAAAATGCGATACTAAGCGAGAAAGTAATTTTCTTATGCTTTTTCACTAAGGCTAAATTATTTTAAGTATATTTAAAGAAATTGCATCTGACAAAGATGGAAACAAAATATCTAATTTAAGAAAATCTTCAAAAGTTTATAAAAGAATAATGATGTTTAATTATCAAAAATACGTGTGTTTTTAATAAATATAAATATGCAAACTGTAATCAGTGCATACCTGAAAAAGCCTTAAATTTAGAGCTATGCATTTAATTTACGAATTACGTGCTTTTAAGAATATAATGTTGCTTTGACAAAATGATCCAACCAATTAAATAAAAAAATATATTATTGACATAATGTAATATGTGAAAAATAAATACCTATTTAATTAATTCAATAATAAAAAACATGAAATATGATTGCCATCGATTACTAAAGCATAAATAAAAATAAATCGGATCTAAGACTACACAAAGATATAAAGAAAAAAGTTATAAATATACACTTAATATAAAAAAAAATGTGTGCACAAAAAAGAATGATTTATGCTATTATGTCCATGTAGCTCAAAAATTTAATTAAACCAGTAATGTAGAAAGTAAAAATGATATCTCATATTCCGTAATATAGGGTATTAAACATTTTTCTAGTATTTTTTATACTTGTAGTGTTGCTGAATATTACTTAACATCTAAAATAAAACGAATATTCATTACGAAAAATTAAGTATCGCTATAGCTTAACCTAAAAATCGAATAAGCTTTTTAGCAGGAAAATAAAAGAATCCGCACAAAAAAGATAGGATAAAATCAAGAATTTATGAAAGTAAGAAGCTTTTGACTACCGTTAATCTTGTTAAAAAGTTTTTTTACCTCTCAAACTATGGCTAACGTAAAGATTATCGACAAAATAATAAAATTACTTTAAAATTGTATAATGTCCCATAATTTGCTTTTATGTATATATTTTAAAATTTTTAAACGAGTGTTAAACTTAAATTATTCAAAACTTTTAATTACTATGTGTTTAAATATCAATTTTTGAAAGAAAAATCTTCTCCTAGATTAAATTACATAATTGTATGCGGTTTTAGTGCTCTACTATCTACTGTTTTGCAACGCGGGGGTTAATATACCGGTGGTCTACTGCTGAAAGACGATTTCGAAAGGCAATATATATCCATGCCTGCATTGGAATTCAAATTCCCGCACTCCACTACTGAAGAGCGGCAGTACTTAATACACTATTTCAATGAATTCTTTAATGAAAAGCTAGATATTTTTATATTTTTTAACAAATACTATCTAAAAAATTTCATAAAAACGAATTTTATAAAAAAAGTTATTTTTAAGTCATCTTATATAAATTTTCCCAACAAAACCTATTTTCTGAAACATACATAGTTAGCATTTATAGTAAGTTCTCTAAAAACATCTGTAAAATAATTTCTTAAAGAATATGCTTTGAAAGGGAAAATATCATGAAATACGCAATAAAAGTTATTACGTTTCTAATAATATTCCTCCTAAACCAAAGAACAAATATATATGCAGTAAAACCTCGATCCATCTCTTTCCAAGGAAAAAAAAATAGAAAACGATGAATGAAGAAAAACCATGCACTCGGCAAAGTGAAATAGATGTAGGAAAAATTTATGATTTTGAATATATATTTAAAAAAAACTTAGTGTAAGAAACCTATCCCTCTATTTACCATTTTATAGAATATAACTTATTTAGAGTAATACTTAATATTATGTTTACGGACGTTTCTTATGTACCTATATCTACTAACCCACGTGGCTAAATTCCATTTTAGGGGTCCCAGTTCAGTGGCGACTCCAAGCGTGGGCGATGTCACCAAATTCTAGTACCCAGTTTTCTGGTAGACGTTGCTCTTTTTGATGACACGTGACACGTAAATACGAAATGACACGTGTTTTGGACACGTGACACGTGAATAACACGTGAAACTTGAACACGAAATGACATGTGATTTGAATATCTGACCCTTATTGGTTCCTGTAACTAACAATACTCTTAAGACCGTTGAATGTGGATTTTCTAGCGTCCATTTCAAGTCTTTGTCCATTTCGACCATGCTTTGGCGGTTTGTTCATTTTGTGTCCATTTCACCTGTGCTCTTGAGGTAATTTGTTTCGTTTTTTAAATTTAATTTCTTAGGTGTTTCAGAAACCTTTTTTTGTAAATTCAGGATGGCTTTTGCACATGTTTTCAGGTATGAATTTGAGTTTTTTAGGAATTTTATTGTAAACATCATTTTGCGACAATTTGGCGATCACTTGTACAAAAATAGAGCCAAAAACATGGTAGCCGGCCCCCAGAACTGGGATTCTAGCATTTGGCGACATTGCCTATGCTTGGCGTGTTCACTGAACAGGGTCCCCCCAAACTGGAATTCTACCACACACGTCAATTTGACGCATGAACAAATATATATAACAACACTCAATGACCACAAACACATACATATAACAACAATGTAATTAAACACTATAAGTAAAAAATGAAAATATGAGATAATATTGAGGTTCACAATAATGTTACTTATTCAAAAAACATTCTAATATTTTATTTTTCAATACTCCAACCAAGCAACTAAAACCTGCAAAATTGCTCCCCACTGTGTCTTCAACTGACATTCTGCGTTTCGTCCTTTTTATTGTTGCTTATTGTTTGTTTCATTTGAGATAACATTATCGGATTACGGATCGAAGTATAGTGGGTACATTACTACTTATTATTGTTGTAATGCTTGCATGATTAGAAATAATTTACTAAAAGTTTTGTCTACATTACGATAGCGTCAAATTTACCCATATCCGTAAAGATAGGTATACCACGTAGAAAATCTCAATATTTCCACACTTTTAAAGAAAATAGACTTCAATATATATTTACCTCGTTCAATGGATAAAAGTCAGTACAAGAGATAAAATTAAAACGCAGAAGTTTTTTGTAATTTTCCTTATAAAATTCGAAATGCGTCAAAATGAAATCTAGTGTTAACTTATAAGATATATTTTTAATTCACACTATCATTGTATAAGTGTAACGCTTGGATGTAAAGATGAGATGCTATATTGCCTGTACTTTTGTCAGTATACTGTGAAATAGAAACATGTATTTCTGTATATTTGGAGTACCAAAAAAACCATCAACTTTAAAGTGCGAAAAGTTATTGGAAGTTTATATGTACATTATGTACAAGAAATAGACTGCCCCTCGAGAGAGAGAGAGAGACAGACAGAGGCCGAAGACAAATTTGGCGAAAATATTGGCGATATTTACTAAAACACAAGGGTAATCCATCCAAACATTGTATTTTTTGCTTTTTCTGGAGACTTTAATTAATGAACGGAGAGCCATCATAATAGAATTATATACTCTTACTTAATTAAAGAAAACGACTTGAAAACCGGACATTTATATTTATCGGCAATTAATCCCTTAACAGTTTACAAACGCAACTGCTCCAAATTATTAAAAATCAGCCATAGTGAACCATTAAAGGTTTGTGATATCTAATTTTTTTAAGCATTGCGCACTTTTAATATATAAGAAAAGAGTTACACAAGGAGAGTTGGATGCAAATATCATATAATAATATAGATACAGATTGTTTGGGCACGGTGAGATCAGGAGAAAATGTTAGGCTATCATACTTAAACCATTATCACCATGTTGGCGGGAGAACCCAGTTCTTTAGTCAAGCCCAGTCCCCCGACAACAGTCTCCGATTTTTTCTTGCACAATGACGGTATTCCTACAGGGGGAGGGGGGGTAGAAAGGACGAGAACATTATGAGTTTCAGAGCCGCCAAATGAACAGTCCAAATAGCTGTTCAATTCAAGCTGACAATTTAAGCACAGCTGCATCTTCAGAGGCTCTGACACATGAATTTTTTTGGTATTCATTCCTCTTGAACACCGGCTTCTTGAAGGAAATAAAATTCACAGATGTTTTAAATCCTAATAATGATCAGCTCTTCCTCGACCTCTTTGTGATGAGCCGCCAGAATACTAACCCTGCCACTTTGCGCGTACATGTTCAAGACAGCTTTGTACTGTGAAGAAATCTTGATCAAAAGTGAAAAGGTAACAATAATTAACATAAGCCTATATTCCCTTGTACAATCTGGCAAAGGGAGGGCATGATTTGTTGTATACATAAGAATACTTAGTCTGATTGTTGTTTTGTTCTAGTATATTATCGAAGCATTGACTTTTTTCCCCACATATAAGCACATTTATTGAAAAAACCTCTTGTAATCTAGGGATCACCTCTAATGAACCATATATCTTTTGCCAACCACAAGATTTTGACACCTTTTTATTGAAAACTTTTTAATATTTTGCAATATCAATATTTCTGGGAACACAAAAAATGTAACCAAATATTTCAATGGTAGATGCAAAAAAAAAAGAATCCGGGAACAGAAATTTTATAAAAATTAACTCAGGGAAATCTCTGGGAAGTTAATTCAGGATGAAACTAATTTAACAATTAATGTGGGAAAGACAGATCGAAGATCCACTGTATTATTTCAAAATCGAAACTTCTAAAGATGCCCACATTAAGATGGTTGTCAGTTAAATAAGGCTAAGTACCTGATTAAAAAGTAAATACATAACT
>CM063508.1:54073950-54086450 GCA_032207245.1 Pardosa pseudoannulata
TGTTCGCATTTTATCTCTTTATATAGATGATTTCAAAGTGATAGAAGAGTAGAAATGAAACAATATTGAATAATGAATAAACAAAACAATAATAAAAAAATATTAAATTTGAATATGACACAATGTTTTATTAAATGTTCGCATTTTATCTCTTTATATAGATGATTTCAAAGTGATAGAAGAGTAGAAATGAAACAATATTGAATAATTAATAAACAAAAGAATAATAAAAAAATATTAAATTTGAATATGACACAATGTTTTATTAAATGTTCGCATTTTATCTCTTTATATAGATGATTTCAAAGTGATAGAAGAGTAGAAATGAAACAATATTGAATAATGAATAAACAATACAACAATAAATAAAAATATTGAATTTGAATAGACACAATATTTTATTAAATATTCGCATTTTATCCCTTTATATAGCTGTAATGAATAATAATAAATATATGTCATATAAATAAAACGCTGGCGAAGAAAACTAAATTATGAAATTAAATATGATTTCAAAAATATATACTACTAACTATACAAGAGTTTCATCACTCAGTGAAATTCATCAGTGAATTGTAAGTAACCGTTATTGACGTATTTTATTCTCGATGTAAAAAAATATGAGCCCATTAATCCATCGATGTAAAAGTATTCATGTTTGTGATACTAACTGCTTCTTATAACTTCGGCCCATGTTTTTTGTTATTAGATAAACTTCATAGAAGAATTTTGTCATTCATAATAGCAACACAGTTATATTTAAGATTTATTTTAAAATTTTATTATAATTTGCGGGTTGAATCAGTTAATCTTATTAGTTGCTGTTAACAGACAAATATATTTATTATCCATAATTGTTTTCATCGGCCACGAGATTCAAGCCTTACGTGTGCTCTGGTTAGTGCTAAATTAGAGACAACCTCAGGGGTATACATCGTTTAGGTATACAGGGGTGTCACGAGCCCGGGGTTCACCTGAGTGATCTTTTTCTAGTGTCTAGTCTGGCAGACCAGAATTTGGCTCTGTAGTACTTGTTCCTTACTGGAGTTGACCAAAGTAAGCTTCGAACCATGATGGACCTTGCGTAGGTCATCTGCAGCTTTATAGCTGTCGTGGTGATTGGTCTTTAGTATGTTGTTGCTGTATGTATTAGAGATGGGTCAGCATAAGAATTCTATTTATATTGACTGCAAGTTTAACAGAGATTAATAAAATAAAAAATTTCCATTTACTTTTAAGTTTATTTTTTTTCAGTACCACTATTAAACACATGGAACCTTCTAATGTATATGTACAATAAATCGATACGTAACTGTATATTTTTTAGAATTTTCTTATTGTTTAAAAACTATATATATATTATATGTGATGCAGATAAAATTTGAATATCTTAAATGTCAATTTGCATACTCATTTAAAGGAAAACTTCGTTGCTATATAAAGTTAATGAACAGTTTGAAAGCAAAAAAAAAAGTATATTATAATATATAGGCTATAATATATTATTTTATCATTTTACGCATTATGGGTGTCATCATATTTACGCATGAAGTACTATTCAGTTTTTTCTTTTCTGAGAGGCTAAGCAAAAAATTAGGAAGGAGAAGGAAAACTGATAAATATCATCGAGTTTCACTTGAAATAGAGAACAAACTTGTGTGATATAACTAAACATTGAAATACAGATTTAACATTTCGATTTCATCTGATTATTATTCTATCCGTACCAATGCGTATTACAACTCAATATTCAAATAAGATTTTAACATCTAGAGCTTGATCATATATCTGTGCCAATGTGTAATTTAGCTAAACATTAGAGTAAGCTTTGAAGTCGGAGCATCTGGACTCTATCCGCTCATTACTGTCTTTCTGCACCAATGTGTAATATAAATGAATATTTAACCCTAACAGGCACGAGTGTTTAGATCAATATAGTGACGTAAAGGGGTGTAAATAGCTCTGATCGTATTTTAATTTGTAAGCAATTATTTTCCATGACATAGTGTAGACTAAATATGGAGTAAATGTTTGGGGTGTAAGGTTTTTTTGTTTTCTGGTTCTTTTTTGTTTTGGTTTTTTGTTTTTTTGGTTGTTTTGTTTGTTTTTTTCTCTGTATGTTTTGTTGTTTTTTTTTTTTTTGTATTGTTTTTTTTGTTTTTTTTTTTTTTTTTTGTTAACCCTGTTTTTTGTGTTGTTTTTTTTTTTTTTCATTGTGTTTTAGTTTTTTGTTTTTTTTTTATTTTTTTTGTTTTTTGTTTTTTTTTTTTTCTTTGCTTTTAATTTTTTTTTTTTTTTTTTTTTTTTTTTTTTTTTTTTAATTTTTTTGTGTTTTTTTTTTTTTTTGTTTTTTTTTTTTTGTCGTTGTTTTTTTGTATTTTTTTTTTTGTTGATTTTTTTTTTTCTTTTTTTGTTTTTTTGTTTTTTTTTTTTTTTTTATGTTGACTTTTGACTTTTTTTCATTTAAATTGTGTATTTTTTTTTTTTTTTGTTTTTTTAGTTTTTTTTTTTTTTGTTTTTTTTTATGACTTCTTTTTTTTGTTTTATTGTTTTTTGAACGTTGGTGTGCTGTGTAAAATACCCTGGTTCAAGTTATAATTTTAATGGATATTAGAGTACATTCAAGCAATTATTTTCAAATTTAAGTACAAATATAATTAATTTAATTAATAAAAGTAAAATAGTAAAATATTTAGCAGTAGGAATGTACCCAGTACAGAATATTTACGTTATTCCTCCTAGGGTAATATTATAGGGTAATATCCTAGGATATTTATGGACTATTTGTATTAATTACTTTTTATGGACATATGTGCACAATATAACTAAACACTGCAATCATGTTTCAGTTCAAGGAATCAACTTTCTTAATTTATCTCTCACTGTAACAATGTCTTTTGCACATTTAACCCTCTAAAGTTCCCAAATGATATATGACCCTTAAAAATGAATGTAAACGAGTGCCTCAGGAGTAAATTTTTATGGACTTTTCTGTTTAATATGCATGCTTTTACATAAACCTTAACAGTCATAAAAACTTCTGTCTAATGTGAACTGTGAAGAAGTTACCAGTTTCAGATACTATTGCATTTTAAACATTTCTAACATCTATTAGTCCTCATGAAAACTATATTTAATTCACTACCTTCTCAATGAATTTATAAGGAGAACATCGTTGTGGAACTGCTTTGTTTTATTAACAAATACCTTATATGATGAACATTCAAATAAGGTTTTAATACGTTGACTCCTGACTTCTTACTCCTCTCTCAGCCTAACAATGCATTTATGGCTTCTAATCCTCTCAAGTGCACAGAGGCAGGTATACCCCAATTATTAATGAATGCATAACATGAATGCCAGGCGTATACATTTTACTCCAAAATGTAATGAAATTATCAGTCTCAAAGATGATACTCATTAATCTATGAGAACAAATTTAGGCCTAAATTACATCATTTATTGTGCAGAAGAATGTATATATGCCACTTACAATAACATATGATTGTATGCATCAGAGACACATTTTTGCTTATTTTTCTACTAGTTACTTCCTGTAAACATACGTTATATAAGCAAACATTCAAATAAGGTTTTAGTAAATCAGACGCGTCTTCTCTTTTTCTGTTTCAGCATAAAGTTGTATTTACGACTTCTAAGCTTCTCAACTGTACAGAAGAAGGTATACTCCAGTTATAATTATGTCTGTGTGTGTAAGGCGTATATTATCCCCCAGGATGTAAGGAAGATAACATGTTAAAAGTTAATGCTCATTTATCTATGGGAATAAGTTTAGGGCTAAAGATCACATGCTATAATTCGCAGAAGTAGGTGTATAAATGCCACTTAATTGCGTATTAATGTATAAACAAACATTCAAATAACGTTTTAATACCTCAGACCTTTCATATTACTTCTGCCTCAGTATTATATTGTATTTATGGCAACAAATCCACTCAGTTGTACAGAAATATTCATACTCCAGTTATAATTAAGTGTGCTTGTGAATGCCAGGCGTATATTATACTCAGGATGTACTGAAGTTATCATTTTAAAGCCTAATGATCATTAATCTGCTAGAACAAGTTTAAATCTAAAAGAAGGATCGCAGAGGATGGTATATATGCCACTTACAATCGCATGTGATTGTATGCATGAGATACACATTTTTGTGGATTTTATATTAGTTACTTCCTGTAAACATACGTTATATAAACAAACATTCAAATAAGGCTTTATTAAATCAGACCTGTCTTCTTTTTTTCTGTTTCAGCATAAAGTTGTATTTACGACTTCTAAGCTTCTCAACTGTACATAAGAAGGTATACTCCAGTTATAATTATGTCTGTGAGTGCAAGGCTTATATTATCCTCCAGGATGTAAGGAAGATAACATGTTAAAAGTTAATGCTCATTTATCTATGGGAATAAGTTTAGGGCTAAAGATCACATGCTATAATTCGCAGAAGTAGGTGTATAAATGCCACTTAATTGTATATGATTGTATAAAAAACTATGTTATATCAACAACATTCAAATAACGTTTTAATACGTCAGACATTTTATCTTACTTCTGCATCAGTATCATATTACATTTATGACAAAAAATCCTCTCAAATGTACAGAAATAGGCATACTCCAGTTATAATTAAGTGTGCTGGTGAGTGCCCGGCGTATATTACTCTCAAGATGTACTGAAGTTATCATTTTAAAGCCTAATGATCATTAATCTGCTAGAACAAGTTTAAATCTAAAAGAAGGATCGCAGAGGATGGTATATATGCCACTTACAATAACATATGATTGTATGTATCAGAGACACATTTTTGCTTATTTTTCTACTAGTTATTTCTTGTAAACATATTTTATATAAGCAAACATTCAAATAAGGTTTTAGTAAATCAGACGCGTCTTCTCTTTTTCTGTTTCAGCATAAAGTTGTATTTACGACTTCTAAGCTTCTCAACTGTACAGAAGAAGGTATACTCCAGTTATAATTATGTCTGTGTGTGTAAGGCGTATATTATCCCCCAGGATGTAAGGAAGATACTATTTTAAAAGTTAATGCTCATTAATCTATGGGAACAAGATTAGGTCTAAAGATCACATGTTATAATTCGCAGAAATAGTTATATAAATGCCACTAAATTCTGTATGTCTGTATAACAAACTAAGTTATATAAACAAACTTTCAAATAACGTTTTAATACGCCAGACCGTTTATCTTACTTCTGCTTCAGTATTATATTGTATTTATGGTAACAAATTCTCTCAATTGTATAGAAGTAGGTGTACTACAGTTATAATTAAGTATGCCTATGAGTGCTAAGCATATATTAGCTTCAGGATGTAATGAAGTTATCATTTTATATCCTAAGCTCATTAATGTACTATAACAAGTTTAAATCTAAAAGAAGAATCGCAGAAGAAGGTATATATGCCACTTACAGTTGCATATGATTGTATGCATGAGAAGCACATTTTTTGTGGATTTTCTACTAGTTACTTCCTGTAAACATACGTTATATAAGCAAACATCCAAATAAGGTTTTAGTAAATCAGACCCGTCTTGTTTTCTCTGTTTTAGCATAAAATTGCATTTACGGCTTCTAATCCTCTCAACTGTACAAAAGTATGTATACTCCAGTTATAAGTATGCCTGTGAGTGCAAGGCGTATATTATCCTCCAGGATGTAAGGAAGATAACATATTAAAAGTTAATGCTCATTTATCTACGGGAATAAGTTTAGGTCTAAAGATCACATGTCATACTGCACAGTATTAAGTGTAAAAATACCACTTAATTGCGTATGACTGTATAACAAACTATGTTATATAAACAAATATATAAATAACGTTTTAATACGTCAGACCTTTCACATTACTTCTGCCTCAGTATTATATTGTATTTATCGCAAGAAATCTTATCAATTGTAGAGAAATAGATATACTCCAGTCATAATTAAGTCTGCCTGTGAGTGCCAGGCGTATATTACTCTCAGTGTGTAATGAAGTTATCATTTTAAAAGCTAATGATCATTAATCTACTAGAACAAGTTTAAATCTAAAAATCTGAACTTACGTAATTATAAAAATACGGTATCCCATTAAAAAATTTCAAAAACCCATTAGCGAATCACGTACCACAAATTTTCTACTGAACACATGGAGGTAAAGTAAAAAAAAAAACCTCAATAACTACGAACTCAGGAATAATCTGAAGTATTAAAATTAGCATAATGTAAATTTCTAATCTATAAGAAAGAGTAATAATTTCCAGCAAGGGGGGTATGACTTTGTACATCGAACGAATACATTATAAGCTTTTATGAAACATCAAGGTATTAAACACGCCAATAAACCTATTTGTGCTAGTCGCGGAAAACTTATCGATCCTTGTAATAAGCATTATTTTGTTCGCTGCAAAACTGTGGCAACTTTTAGCAAAAATGCAAAATTAAGTCTTTAATTTCATGCGTCGCTCCCCATGAAAATTACAAAACGGGTAACGAGGTTCTCCACAGGATTAAAGATTTCACGATTTTAATCCTACTTAGGGTTCGTTGTTTAAAACTTTTATTCTTCTCCTTGAAAACTGGAAGATAGTTTTTTATATATAGCAAGCGATGACCTGATGGCTGTATTTTTAAAAGCAAGTAAATTTATAAAGAGTTATGAGATTTAATACTTTCCTCGCGTTAAAAGAACAGTTCTATTGTTTTTGTGCTCTTGTGACAGTACAAAAGCATAAGTTTAATTCGAATTGTAAATTTTGAAAGAATAATACTCCGAAATATATAAATAAGGATAATATTTGACGGAGGAGATACAATTTCGAAATATGCGAATTCTAAAAACAGTCTGGAATTATTAAATGCATAAAAATATTAGAATGAAATGACTAGCTCTTTGAAAATGAGTGTTAAAAACCTGTTAAAAGGGTTCTGCCATTTAAGCCTCCTAGAACTAAATAAAGATGCAAGATTAATATCAGCTGTTTCTATAGAAGACTGTTCATCTGTTAACGAAAAGAACTAAAATAGTTGATCAGGAAATAAGCCATATTTGAAAAACTTTTAGAAGAATCTATATATAGTATTCTTCTAAATAAGATAGAATATATTGGTCCATCCTAGGCTGCCTTGTTAATTATGATGATGGAGGAATAAGCTTGTAGTGCTCTTCTAAATTTTAATTGGTAATATGTAGAAATGAAAATTTAAAAATTATAATGCTTGTGAAAATGGATAATACAGATCATTTTAACAGACATATATCTGTTTCCTCCACCTTTTCTTCTATGCACAGAATGAGAAACGAATGCTCCACCTCTTAAATGATCAAGAAGAAAAAAAACCTCGCAATACACATGTAAAATAGTTTTACTGTACATATTTAGAACTTGATTGAGTCGTAAATCGTAAATTATTGATATTCTAGCATTTAAATACCTTAAAAGATAAAATCAATATGTAAACAGTATATTATGTTTAGAATGAGTCAAAATTCATCAACTCCCAAATCATTAAAGAGAGATTGGTTTCTTTAATTACATACATGTTTGTGTAATTCCATATATAAAAAATAATAAACCATTGAAAATTTTATATTTTTAAAATGATATAAAATTTTTTGTGAATATGTTTTTAGAAATCTTCTACAAGATTTTCATAATTAAAATCGGCGAAAATGTATCTTAATGAAATTTCAAATTCTTTCTCAACATTAACTATATATTTTCTTCTATCTTAATAATAGATTTAAGAGCTATTTTGTTTTGTTGCACAGCTTCGATATTAAAACGCTTAAATTAATGTTTTATAATGTCCTAAATTTTTATCTGTAGATTTGACGCAGAAACTCGTGAACACGATGTTGCGATAGAGCAAATTAAACGTAAAACTTTGGTATACCTCTATTTCAAAGACTTATTGTTTTATGTCATCAACTAACACGTGAAAGGGATTTCATGTGTTAAATTGTTTACTAAGCAAGGCAGCGATTTGCTGAAGCTATGTAGACAATTCTTTTCCAGATGTTATATTTCATATTAAATAGCATATAAAAAAATAATTAAAATTTCAAGAAAAACAAATCATTATTAAGAAGAAAAATTAAAAATAGTATTAGTTATCTACCAACCTTAAGATAGTCTGGAAAATTATTAAGATTCATTAATCATACTTCCACATTTATTCACCACACACAATAGCTATTTACTCAAAGTACATAGATTGTTCTTTTACCAATATGTAATATTTCTTATTGAATATCATTAAAAAATTAAATATCAAACGTACAAAATTTATAATTTACAGTCATAAAGTAGATAATGAGAGATAGTTATTTGCCCAGCAGTATCTACCGACCTTAGGATAGTCTGGAAAATTATTAAGATTCATTAATAATACTTCCACATTTATTCACCACACACAATAGCTATTTACTCAAAGTACATTGATTGTTCTTTTACCAAGTGCAATATTTCTTATTGAATATCATTAAAAAATTAAATATCAAACATACGAAAATTACAGTTAAGAGTTATGAAGAAAATGAGAGATATTTATTTGCCTAGCAATATCTACCGACCTTAAGATAGTCTGGAAAATTATTAACATTCATTAATCATATTTCCAAATTGATGAAGTTTGTTTGATGATTAAATATTGATTGGTTTCGGAGAGAAGTTCCTTGAAATATTGTAAAGCTGCAATAAGTTTCGATGTTAAGATCAAACTTATTTATGAGAATGAAATGGATTTCTGATTGAAATTTACATTATAGTTTATGAAATTATACTATTCAAATCAACACTGAATTTATTTCTACAAAATAATACACACTGTTAACAAAATATGTATGTTTCCTCCTTAATTTTGGATCTCTTATCTTGTCTGTTTATCTTTTTCTTAGATATTTATACCTTTTTCATTGAAGGAATAGAAAAAAAACATTAGATAGTTTCAAAATTGCTAAAGTTTCGAATAAATATTTATGATTTTTTAATAAAATGATTTTGATAAGGCGCAGTTAATCTTTAAAAAAATTAGATTTTTAAACTCCCGAAGCAAGCCTGTTTCGAGAGCCTGTGCATTATTTTTCTACTAAATTTTGTCATATTTAATTGAATTATTGTTAGGACTGTTTCTAATAATCATGTCGGTTTTTTTTAAATAATATAAATATGCATATGAGTGAAATACTACTCAATGGTTTACTTACTTACTGAACACTATACTGAAGAAAGACTTGGTCTGGTAAACTAAAATTTTGTAATTTGCCTCTTTTACTTCCTAAGAGTGTAACAATAAATTGTCTCTCTAATTTCAACCTCTTAAGAAATTAAATGAGAGTGTCTTAAAAAGACAAAATCGATTTGGCCAAATTTATTTCATTTTAACAAATATAGTCGTAAAACGGAATATTCTAAGTGAATAAAAATATTTAATAGTTTATATATAGGAGTAAACTTCCTAATCGATTTAAATATAAATCCACAACCAAAGCTCCTATATTAGAACGAAATGAGTACCCCGTTGAAAATGTGTGTTAAAAACCCTGTTAAAAGGGATTTGCCATTTAAGCCTACTAGAACGAAATAAAGAGGTACGACTAATATGAGCTGTTACGGAAGAATACTTTTCATCTGTTAACGAAAAGGACTGAAATGGTTGATCAAGAAATAAGCTATATTTGAAAAACTTTTAAAGACTATAACTAGTATTCTTCTAAAGAATATATTCGCCCATCCTCGGCTGCCTTGTTAATTATGATGATGGAAGAATAAGCTTGTAGCGCTCTTCTAAATTTTAATTGATAATATGTAAAGGTGAAAATTTTAAATTATACAACGCTTGTGAAAATGGATAATACAGATTATTTTAACCGACTTATAAATGTTTCTTCCATCCATTCTTCTATACACAAAATGAAAAACGACTGCTCCACCTCTTAATGATTAAGAAGGAAAAAAAAACCTCGTAATACACATGTAAAACAGTTTTACTGTACAGAATTAGAACATGATTGTTTCATAAATCTTAAATTCTTGGTATTCTAGCCATAAAGTAATCCAAAAGATAAAATCAATATGTAAACAGTATATTATGTGTAAGATGAGTCAAAACTCATGTATTCCCAAAGCATTAAAGAGAGTTTGGTTTCTTTACTTACATATGTGTTTGTGTAATTTAAAATATAAAAAATAATAAACCATAGAAAATTTTATATTTTTAAAATGACATAAAATTGTTAACGAAACATGAACTAGCATGAGCTAAGAACTTGAAATTCAAAATATAAGTTCCAATGACTTTGCAACAATTACAAAAATATTTTTTTCCATATTTAAACCGTATATGGATGCAAGGAAAGAAAAGGGAAGTTAAAAACGAAAAAAAGGCAATGCTCTTGATGCGAATAAAGCTATTTATTTGTTCACATAAAGGAGTAAACTGTCTAATTGACAAAGATATAAATAAACCCAAAACTAAGATCTTGGAGCTACGAACGTGAAATTCCAAATATAAGTTTCTGTTACAATGCAATATTTACAAAAATATTTTTTCCTACATTTAACCTCTATATGTATGAAAGGAGAGAATGAAAAAACAGTGCGTTGACTTTATAAATACAGATTCAGCTTAGTACATCACATATACCAATCTAGTTATTTATAAAGTTAGGGATTGTTCATTGTATTACTAAGTGAAAATTACAAAACTAACAGGATATTAAAAATTATATTATTTCTTATCTTTCGTCTTTGTGAGTAAAATTCCGTGCACGACTCCTTTATCTAAGGGAAACATAATAAGAAAAGACAATTGAAGCAGTATGCATGTCTGTAAAATACATACATTTTGTTTACTAAAAAATTATACATTGAACATAATGATATTAAAATTTTAACGAGCTTAGCAATATGTTTCATCTTATTTAATATAAAATATGGAAAAAAGTATATAGAAACTCCTCATATTGTAAGGATAGATAAAATTTCAAAATTATGAAAAGTTAAGGTTCCTTGTGCATTTTTTTTTGATCAATTACGCCAATTTGAGGCAAGGAATTTTTATACTGTTTATTCAAGACAGATTATATTAACGAAATTAAACACAAGGAGTTTTTTCTATTCCTAGCAAAACAGACACCCGTTGAAATTTTATTTTTCCTTTAGTTTACAGACCCTAGCTTACATAAATTTTTTAAATTAATTGAAATTAGGCTTTTCAATCAAATTATGTCTCTTTTACAGTAAAGAATATTTTTATAACCTTACAATTTATACTCAAGTGGATAGATTTCACTTCCTTATCTACTTGAACTTGTGGAATAATAATTTGAGATAATAAAGACAAAAGACTGATAAATGTCAGATTTGAAAGCAAAAGCAAAGTATAACATAAATTAAGTTTAATAAGAGAACGAATTCATTCTTCTTAGTCTGATTGAAATAAGAATATTTTATATAATGAACTTAATTACGTCAATACATAACATTAATAATATTGCATAATTTTTTATGCTCAACATTCTCTTTCACATGATTTAATATATTTAAATGAACCAGATTTCACGATTAAAAGCTCTGTAAATGTAAAAATTACATTGGAAATTAGAAACTAATTAATTTTTCATTAAACATAGTGTTAGTTACCTTAATGCTAATAAATATTAATAAACTAATTACGTCAAAAATATTTATATTATTTCAATTATGAGAAGTGTCATAATTTTTTGCTTCTTATCTTAAATACGTTTTAATATAAATAGATTGATAAAAAACCTTATTTCCATTAATTTAATTTTCCTGTTCTGAGAAGTAGTTTAAAACATTAGTTAAATTTACTTAAGTAAATGAACACAAATACAAATCAGCGTATGACTAACTAATCATGAAATATATAATTGCATATATATATAAAATACATAATTTTTTTATTCTCATATTGTGCATATTTATTTTTATTTTTATCAAAGTTTATTCGTAACAAATTATTTTGTGAATTCTAAATGTGTTTTCCTTTAAAAAATAGCTAGTATGCCAATTTCTAGAATTCATTATGTTATTAGAAATATGTTTCTATTTTTGTAATAATTCCTTTTTTTTTTCAAATTATAAGTCGCTTGTTAATTTATAAAATATCAACTTCACTTCCTCCAGGTTCTGTCCTCGCAAATTCAATTAATTCATTCTCTAAACTAGAGCTTTAAAATTATTACAGCTATTTAACAATACATTGTACAATTAAATAGCATCAATTAAACAAAGATTCAAAGATCAGATTCCGTCCTCGTAAATTCAATTAATTCATTCTCTAAACTAGAACTACAAAAATATTACAGCTATTTAATAATAATATATTGTATAATTAAATAGCATCAATTAAACAAAGATCCAAAGATCAGATTTCGTCCTCGCAAAGTCAATTAATTCATTCTCTAAACTAGAGCTACAAAATAATTACAGCTATTTAATATTACATTGTATAATTA
>CM063508.1:54096450-54131450 GCA_032207245.1 Pardosa pseudoannulata
AGTCATAACCACATTTCCTCCTATGCAAATGTATTATGTAGGATGCAAATGTATAATGTCAGAAAGATTTTAAACCCGTTCTTTTAAACCAAATAGAATACAATTCGAAAACTAACTTCTTATGTACATCTATACGACTAATTTGACTTAAAAACAAAAGATACGGGAAAGTCAGTGAGAACGACAAAGGAAATTTGATTGCCCGTAAGCTATACGGGCAAATCATTAAATGTACAGTAACCTTGCCCGTACGGCGTACGTGCAAAACAGGCAAAGGGTTAAAGACAGATAGTCCGCGAACTATAAGTGTGAAATTATGGTAATGCATATAAGCGCTGCGGAGCGTAATTGATAATCGATTAGCCATAAATAATTAAAATATCGTACTTTGGACTGTCGAAATATCTAGTTTATCACCTCCTATTTTGACGAAGAAAATAAATAATTAAAACAATATATAATTAAAAATGTTTTATAAAAATTTTATTAACCATAAATAACTTTGTATTTACTTATTTAAAAATTCACAGCCAGTTCCAATTTAAAATCGATACTCAGTACCTCTGTAAATTCTAAACATATAGGGGAAAATGAAAAAAATGGCACAAACGATGTGCATTAGTAATATTTTTAATAAAACATGTTGAATCGATCTTACTGAACGGCTTAATTTTGTGTAATTGTTTTATGTTTTTATCAAATATTTCTTCTTAATGTATATTTTAGTGTCTTGCATGATTTATGTAACTGCATTATTTAGACTTCATTATCAGAATACAGTTGAAAGTTTACGATATATAAATCGATTATAAGATTTATCGTATATATTAAAAGTTACGATTTATAATACGTAACGTTCCTTGTCCCGTTAAATTCAAGAATAATTTATTTTAAGCACACATATATAGAAATTGATTTAATTAAAGTTAAAACTTTAATTAAGTTATTATTAATTTAAAGCCAAGAAATATTTACGTAATGCAAATGGTTTATTTTCCTTTAATATTATATTGATAATTAATTGTAAAATAGAAAGAAGCAGATATTTTACTGACGTGTTTTGAAACTCGAATTGCATAGCGATAACTAATCCTGTTTACATTTGTCAAATGAATAGAAATCGACATTTATTTCATTTATCATTAAAATTTCTATCAAATGTCTGATTAAAAATTGCTAAAAATGCATTAAAATTAATTCAAGTTGTTTAATTTCATACTTGACAGCATTATTTCTGAAAGAGTGTAACGACTGATATAATAAAGAAATAGTTTGGAAATAATAGATCACTCAGACATTCTGGCCAAATCTCAAGAATTTTCTCCATGATGTCCGGAATTGGCACCACGAGAGAGATTTTAAACTCGGAGGAATGATTAATTGTAAATTAATTTGAGTAGGAAAGAGATAATTTAGAGACATTTGTTTGAACACCGAAGAGAAAGAAACAACTATTTACACTAATCCAGAAATTATGCTCTTTAAATACAAAATCATGTTTTATTAAGAACTTTTAATTCTTCATGAAGTAACAGAAATTTGACTAATCAGAAATTAAGAATTTAATGAAGACCACAAATAATTAAAAATTTCTTTTTGATTTATGATAATAAAACACAGTTTGTAAAGTCTGTAAAATATCCAATAGCACGTGAAAATTTTATAATCGCTATATTTCTAGGTATAAGCTATTATAAATTCATATTGTTTAGATACGTTGATGATAGAATGAGTGTATTAAACTTAATGAAAAGATTTAGGAATAAAATTTTTCCAAGATGGTACCTGCAACTGAGTAAGAATACCTGTTCTTACTTAGTTGCAGTAAGGTATAAAAAGTAAAACTATTCTTGAGAAGAAAGCCTCAAAGAGCACAGATTTCAAACTATATTCCATGCATGCGAAGTTCTGTCTCACACAAGCAACGGAAGAAAAATACATGTATTAAAATAGTTTGAAAAGTCTTAGTTTATTTGAAATGAATCAAAATAAATTTTAATCAGAGTTTAAATATAGAAACTTAACCTATTATGACTCTTCTAATTACGTTAACCTATTAATGCCTGCCGTTTTTAGGAACAGCTAAAAAAAGTTTACAGGAACTTTATGATTTCCCGGAACTAGATTTCCTGTTCAGTGAAAGTAGATGACAATCTTTTAAACAATGTACCAAATTATGAAGTATTATTTATGATTTAATAATTTTATTACCATTTTAAATCTTGCAAGGCTCGTAAATAAATTTTCATTCTTCGCTGGTGTTTTAGAAAATTTTGAATGATAAGAATGAGGAGAAAATTTTGGATGATAGAAAGTGAAAAAAAAGTGAAGCAGAAACCGACTTCGGTTAACGGACAATTTTGGTTAATTGGGATCCTACTGTATTACAAAAACTTCACTTGGAAGTACTATTCTTGAATGTAATACCAAATAATCTTTTATTAGGAAGGTTTTTTTCTATAAAGGGCATCTTATAATGTTTAAAATTACAGCTTATCACTATTGAAGACGGGTAGAAATATTATAATTTTACTGAGAAGCCTTTAATAACTTAAGGATTAAGATAGTCATCAATCTATATCTGACAGAAACGACTCGAGTATTAATGAGTTACAAACACCAATCTTGAAAATAGGTTGGGAAATCCCAATCAACACATACAACAGCTAAATCAGCGAGTCTTGAGACAAATCACTTGCATGCCGTTACAGGGAAACTCGAATGGAATTTGTCATGCCTCCGATGCCGGCAATAACTGTTGCGAATTGTTTTTATGTTCCTGCGGTGCGTAATGCAGTGCAATGATGTCATTTCCATGCGCATCACGTACAAGTCTTATCTGCCATCAGTTCGCTCTTTTAAGTTTATTAATTACGCTTTACGACCGTGTGTCACCGCACAACTCACTAACGGTGCTCACTTTTTTTCTCACGTCAGTTGTTTTTAGCGCCGGTGACAAATGAATGAATATTCGCAAGCGACAAAAGAGTGATAATTTTTGTGTTTTTGTTCCTGAATTTGAAAAGAACTGAATTTCTTTTGTAGCGTTGTTATTGCATCGGGCTATTTTCTCCGAAAACTTTCATGTAAAGTGGCGTATTTTAGTGATATACAAATATTTAAACATATATGTATTAAAACTTAGATAATTTTTTTGTAACTAATTTATTTTACTGAAATTTTCAGATTTGGTTTGGTTTTGGAGTGCTACGGTCTACTTTTTGCAACACGAAGGCTAATGAGACCGGGACCTACTGCTTAAAGGCAATTCAGAGAGGCTACAAACATCCATGCTATAGTGGGATTCGAACCCACGAACTCCGGTTCCGATGGCCAGCACCCTAGCAATTCGGACATCGTTCGGCCTGATATGTTCAGAAGATGTACATAAGTAGTATTCATATTGTTTTTTGTATGATAGTTCGTGAAACAGCTTCCTGTGTAATGGTACTTTTACATATTTATGTACTTATCAAACTATATAAACATTTTTATTATTATTTTATATAAAAATATTTATTAATATTTTATGTGAAAAAAATTACAATTTTATGTGAAAAGATTTATTATTTAGTAATTTATATTTTCATGAAAAAAAAGTGAATGTAATTTAAATTATTAGTAATAAAACCGTCTATAGCTAGGTTAAATAGTCATTGCAATCAACTGTCGAAAGTTGGATTTCAATAGAAGTCTTCCAGGAGTGTAAAAGTATATAGAAAGACAAGGCTCCAATCTATTGTGTAGTGTGTATAACCTTTTCTACTGGTTTCAAATGTAATGTTTGACATAAATTGCATTGTACGTAGTATAAAAATCCGAATACACGTAGAAGGAATTTACTATCCTATTAAGTGTAGAAAACATCAAAGACGGAAATATTTGTAATTTAAAAAAGTACTCTCTGATAAATTTGACAGTTAGTTTTAACAAATGGGAAAAAATGAGAATCTTTATAAAACGATATAAAGAATTAAATTGAAATGCTTTAACAGAATTCTTTAATTTAGTAAAAGTAGTTGAATTGTTCTACTATCATCTTTTATCTTTCTAATAGCTTTTTTAAACAGTATAACTCGCTAGACTGTTTAAAGATGTCTAAATATTATTTTGTGATGACTTAACCCTATAATTCTATTTCACATTCGAATGATATTGACAGAAATGTAACATTTTATATAATAGAGGAAACACATTCTATTATTTAAAACGCGAAGAAGATTTTACTTTGCACAAACGTCTGCCTCTTTCCGCTTTTCAAAAATTTTAAGATCTTAATATTTGTTTTGGTGACTTTTGACTGATGAGTTAAGGTAGTGAGAGATAGCTGGACCTACTTTTATGGAAAGTACATGCAGCCTCAGGTTTATTAATCCATGTGTCAATATCTCGTGTTATCCATATCAAAGTAAAATCATCAGTATTTTAGGGAAAAAGAGATACATATGGTTTCAATTTAATAAATAAGCAATCACATTTCTCTTGTTTAAATTACTTAGTAAAAGGTAAAAAAAGATCACATTAAAATCATCAGAAATTAATTTTAGAAATTGTTTTCTCGCACGATTCTCCTAAGATTTTACTAAATCATGGAGAATATAATTTTAAGCAAAATAAAGTGGATTTTTTTAACGTGGACAAATAAATACGCGTGCCATTTTTGTTTATTGAATAACAGATTACACTAAGAGACACCTGCAAGAGAAGGAGTAACAAACTTAATACTTATCATTGTTTGGTTTCCGAAATTAGAAAGGAATCTCTCAATGGTATTTATTACTATTAAGTAACATCATGAGGCCTTGTTTGTCTTTAATTTCTATATAAATCGTGTTATTTTTAAAGTAACCAAAGTGTATTTAACTCTGAACTGAATTTATAAACCAAACTTCTTTTCAAACATAAGTAAATATTTATTTACATTTTGTAGAAAGATAATAAGTTGATAAATTAAATCAAATATTTGATTTAGTTGTATACTGAATAAAATGTGCCCTTTTTCATTAGATTTGTGATTCCTTTGTTCCTTAATAAATCATACACAACTGTTATATTGTATTTTTAAAAATGTTATAATGACTATTACTTTGAATATTTTACAATAAGTTTATACATTGTGAAATTAAGTTAACAATTATTAATAGTTGATTCGTTTACATAATAAGCTTTTGTACTACCATAAATTACAGTTTGTGTTTCTGACGGGAATAAATTCTGACCGGAGCATGTATATAAATACTGTTTGTTTATGAGTTTATCTGGATCCTTTTAATATACTCTACACTCCGTTGTTTTGTAATGTAGAATAATTTCCAGCAATGTGCATTTCAAATATCGAATGTAATTTTATTCAATAGCATGCACTTCAATTGTTAGCCAGACAATCTGTTTTATATTACACTGATGCATAGAAAGGTCTACGTTAGAGGCATAAATGTTCTATTTATTTTATTACGTCTTACCTGACCTTTCCAATATAATCCACTCCGACAACAGCTATGCCACAACGAGTCTCAAAGTACACGCAGACTGCATCAATATTAATATGACTCCTCTATAGCAATCACGCTTTAATAAATTTCAGATCAAATAACCAAACAAGTAACTAGACCCTACCGCAACGCTGAATATTAATAATATGGTTTACTTCTAAAACATACACTCCCTCAATATCGAAGTTTCTCTACCATGAATTCCCCGTACGCTAATAATAACTGTACTCTAAAATTAATTAAGCTGCCACTGAATATAACGGATCGAGATGTCCCTTTGTTTGAGGTCACGAGCTTGAAAACATTTCTAATAAGTCGATGGCATTGATGCCAGCGATAATGATACATTTCACCACGTGATTGTCATATGGCTAAACTCTGGTCGCTAGAGCATTGTTACTTTAATGACGATGCCAAAAGCTGAACAAGAAATGATGATGTCGCTCGATTTAATATGAACAAAAATCCATTCACCTTCGAATTCGTATAATTTAAAAGAAACGGCAGACGATAATACTTCTTTTTTTTTAAAAATGACGTCTATAGATTATGTGTAATAAATCACTAAAAACACACGCTTATGAAGCAAATATGAAAATCTGTAAGCTTTTCGCTGGCTCAACAAATAAATCATTGAAAATTTCCATTAAACATAAATTTACAAAACTCCATACGTTTTTAACTTTCGATGCTCGTCTTTTCAAATATGAAAATCGCTTTTATTCTACACATATCATCGTCTTTCTGTGCATCAAGCAGATTTAATGTAATATGTTAAAAAATATATGATTCTTTGAGGAAGATAAAATATAGTTCAAAGACTTTTTACGTTTCGTTGGTTATACAGAGTTATTTTTCATAAATTCATCAATCCTACTGGAAAAATTGCAATACCGAAACCTTTTTTTATTTAAAATGCATTTAAAATATTAGGTATTATATCTAGCATTACAAAAGAGGTATTACTGTTTAATAGTTAAAATATGAAAATGTCAAGTGTTTTCATTTAACAGTAAGTTATAACAGAATGTGAGCTTCTTAATAAAATCTTTTTTAATGCTTGAATCTTCTAAACTGCTTCACATTCTTTAAAGGAAAAACTATAATGCAAAAATAATGAAGTAAAAATATTATTAAAGCTCTTTATTAAAAAAATGTCTTAAATACAAATATAACTACAAATTATTTTAAATGTTTAAGATTTAGAACCGAAGTAAAAATAGTAAACTTTAAAAGTAAACTTTAACAATAATGATAAAGAAACAATACAAATAACAGACTGATCCCCCGCCCAAATTTTTTCAAGTGAACAATGATTTTTTAACAAAAGTTTTATCATTGTTATATGCTTATACAAAAAATTTTATAATTGTTACAAGATCATTTGTTAAAGTTTCTGATTAATATTGGTGGAAATAATTAATCAGTGATCTCTTTTTGGAGGAGAAATATATAAAGAAGCATATGATATTTAATGTCATGTGAATAGAAATAGAAATGCGTTGAAAAAAATATATTGTACTTATCCAAACGTGATCGTAAGAAAACAGCTACCACAATATTAAAGAAGAGTTGCCAGATTCTCTCATGATTCTATCCACTAATATTGAAAATAATTTTCCCCAAGGTCTGTAGAGAAACACAATTACAATTGAAAAATATTTTTTTTTTTATTTTTCCCCTGCTGCTAATTTGTGACTCATTGATCAAAACCTTGGCTTAGTTTTTGGAAAGAAACTGAATAGTCAGCATTGGATTTCCCCACTCCGAGACTTCGGTAAAATCCAGGTGTCCTTGCAAAGTATATCAGGGGAAAAGAGGTTTCTGAAGCGAACAAAATCAGAAAAAAAAATTGGAAATTGGGGAAAGTTTTCAAAGGTTTTTTTGCGTAGACTCTTTTGATAAACACAGAAAAACTAAACCTGGTCACTGTTGAATGAGATAAATCTTAAAAGGAAAAAGAAAAAGAAAAATTGTATGTAAGAAAATCAAAGCGTTTATATTATCGATAGATTTAAACATAATTGCGCAAAAACTTTGCAAGCTGCATGCAAATAATTCTTTAGAGTTATTTTTCGTGTCACACTTCAAAATTTCTTGGTGCTCTTCCTTTCGGAATTTTACATGCCGTAATTTTGGGTAAGCCACGTTTTGTACGTGTTTAAAAATAGAAATATAGCATCTGTGATGTGTCTGCCAGGGTGGTATAGATGAACAATATTCTTCCTGTTAACAGTCCAAAACTAATTTTTTTAATTAAACATTTTTCCAGTGCTTCTATGACACGATTTATTAAGTATTTTTTCATGCTGTTCCATATGGTATCAACCAAGTTACCGTATGGTATCAGCGAGTGGTATTCCTATACAAATGCACCAGAGCCCACTTAGGTAAGCCATAGTATGTGGAGATCAGTGTATTTTGCTTTAAAAATTAAAGTTGAATCATTTGGCGTAATAAGTCCGAACAAGATGAATGCCAAATGTTTGCAACAGGAGGACTAATTTGAGGCAACACGAAGTGAAGATGAGGGCTAGTGCGCAGCAAACATCGCAGGGCGTCTTATCTGATAGACTTATTTGATAGAATTATCAAAAGTGTGATGTGTAAGCCATAGTTTTTATACCTACATTTATGGTAAATACCACCCATGCTGTAAAAATGAAGGTAATTAGCGAATTTGCAGTACATCATGACCACCCTTGAAGATTATAACTAAACGACTCAGTTTTGGGGAAAATTATTTCTTTTTTAATCAAAAATTATTTTCTTAAGACATTTTAGTGCAATAGGGTAATGTTACTCAAGTCATACCCTGACCATTATTTCATTTAAAACAAGAAGAAACAAAAAGTAAAATCACCTCTGGTGATAGTGTCGCGTTCTACTGAGTCAGTCATATTGTTTCCAACAGGTCGTCAAAAAAATAATAATAAATAAATAAATAAAATAAAAATAAATAAATAAAAAGAATCCGCCTTTTCTTTCAGTTACTCTCAAAACTCTATGTCTATTGACGTTTTCGTCATAAAAGTGGGCATTTTATTTTAAATAAAGAAATTGTTCAGTTACAAGGGGTTTCACACCTTGGAGCAAGGAACAAAATTACTAATAGATTATATATATTGCTATCATCATTTTATATAAATTGTATTTGACATAATTTAAAAATAATACCCAATTCTGTTTTTATAGACACGTTAAACATATTGAGATAAATGAAAATAATTCACTGCGCAACGACAACTTAGTTAACAAATGATGGAAGACTTAACTTTATGAAATTGTTTTGTATTTTATCGAAAATTCTTTTTTGCAGATTTTAGTATCTTCTATGTTTTATTCAACAGCATTATTTATGTTCATTCTATGAATACAGTTAAAAGTGAATAAATAAGAGAAATGATATTCAAAGTGCTTTGTCTCTTTAAAAATTCCCAGACCTCTTTAGAATTTGATTATTGTAGCCCAGTCGGCACTCTCAACTGATTCCTAAAATGAAGAGAGTGTTTTACAACCGACAGAAACATGCTTCATTGCAAATAAATGTACTTTATTTACTCTTACACTTGTTATTATCTCGTGACTGAAATAATAATGTCGCACGAATGTTGTTCAAACAGTTTTAGCAACGATACCAAAAGCACTCTTGTCCCACCTAATGACCCTTAAATGCCAACTGATTTTTCAATCGTAAGGTTCATTTTTGTAGATTACATTTTTTATGCTTGTAGACTTAAGTTTTATTTGAAAAGAAAATAGTTTTGTAACATAGTATTTATTCTGTATTTATTATTTAACTGTTGACATGTCTACTACATAAAATGTTAGGTATAATTGTGTATTTATTACGGTAATATTTTAGTCTGCTTCTATATGTTTTTTAATCTAGTTTTGTTATACAGTTTAAAAGAAAATTTAATTATAAGCATGCACTAATGTATAGTTTAACTAATTTTTAATCTAGCTTAATGTTATTCTAACATTTTTTTGGATTTTATCAATAATGCTAAATGAATTAACGTAAATATTAGACAAAATGCCAAGGTAAAAATTTAACAAATTTTAAAGTTATTAAGTTTTAATTGTTTCAAGAACATTTATTCAAAATTTTCCATGCTCATTCTTTTACGAATATAAGGCACATTTTTATTCATAGGATACCTTTAAGAAATTGGAATGAAATTTAGTTGAAAGAATTCACAGTAAGTATAGTTAGGCAAAATTAATAATTGTCGCCATAACAATTTTTGCCCGATAAAATGTTTGTAATAACTCTTTTAATTTAAAAAAAACATATTTTTACTGTTTGAAACATATTAATTTTAACTAAATATTAATCTGTATTCTACAAAATGGTCTGAAATTTAAAAGGAATATGGAGTTAAAAATGAACGAATGTTTTAAATACTTATAAAAATCGAAAACTGATTCGATAACATCGAAATTTAATATTGAATACAATTATAATTAATTTGGTTAGTTTTTGTTAAAATACTATTACACATATATAAGAAAATCGCTATTATTTCTATCTATAGATTAGAAATTGCAATATTGCGGTTTCAATATGCTTTGTAATTTTTTTTATTTCTTTAGAAACATAAACACTCAAAAATATATTTTTCTATGATTTTTCTAAAAGGAAATAAACCCTCTAAGTATTTTCTCTATGACATTACCTTAAATATAAAAGAAAATATTATCATTCTTTAGAAAAAAAATAGTTTAGTAATAAAATCTGTCTTTGTGTAAGATTATAAATGAAAAGGTTGTTTCAATTATTTGAAACTTAATCTAAGTAAAAGCTTTGGGTATATGAAAGCATTATTCTCTAAATTAAACGCTTTATCTAAAATTCCTTCTGGCGTGTTTTAAATGTAACTTCATTTAATCGTTATTAAATACGCTTTAGTTTGAAATGTCTTTTTATTTAAAGTTAAACGTTTACTGCATTATTATTATAAACACAGCTTTTTTTTTTAAATATAGGAAATTATTCCTTTTTGACTGAAAAAAGAATTTGAATTCTAATTATATGAAGTTCGTTTATCTTTTTACTTTATCGAAAGAAAAAGTGGTTTCAATTATTAAAAATTTAATTAATGTCTGAAGAATGAAAATTTTAACTTATATACACAAGCATTATTATATAACCGAAATAGAATATGTGAAATGATTATGCAAATATATACTGAAATTTCTATTGTTGCTCTCTTAATCGAATGTAATTTTTAATGTACAGAAATACATTAAAAATTGCATTCAGTTTTTATATATTTTTAAAGTGTTCTTTATTTTTACAAAAACATAAACACTCAAATGCATTTTTTTCAATGATCTTTTTACAAAAGATATTATTTTTATAACTAAACTTTTAAATAACTTTTTTAAATAAATTTGCGATCTTCTAACAAAATAATAAATTAAGTGATAAAAGTGTCTTTGTCTAATATTTTAAACAAAAAAGGCCTTTTAATTTAAAAGGATTGCCGAACGCTGGCCGATTGGTTAGGGCGCTGATCGTCGATAGCGGAGTTCGTGGGTTCGAATCCCACTATGGCATAGATATTCGTAGCCGTTCGGAATCGGCTTTAAGCAGTAGGTCCCGGTTTCATTAGCCCTCGTGTGCAAAACAGCAGACCGTAGCGCTCCAAACCAAACCAAACCTAAACCTTGATTCAAGTAATTTCTCTAAATATATGAAGACATTATTAAATGATTTGCCCGAAATTATTTGTGGTGTTTTTTTATACATCTTTATTTAATCATTGTATATATGTGACAGCTCCGTCGACTTTTTTCTGCTTATACATTTTTTTCTATTATTATAAATGCTGTTACTTTAAAAATATAGATAATTATTATTTTTTTACTAAACTTTTTTTAAATTTTAAATGTATAAAGCATTTTGCTTTTTCAGTTTTTTAAAAGAACAAGTGCTTTTATTTGTTTAAAATTTATATAATCTTTGATGAGTAAAAACTAACTTATATACTTATTATTTTTTACCCTAAACAGGTTATCTGAATTAGTTATATATAGTGAAACTTCTATTGTTTCTATTCTATACATTATAAATTAAACTCGGTTTCTATATCTTTTCGAAGTCTTCTGCTATTTCTTTTACTTTTAGAAATATAAACACCTTAAAATATATCATAATTTTTCACAGAGCTTTCAGTAAAAATGAACTATAACGTAAAATTAACTTCAACTATTCAAAACTTGATTAATGTAAATTCTTTAACAATAAAAGCATTACTATCTTATTTAAACTGTTTATCTAAAATTCTTTGAAGCCTTTTTTATATACATTTTGATTTAATCTTTATAAATAAAGGATAGATTGAAACATAGTCATTCTTTTCTGGTTAAAATTTTTCTTGTAATACATACTGCTACTTTCAAAAATATATAAAATTATTAATCTTTAACCGAAATTTGTTTAACTGTAACCATATGCTATTTGTTACCTTTTCAGTTTTTTAAAACAAAAAGTTTTTTGAATTATTTAAATCTTATTAATGTTTGAAATGCAAAAACTTTAACTTATGTATGCAAGTATTATTCTTTAATCTAAACAGAATTTGAGATTTTGAGACTTTTTTTACATTTAGCTAAGTCAAATCGTTATTAAATGTGCTGTAGTCCTAAATGTAGTCTTTCCTCAGGTTAAACTGCCTTTATTATTTAATTAGATGTATTTATATTATAATAAGTACCCATCTTGCAATTGTGATAAGTTCTTACTAAAACTGTATAACATTTCCTTATTCTTTTCTCAATACATGCCCTGGGTTTTTTTCTGTCATATATTTCAATCAATACCTTCCCTTGAGGCTAAAGATTATGCCAATAAACCACCATTATCCACGACACTGATATATCTGTAGCGGCACCGGAAGTACAAGTCTGGAGAACATCATTAGAGTAATAATTAGTGCTCAGGCTCTTTCGTCCCCGTATCCCATGCGATAGCGGCGTTGTAATACGTATCATTATCATTTTCATCATTTCCATTGGCTTTATTAGAACCGTTTTGTGCCCGTGACCTCAGACAAAAGAACATATGGTGGAGTTTCATGCTGTCACCACATAATTATAGAACTGCCGCGGAGTTCCACAATTAAAAGTATTTGCTTTAATACCGTGTTCGGTTCGAGGGAGGATGGTTTTATGTCTGCTTGAGCCGAATAATTTGGAGTCAATTTGCTCGATATGGGAAGTGAATAAACTTTGTTTTATTAGGTTTTAAAGAAGCAAGTTATATAAAACTTGTATTTGATAAAAGGTAAAATATTTTATACTTGTATCACGGTTTAAGCAGTGGATAAGGATTATTTATTGACTTTTAACATTGGAAATATTTTCCCTCCACTGCACAGTGATGTATAAAGGAAATAAAGTTTCGTTTCACATTGTACTATATCTACGATGAAAGCATTTGTCTTTATTTCCAATAGGTTTGTATATGAATACATTTTTCATTATTATGATTTTCTTCCCTATATGGAAGTAATTATATCTTGCATATGATCATGATTTTGCTACTATTTTACATTATAGATTCTGATAGTACTTTTTAATGCTTGAACCAAATATTTTTTTCTTGCTTAAAGAAGACATTTAGTTAGTAGAAAAATATTTCATATTTTTACCGCAAGATTTCTTTTCACTAATGATATGAATGTTCCTAATTTTTGGAATTGTTGTTAACCAGTAGGTACAGGTATGCCCAGACTTCGTGTAGCAAAAAGGTTGACCATACAAATCAAACAAATCAAGATTTCTTTTAACCAGCTGTATTATACATGAATTTCTGTTTTGTCACAATTAAATTTTGAATATTGTATGCAGGTCACAAAGTAAACAAAATATAGCACGTATATCCAGAGATGCATCATTTAAGTAACAATAATATGTGCTGAAACATTAACCGTGTGATTTTCTTTTTATAATTAGCTGATAAAGATCAGGTCTGAGTAATTTACAGAATTATATAAAAATTAAAAAAATAATGGTGAATCTCAAAAGTTTTCTATGGCATAGTGTTAAGAACAGGTATATATACATGTAAAAGATGTAGTATTCAGACCAGATCAGAATTTTGGGTTGGTTTAAATTTCAATTTAAAAGAACTTCCTAATTGGTCATAAAAGCAAGCTATTTTCGTTTAAATGTATATCGTTTTGTACTTATTTTACATTAAACAAACGCTTTTTCACTAAAGTTTTGACTATAAAAAACTTTTTTTTGAAGATGTTTTAATTAATTTGTGACTTTTACAGGGTAGGTCTCGAGTAACCTTCATTAAATTTCTATTTCATCTATGCCATGAAAACTACTGTTGAATAATGTTCGTTGTGCTTTGAAGTAATTTCTTGTAGTTACCTAAAAACAAAATTTATTTAAGCATTTTTTCTTATCATAGTACAAGCATTTAGAATCTTTTGCACCCAGGAATGTTTAACAACAAATAAACGCAAAATATTAGAAATATAGTTCAGAAACATCAGCTAAATATGTTACCTATACTAAATAAGTAGTAAATTATATGATTTCAATTGCAATTATAGCTATTGTATCTCGCAGCTAAATTTTCCACTTTATTTTACTGATAGGTGAGTCCACTTTATAGGATTTAAGGTAATATAGTTCATTCTAGTAAATACTAGTTCTACAGCCTTCTCGAATGTCACTTGGTAAAAAATATTTTTCCAAAGTCACAAAATGTGTCCCATATTCATAGAAAACTCTTCAATCACGGTAATGTCTTTGTCGAGATCGTGTATTTCATCGCCAATAAACTATGAAAAAGGATATCAACGAGATAAAAAAAAGGTTATTTTGTAACAATGTAATAACCTGCAACTGTTATTATTTTTTAAATAAAATAGTTCATAATATTATAATAGTTAATAATATACTGTAATTTTAAAATATTATGAATAAAAATACTCCACTATGAACACTACATAAATTATTTTTGATAGGATTTAGGAAAATTTTCTTGGAAAATTTAAAAGTATGGAAACGAAAAAAAAATTATAAGTGAAAAATATGAAAGCAGCTCTAAATAACTTCACAAACGTACTAAATAGTACAAAAGGCTTTTAGGTTATTGGAAAAATCTTGTCTCGTGTAATATTTTAGGTTTAAAATATGTTCCTTTCAGTTTTAGCTTTTAGGCTATATTTTAACTCACTACACCCCTTAACACCCCTTTGCATTAATATATCAGACTAAAAACTACTTTATAAAACCTATTTCTGCATAGATATATTTTTAAAATTTATGTAAAGGAAAACAGAAAGTTACTATATATGTTAAATAAATGACTACGTCTCCTACTCCAATAAGTAAAATCTTAAAGCAAAATATATATATTTAAAATACATCAACATAGAGTACATAAATTATAAGAATTGTAAGAATAAGCAGAATATTTCGATGTAACAGTACGGTTATGTAGAACTGCTGGCTAATATTTTTGAAAATTCGAATGTTGCAGAATAAGACAAGCTTCTATTAAATAACCGAGAAAATATAATTAACTGAATTTCAAAATAGCGATATAAATTAATTTAGGAAATGTTTACAAAGATTTGGCAATATCATGGAATTAAGAAATATATATTTTCTAATTAATGAAATTAATGATAAATAAGAAAATTGATTTACGCAACTTCAGTATAAGAAATGTAAAAACTAATAAAGTATAGGAGGCTGATATTAATTCAAAACTAAATTATAAACTGGTAAAAAGATTCTAATGATTATTGCTAAATTAATAACACAGTATAAAAAGATTTTATAAGGATTAAATATTTATCTGGATAAAAAATTATTAAGTTATGCAGCTAATTAGTTAGTTTAATATCGTTTAGAAAAAATAAAAAGTACTAATCATGTAAAAACTATTTTTTATTTTAATAAAAAGTAGCTTTGAAATATAACTAGGAAATCTATTGAAAAATCGAAAAATAAAAAATAGTTTATAAGAAAAATTAAAAAGGATTAATTAATGGAATTATGAATTATGAGTTGGTTGAATCATAATATTTAATGCGATCTTTTTATTTTGCATTTCATGTATTCCTCAGAGAAAAAAACACAAATTCAGTACTGTAAGTTTTACAAATTTGCACAAAAAACTGTGATGATGATTATATTCTTAACAATATATTCTTTGAAAGGGAAATTTCATTCCAAAGAGATATTCCAAGACCGTTTTAAAGAAGACAAAGAATTTTTATGTGCTCCGAAAAAGATTTAATAAATAACAAAAACTTTTGAAAAATTAAATGAATATACGAGGAATGCAAGCCAGGAAAACAGTTCCCAGTTTTAGCGCACTTTACTTTTATGAAATCCACTCTCAAAAAGAAGTTTTGACGCATATTTTGCTTCTAAATCAGAACTCCCTGAGATTGAACAACAACCATTAGATCTCAGACGATTCTTCTCAGTCGTTCCTTGCATCCATCTCATTCCCTTTATGCCCAGAAGAAAGTGCGAGAACTTATTTATACGTGCTTAGGGTTAATCTCATAAGCAAAGAGTGTATAAAGTATCTTCCTCCAGACATTTGTACGTGGGACGCCGGAAGAGCGGGGTAAAAAATTGCTGTTAATAAAATTAGCAAAAGGCCACAAAAAAAAAAAAAAAAAGATGAAGGAAAGGGGGACTCGGATCATTGATTTTTAACCAACGTCCCTTAAGGCAAAGATAAGCTGTTGCCAATCACTCATGTGGGAATAGAGTAGAATTTATGGGAAGTTTTTAAAAGGGAACTCCTAATTTGTAATGAGGAATGTATGAGTGGTTGCGGCGAGTTTCCGATTCTGGTGTATTGAATATTTTAGGATCTAGAAAACATGTGATGTAATTAATAATTGATAAGAATAAGGAAAAAAACACCAAGCTAGAAAGATTGGTTTGGATTGAATATTTACATTAATAGTTGATGAAAGTTTTTTGTCTATACTTGATAAAAGGAAATGAGGAGGCACTTCACATTATTAAGCAAATGACTACGGAATACTATGGGTTTGTTGACCATTTTATTATGTCAGCACCGTATAAGCGGTCAACTTTTTTTTTTAAAGATGTAACATAAATATAACCAAGGCTTACTCGGGAGTCGAACCCAAGACAATAGCCGGGAAATTTCACAGGCTAACCCCCTATACGGTAGGAACGTCAGTGAATTTAAGATGAGGAAATGTTAGCCTGCATAATTTTAGGTTTAGCTCTTCACTTTTGAAATATAATAAATATTTTCCAAACTATTTAAGAAGGGAAGAGAACTTTTGATTTAAAAGCTTTTAGATCATTATGCTTACAGAAGTAACTCTGAATTAATCGGATTACATATTACACCGTACTCAGATCACATATAGAGTGTGTGTACAAGCAACAAAGACACACTTACAATCTTACCTTAGTTATCTCTGATATTACCCTCAGAATGTTGTCTCTTTTTCTGGTAGCCTATCAAAGCTACTTGATGAACATACTACTAAACGCACAAAATCAAAAACATGATCCACGTGCCTCCTACCGATATTAGAAACACTTTCATACAGAGGCTTGAAAAGCAAAATCAACTAGACAAAGCTATACTGTGCCCCATCTCAGACAAATCTTAAAGAAATACAGTCATCTATGGAGGATTCTCTAATGCAACATAGGACCACTAGCACTGAGACTGGCCTTGATGCCGAGAAATATAGAGCTCAAACATTAGCGCCTAGAAACCTAAGGTTCTTATGAAGCAGTATTCTCTTTCCAAAAAAATATATGTATTACAATTGGTTCTCATTTGGTGTCACAGATACAATCATACCTTAGCTTTCGTTGATATTATCCTCAAAATGTTGTCTCGGGTTTTTGGTAGCTTATCAACGTACTTGATGAACATACTACTCAACGCGCAAAATCAAAAACATGACCCATGTCCACCTATAGATATTACAAACACTTTCATACAGACGCTTGAAAAGCAAAATCAACCAGATAAAGCTATAATGTGCCCCATTTCAGGCAAATCTTAAAGAGATACAGTCATCTTTGGAGGACTTTCTAATGCAACATGGGTCCACTATCTTTGTGACCGGTCTTAGTTCCGAGACAGATAGAGATCAAATATAGCGCCTAGAAACCTAAGGTTCTTATGAAGCAGTATTCTCTTTTCAAAATATATATGTATTATATTGGTTCTCCTTTGGTCACCTGTCATATGACAAAACAGCTTTTAAAATGGTAGTGCCGTGCTAAATATTCATTTACTATATATAGTAGACTATTAAATACATTTCGCATTACATTCTTATGTTTTAAATAATAATCATTAAATTGTTCTTAAAGTGTTTATTACAAATGAATTGTATAACATTGATTTATACAGAAATAACTTTCAAAATTTGCTGACAGTTTTCAGACAGATTATTGACAAAAAACCAAGATCTCTCTCGCATTCTCTCTCTATATAACTACTCTCTCTCTCTCTTTCTATATATATATATATATATATATATATATATATATATATATATATATATATATATATATATATATATATATATATATATATATATATATATATATATATATATATATATATATATATATATATATATATATATATATATATATATATATATATATATATATATATATATATATATATATATATATATATATATATATATATACATATATATGTATGTATGTATATATTATATATATGTGTGTGTCTGCGCGCGCATGCACACAGTCATAGTGAGGAAACAAATATTCCTGTAACAAAGTCCAACTACAAAGTACATAGGCATTGGGGGTATATTAAGCAGTCAAATAAAAAAATCATAAACAAATTAATAATATTACACACTTATAGATTTTATATAAAATAATTTTTTGACACTCATAATAAATAATAAAACGTTTTAAATGAATATAAGCTTATGACATCTATTGAAAAAAGTTTTGTTAATCATTTTATTAATAAAATGACTCATTTTCATGTTATGAAGCATTAGATAGACAGAGATTATCAAACATGTGGGAAGAAATTGCAATACTAATTTACTTTGTGTTACGAAACTGAATTTTTATATTCAACATACATGCATTAAGGGATAAATTTTTGCTTTTATTAAATGAAGATTTCATACAATGAAACTTAAGGGTCTGCTTTGCCGAAACTTAACTTGTAAAATACCTCATACACTACTTATAAGTATTATAATAAAAACTTTCTCTTGAGGAAAAAATACATGAATATACGAAATAAATACATTTATTGTCTTTTCCAACTTCCGTAAGTAATAATATGTACTTAACACGGAGAACAAAATATACGTAATTCTAATCTCATAAGCCTAGATGGTATTAGCTTATTATCCCACACATTTTTATGCACCGAAAACAGCAATGAAAAAGTTGGCAAATAGAATAAGCAAACAAAAAATAATCAATAAAAACGCTGGTCCTCGGTGATAAAGCTAATGCATGGAAAATTGCTTTTATAAATTGTCTACTGTTTATTTAAGAAATACTTCTACAGATAATATTTTTAAGATAACAATGACGTTTTATTCCGTATCTATTAAGATAAATGAGATGAAAGTGTCATAACCTTTTATGTACAGTTTCTTATTTTTAATCCTTGTTTGATTAATTTAGCTAAAAGCTCGCATTAAGATGTGCTGTAAAAATTTAATTAAAGAATATGCATTGATAGCTTTATTAAATGACTGGAATTTTTCTTCCTGAAATTAAATATCAAAGTGAATACTTTATTTCTGTTTCGAAGACAACTTTTCGATACATTTAAGTAATATTGCTTGAGTTTTTAGACTATTTGGAAATAAATTTCATTAATGTTATTTCGTAAGAAGTAGAGGTGTTTGAGATGAATTATTCAAATGAGAGTCAAACTTGAAACCTTTTTCAACTAAAATAATGTAACTAAAGTAGTATAGAAGTTCCAAAAACTTGAAAATCTAATGGTTTATACAAATATCTGAAACATAACTTCAAAAAGGACCACATGTATTATTCTGTAGCCTCTGATCTAAAACACTTAATGCTCCTCTCTTTTTGTTGTCATTTAGAACTACATTCTGTGATTATGGTTGATGTAGAAGTACCCTTTGGTAATACGCTTTGAAACAATAGGATCTGTAATATGACTTCAAGAATAAACATTAAACATAAGGTTGTTAAATAGTAACATGTTCTACACTCACAAATATCTTGTGTTTATATAAAGTGGAAGGACTACCATGTAATCTAGCGTTTTCGATTACCAAATTATTTCAATTATGAACTACATGTACACAAAACTCTAAACGAAAAACTCAAACCACACGATCTCTTTACCTTCACCAAACAGTATATAGTTATATTTTCTTCTGGGACACTGTTTTCAAGTGCAGAACAAATTCTGCATGTTCATACGGTTTGTGTTTTAGTAAGTGTTTTTTCTGGGTCTTGCATTGTCGCCTGCATCACACGTTAAATAATTAACAACTTCAAATTGTGTGCTTTATTACATACATACGTAAGTTATAAAACCCAAGAGTACAGTGGAAGAGCTTATCACTGATCTGTTCACTTCAAAGCGTCATTCTAATCAATCTGTCCAGGAAAGGCTTATAACAATAAGTTATATTCGGTTCAGCTTTTTTTTACCCCTTCTCGTAAGCCTTCGTCAAAGACATACAGGATCGGTTTGAACTAGAAGAGATATCCATACTTCTCCCAACCAATAGAAGGGTCCGTTGGTTTGGCGCGATTCAGACCCCTCGGTTCTGACTGGACCCCAGTTTTTCTCCGCGGGGCTGTCTGATTTTTGTAGAGGACACGGTTGTTACGAGAGGAGAGAAGAGGGTGAACGCTGCTGGTATCCGCTGATTGCGGGATAGACGTTTTATATATATATATTTTTTTGGAGCAACATGAGAAAAGAGAAAAACGTCACCATATTTGGAAACCGAAGCCGAATCCAGAGGAGTCATCGATATCTACAAATGATAAGTTGTATTCCAGTTGTATTCCTTAGGCATTTAATTGTATAAAATTATTTAATCAAGCCAATATTTGTCCATGTGTTTTTTAATGAGTTTAAATTTCTTCTTTCTCAAACACTATGCCAATGTAACATTATTTTTACAAGGCTACAAATATCTCGGTAGCACCATCTAGCATGGTACAAGTGGTCTATAAATTTCCCAAACAAATCACTATCATTGGTCACTGGTTGCCATGGAGTTTATCGGTGACCGTCATCTGTTATTTGAATAGCACTGTAAATGTTAATAAGACTGACGAAATAGACTAAACTATGAAATCAGCACGGCCGATAAAACTGTGCATTTTACTAAATAATGTTACCGATGTTGTCCTATTGTATACTTCTGTGATTTGGAGCGAAAATATTGTCCGAAAGAAACATAAAGCCTGCACTTTTGTAGAAGGATTTGTATAAAAAATAGCTTGTTAAGTACACAAGGAATTTTACTAATAAGAAAATGAAATAACAAGATTACAGGCTCTTTTTTCCCGTGAGATATCTGTCAATAAAATTTTTTCTCCCATTGATTAAAATACTGCAATACTCACTCTTCAATAGATTAATATAAATTTTACGGTGGTCAATGGTTAAGTTGTACGTAAAAATACTTATTTGGAATTAATATTTTCCTTAATTGAATTATTTAAAAATAGGTGGAAGGGTTAAACGAACATTTGGAAGTCTACATATATTGTAAGGTTGCTATCTCTATGGATTCGAGATCACACTACATACATACATATATGTATCCACACACATACACACACACACACACACACACACATATATATATATATATATATATATATATATGTATATATATATATATATATATATATATATATATATATATATATATATATATATATATATATATATATATATATATATAATATATATATATATATATATATATATATACATATATATATATACATAATATATATATACATATATATAATACATATATATATATATACAATATATATGTGTGTATACATATATATATACATATATATATATATATATATATATATATATATATATATATATATATATATATATATATATATATATATATAATATATATATATATATATATATATATATGTATATATATGTATATATATATATATGTATATAAGAGATATATATATGCATGTATATATATATATATATATTATATATATATATATATATATATATATATATATATATATATATATATATATATATATATATATATATATATATATATATATGCATATAATAATTCAAGTGAGCATTTCTTATATTACTATAAAATATTTTAAGACAAAGCTTCAAGAAGTTTATATTCCAATGTGAAATATATATTTGTAGAATTTCATCTCAAGAATAGCAAATATTAAAATTTTAGAACATTTAAATCCTGTGTAGTATTTTAATCCTTAGATAAGTTAAGACGTTAAAGTTTGATAAGATCTTTGTTTATAATAGTTGGCCACAAGATATCAATATGCTCAAATCTGTAACCGTCAAGACAATTGGAGAGTAGTTCTTTAAATACTACAATTCTAAAATCAATCAAATCCCTGGGATTAACTAGTTAGATGCAGCAGAGACAGTTTAAGATTCAAATCAAAGGATTTCGAATTATAAATTTAAATAAGAAATTAACATTAATGAAAATTTTTGAATTTATTCTGATGTATTTAATGTGCAATAAATTAATCTTGAATATCTACTTATTATTACTGAAAATTGTTGTCCTAATGGGAAATTAAAATGGTTAGAAACAGCTTCAAGGTATAACATTTTGAAAACATTATTGAAACTAATTTCACTTTTACCGTTGAATAATTTAATAAAATCTAGAATGACGCTTTTATTATAAAAGTAAATAGATATTTCAAGATAAATACATTATATTAAACATTCTTTGTTTTTCCAATATAAGTTTAGAATTTAATATCTGTAGTTGTCTGTATGTAATATAAAAGTAATATAAAATAAAGTTTCAGATATGTTATATATAATAATGTAGATTTTTGTTGAACAAATGATTAAATTACCAATATAAAGTTGAAAATACTAGTGAAAAACGTTCATTTAAACTTTGAAATATTTTATTAAAAAACCGGAATTCACGATTTAAAGAAATATATTAAAAGAGCAAAGAACTTTGAATTTTAGTTTATATAATATTCAGCCTCTTACGGTATTCTTATAAGAAATACAAATAATGTTTCTACATAAACTAAAAAGGTACTAAAATTTAATACAAAAGAATTTCTGATTATAATATAAGACTTTCATAAAATTTAAATCTCCCAACTACACTGATTATAAACAAAAATTTCCCACCAAATGTTTGTATTTGCTTAACTATATGTTTTGTATGTATATAAAAACATAACTTGTTTATAAATTTTCACTTATGTTAGCTACACTTTTCATAAGACAATTAGTTTAAATTGGAAAGCGTTTAAAAATGTTTTCATTGTTTCATAATATTTAATTTTTTATAATTTAACAACACTATATAATTTATCTAATTTTATAAGAAAACACATTAAGTGACAATGTCCAAATATTTCAAAGAGACAAGGGGAAAATAATGCATATTTTGTGGTTATTGAATCAAGAATAAATACTTCATTCTTTATTTAACTAAAGAATGCTTTTTAAGTGTAAAAAATATGTATGTTAAAATAAAACTAGATATTACTATACTCTTAGATACCAAGATTTCGACATTCTACGACGATAAATTTTTCAGTTAATAGATCTAGCGTAATTGCTTGTTATAATGAAATTTTTCGTTAGATAGAGTTCGGAATGGAACGAAAAGTAGAGGTGCACATCTGGACATTACGACAGTTCTAAAAAAAATTCGACTTTCTACGGTAAGTAGTTTTTAAGTTAGGAGATATGGGTACATATGTACACACAGACATCAAGAGAAAACTAGTGATAACTAGTTCAGGAATGGTAAAAATCGATTTTTATTTTTACAAATGGACGTAAGACTTAAAATGTCAAAGCTTCAGACAGTCATGGCAAAATAAATATTTTCGTTGAAACTTGAGCTCAAAAATTTATCATGATTGGAATACTTACTATTATATGTACAAGAAATCCCAAACAGGTTTAATGAAGTATAATATTCAATTAATTGAAAAATTTTCATTTCTTATGATGCCTAGTTTGACTCTTTTAAGTCTAAAACAATTTCATATTTTTTGTTAACTTTTGTCATATGGAAGTTCCCTTTTCGCCTTAAGAGTATGTTTTCTAATTAAAATCCATGTCTTTTTGAAGAAATTTTGAAAAATACCAAAGAATAATTGCCAAATAAGACTTACTACCTCTTACTACAGTAATTGTTTAATTACAGGAAACTGTTTCAACAGACTAAAAAAAATTCCTATTTTTTTGTCAAATTTTCTCATGTGGAAATTCCGTTTTCGTCTTAAGAATATTTTTCTAATTAAAATCCATGTCTTTATAAATAAAATTTGAAAAATACCAAACTATAAATGCCAAATTTAAGACTTACTATCTCCTATTACAGTAAATGTTTAATTACAGGAAACTGTTTCAACAGAAATAGTCTTCATTTTTATTAGTCCTTTCTCTATTACAATATTAAAATAGTAACTATGAGTTACCATATATGCTCATTCCATTAAATAATGAGGCAAGTAATAGGCCACCGAGGTCAGAGAAGAGAGAAAGTGATGGAGAGAGCAACAAATAAAATTTTTTAAATAGGATGAAGAAATGAAAAGTTCCGAATTTATTTGGTCATACTTAATGATCATAAGCAGTGGTTACATTAAATTACTAACTTAGGCATTTAGATGTCACTAAAAAAATCCCAAGAAAAAATGGTTAATGAAGTTATGAAAAAGAGAGATGGAGAAAAAAGATTAATAGATTTTTAAGCAGAGTTCCTTGAGGAAATAACAAACGTCTTCTGATGATTCCTTTGGGAATTTGATTGGCTATGGATAGTCTCGTGATCAATTGTAAAGACGGTAAATGAGTTTAAAGATAGAAAGCAATTATTGGCAATATTCTCATGTAGTAAAGGGAAATACAACTTTGATTTTAATTGCATCTAATCGAGTTTTCAGACCATAAATCTTTTCCTGCTTATCGAGTATAAAAATGATATGTATTCAGAAAAAAAAACATAATGTTTTATCTACGGTTGAGAAGTATAAAAAATAAGGTTTTCATTAGACTTTATAATTAGCTAGCGTTTTTTTTAAATAAAAATAAGTTTAATGTAGATATGTACAGTAAGTACTGTTAAGCTGAAAAGATCTAAAAATATTAAACAAAAGGAAAATAATTGCCAAATTAAAGTAATACAAAAAGTAAAAGAATTGGCCATAATTTTGAAGATAAAAATGCTTATAAGACAAAAAGAAATTTCTTTCTTGATAACTTACATGTAATTTACAGAGAAATATAAAGTTTATAAATGCAGACTTAGTAATTTACGTAACTTAAATAAAATATCATACTGAAAATGTTTTAATAAAATTACTCTCTTAACATTCTGAAGTTTGATTAAGAAAACACTTTCAATTTTTTTTTTCTAAATAGGAAGAGTAATAAGGAAACTTTCCACTTTTCTAAATTTTACTGAAAGTAACTGACGAAATTAGTTTATAGCATTTTTAGCCACTTTTTTTCCCATGATATATCTGCCAATAAAATCCTTGCTGCATTCTCCTTTATTATCCTCTATAACATATAAAAACGGCATTTCAGTACCATTTCAATTACTCTTCGAGGGAAATGCTGATATTTTATTCAAAGGGAAAATTTTCCTGAAACTGCCTTTAATACGCAATTAAGCTTCATATTTACGACCATTAAAAATAATATTTGTCTTAATACCCGAGAAAACAGGCATTATTTTGCATCTCGAATATTGATAAAAGCATTCTTTGAGTGAGAATAATGCGACAGCAGAGAGAATAATAAACACGTGAAATGGTCATTTCCTAAACTAATATGGAAAATAGTGCTTCTTTATTGACATCCTAAACAACAACGAAAAGAGGGGGAAAAACAGATTACGAAAAACCTATTTGCAAAGCAAGGGATTTGTGCTAAGCCTAACATGGCGAGAATTTCCTTGAGTGAAATTCGTCACTGTTATTTATTTGTTCCACATCTAGAAATCGTGAATGATGAAATAAATCACTTGCGCTTTTTCTTGATGACTCCTGAATCTACATAATAGGCATTCAAATTACGCATTTAAATTCGACGGATATGTTGGTGTTATAAATACAGACGAAACACCTGTTTGCATAATATTCTTATGGATTGACTTCCTCTACTTTGGCAACAGCGTAGGTGTTTATGTGGGCGATTGATGGCAGGTGATTCACTTCAAGAGAAAACAAACACGAAGAATTTTACACTGAATCGTATTCAGATTATAGTCTGTTGGATTCAGTTTGACGGGTATTGAAAGACGGGCAATTTTTACGCTGAGGAAATTGTGCAATTTTAATTTGATACTGAATCGTTAGAGTCTACAACACTTATTGACTGTATAATTATATCTGGGCAATTAAGGTTCAGGGTAACTTTAATCTTTCTTTATTATAATCACTGAGACGTTTTTGCACAGTTATTTAAAATCAGAAACTTTCTAAAAGAATGCACAAATTTTATGATTTTAATTATTATTTTGTTATAATAGAGATACTTATTTAATGACCAAGTTCCCTATTAAAAGCCGAATTATTGGTTTATTATGCATTGAAACTGTCGAAATATATTCATAATCTGTAAAAGAATGATAAAATCGTTAAATTACAGACTGCAATTGGTAATAATTCAGCACGAGACATCTAGAAAATTAGAAAATGAATTTACCAAGAGCCCAATTATAATTTTATTAAAACATAAATTGGAGTAAATTCAATAACTTCATAAGGCAATTTGTCACAACGTTACAAACTACTATAATGCCCTTGCCATTCATTTTCATGTTTACAACAGCCAATAGACAGACAATAAACTGCCTTTCCGTTTGAAACTAGAGATAGAATTGTCATAATTTGAGAATTTGCCCTACTGCTTGAAATCGCCTTATAATAGTTTTAAATCGGGTTGTAGTTAACACGAAAACTAGCCTCGTCTATAAATATAATATATTATGCTTTAATCTATTTTCAATGGATAGTTTTTTTTCAGCTGATCTAGGAAGCATTATGAGAACCATAGGCCCAACAATATTTTGTATTTTACTACAAGTATTGTACAGCACCAGGTACTATAAATAAAGGATCAGTGTAAATTTTTCTGGTATAAAATTAAAATACGGTATAAACATATATCGGTTTTGAAAGAAACAGATTTCTTCAGGTTGGTTCATATCAATTACAAATAAAAATAACCATTTAAAAGTAGTGCTTAAAATAAACCTTAATATAATTTTCCTGAAACTTATATAATTTTTACTTATATAAACTTATAAAAACTTACTTATAATGACTTATAGAAACTTATATAAACCTTAATATAATTTTCCTGAATTTTCCTTAGTATAATCATTCATAGTCAGTGTTCAGCAACCTTAAGCGGTGTTTAAATGGAAAACTGGGAATAGAATAGGATAGACAGATAACTTTAATTTACCTCTACTTTTTAATAATAGATTTATTATTAGTAAATAATTCAGCGTTTTCTTTATGATGCAAAATGAATGGGGGAATAAGGCAGTAAATTACTGTTATAGAATAGATGCATATCAAGCATCAATCCCTGCTTCCTATCCAATCTTGTACACATTATATGCCTTTCCAGGTTGTCATATCTACAAGGGCTAGCCCTATGTTGAAAAGGGATTATTATAGTCGCTTATTGATAGTTATTCATGTAATCAGAAGTATCTGTTTGCTTCTGTGATTACGTTAGAACCCGACTTAATCCTAACATGTCTACAGATGATAGGGAACCATCCATGCATTGTGAGTGAATACCATTGCTCCATAGGTGTATATTCCCTTTAGCTTCAACTATTCCAGTTATTATAGGAGGTTGGAAGTACAATACCTTATTACACAATAAATAACTAAAATTTTATCATAAAGGGGAAGTACAGATCTAAATGACGTTATAAAATTTATCCAGATTTTGAAAATCTGATAAAAATAAAGAACTGGAACTTTACCTTGACTTTATAATTTTCACAACCATATATCGATCCAAAACAGGTATAAAAACTTATATAGATTCATAGTAGGTAATGCATGATCTATTTATAATTTTTTAATTATTTATATCAAGACCAAATATAATTTAAATGCATCATAAATTTATTCATTTATTAAATCTATGAGATTTAATTCAAGCAATTTGCTTTCTACAGACTACTTTGTAAATAATTTGCAAAACTATTAATGCTCTTAACAGTAATTTAGTATTCAGAATTCATTAAATAATTAATAATTAGTTATATCATAACATTTCTTAAAGAATTTTAAAACACTTTAGGTAAAAAATAATCGTATTAAAAATACCTAATTACCAATTCTAAGGAGAGCGATCAATCAATAACTTTAATTCGAGCAACTTGCTTTCTACAGACTACTTTGTACATAATATGCAAAACGATTAATTCTCTGAACAATAATTTAGTATTCAGAATTCATCAAATAATTAATAATTAGTTATATAATAACATTTCTTAAAGAATTTTTAAAACACTTTAGGTCAAAAATAATCGTATTATAAGATATCTAATTACCAATTCTAAGGAGAACGATCAATCAATAATAAGGATGAACAAGATTTAGTTTACTTTTAGCAAACACTTGTATAAATATCTTCCAGTATAAACAAACTAGCAAGTTTAGCATTTTCACTGACAGAAAATTTGAATATGCGAAACCTTCTATGTACAGTAAAATGAACGGGATTTGTAGTTCTGATAAATTCATTGGCGTCTGAAAAGATTTGAAACGTAGTTTTACATAATTTACTCTTTATTCAGATATGTTAAAACATAAATTCGCATAAAGTGAGTACACAAATGCGTATAATGCATAAATGTATTTTTTAAAAGAACACACAAAATAAGCTAATATCGTAACACATATATTTTATTATCTACAGTACCAGTTCTCGACTAGCGTTCCACTTAGCCCAAGAAATCAACCTCTTTTAATTTTGTGTAAAATTTACAAACTTCATACAAAGAAATATTTTACATTCATCATTTCATTTCCGAACCTACAATTGAAACTAAGTTAAACAGTCGTAAGTTTGTTATTTGTTTTGATCACAATGTAATAGTTGGTGTATTCAAAGTCGAGCAAAAGTTGGAGCAATTATCATATAATTTCGCTGTTTTAATTTATGTTAGGATGAACAGTATTTGTTGTATTAACATTAATTTTGTCTCAGATATTTCATCCTATCACAAATTGCTAGTTATAGTAAGAATTTTGTAACCAAAACCTATGTGCAGTTACTGTAAATATATATATATATATATATATATATATATATATATATATATATATATATATATATATATATATATATATATATATATATATATATATATATATATATATATTTATATATATGTATGTATATATGTATATATATATATATATATATATATATATGTATATATATGTATATGTATATATATATGTATATATATATGTATATATATATATATATATATATATATATATATATATATATATATATATATATATATATATATATATATATATATATATATATATATATATATATATATATATATATATATATATATATATATATATATATATATATATAGATATATATATATATATATATATATATATATATATATATATATATATATATATATATATGTGTGTGTGTGTGTGTGTGTGTGTGTGTGTAATGGTATTTTTATAGCTTTCGTTTCCTATTCTGTTTGTCCGGTAATTCCTTTTTAGAAACCAAAGGGAATATTTTCGAATGTTCTTCAGTGGATTCCCTCCGGTTGTATAGCTAAAAATAGAATTTTGACGCTTGAGTTATGTCATCCCCGTGACTTGTAGTGACCGCTAATTGGCTGCTACAAACAACTGTAAAAGGTGATGTACAACGCTTTGATGTACTTTTTTGAGTTGGTTTTCGAGAGCTGAGCTGGCAGTTTCCTTCGAAATAGAAAGTATAAATAAACCATTGAGATTTCATTTGTCTTTATTTTGGTTGTCCTTCTTAACACCTCAGGAAGACGCCCGAGCTGTAACATCAGCTCGGAACTTCCCTTCGAGATGAGGCATAAAGACCTGATATCATACATACCAACATATAGTTACCTTGGGAAAACGGAATTTGTTCCTAAAATATTCCTTAAAGGTTTACAAATAAAATGATGCTTATTGTTTCGTATGCTTAATAGCTGTGTTAAAATATCCCTTCTTCAGATGATATCAGTCAATTTTTTTGCCTGTATATGTTTCATAGTAACTAAGTCTTACTAGCTTCACAAATATTTATTTCCTCATTTCTTTTTCTACTCCATTTAACCTCGATAATTTGCATTTAACGCAAACATATATTTCAAATAACTGGACCTATATTCAAATTTCTTTTACTAACCCAACAGTCCAGTCTGACCACATATATCCCAAATACGTTCTTATAACCTATTCATTTCTTAACGTGTTGTTGCAATTGTAAATTTCAATGCTTTACATTTATTCATAAAATCTTCACCGCAATTTGGACTGCCCTTACCAAAATCTCGAACTCTGATCATAAAAGTCAAATATGACAACACATATAGCTAATGCAACAAGAAAATTATATTCATTCATTTGTTATATATTTAATGAAGCCAATGTTTATACATTTAAAAATGCTGTAAGTTTTACTATTCAAATTTATACTTTATTAAGCAGTAATAACACATTTTCATAAGAAAAGTATTCCACTCTCATTTTTATGTTTTTAAAATAAAAAGTCCATTTTAAAAATAAAATAAAACCCATTGCACTTTTTACCTTAAAAATACATAAAAAATTTTCAATTTACTATTATCTATTTAATCGAGTTTAAAGCTAAAAGAAAATTTTTGTAGATCAATATTTCATTAAGAATATTTTTTTCTACATTCGAAAAGGCTTAAAAAATAATTAAATTAGGAAAATATGAAGTAAACACGAAAGAAAGATTCATAAAGTTTATTCAGAAGAATAAAGGAAACAATTCTTTTAATGTCAATGCAAAGTTAATGAAGCCTAGGCTTGAATCTAAGAATAGTTACATTTGTTCAAAGATAGTCACGCTAGTCAATGTAGTTCGTCGATTTAGAGCGGATACGTTCTGCTAAGCAATGGAATCACTCAGTAGAGACTGATGGACAGCGAGATTCAGAAATTCAGTGTCCACGTTAGATGTATTTAATTGAGTTTAACGCTAAAATTTCAGTAGATCAATATTTCATTAAGAATATTTTTTTCTAAACTCGAAAAAACATAAAAAATAACTAAATTAGGAGAATATGAAGTAAACACGAAAGAAAGATTCCTAGAGTTTATTCAGCAGAATAAAGGAAACAATTCTTTTAATGTCGATGCAAAGTTAATGAAGCCTAGGCTTGAATCTAAGAATAGTTACATTTGTTCAAAGATAGTCACGCTAGTCAATGTACTTCGTCGATTTACAGCGGATACGTTCTACTAAGCAATGGAATCACTCAATAGAGACTGATGGACAGCGAGATTCAGAAATTCAGTGTTCACGTTAGATGTATTTAATCGAGTTTAACGTTAAAAGAAAATTTTAATAGATCAATATTTCATTAAAAATATTTTTTTCTAAACTCGAAAAAACGTAAAAAATAATTAAATTAGGAAAATGTGAAGTAAACACGAAAGAAAGATTCCTAGAGTTTATTCAGCAGAATAAAGGAAACGATTTTTTTAATGTCAATGCAAAGTTAATGAAGCCTAGGCTTGAATCTAAGAATAGTTACATCTGTTCAAAGATAGTCACGCTAGTCAATGTAGTTCGTCGATTTACAGCGGATACGTTCTGCTAAGCAATGGAATCACTAAATAGAGATTGATGGGCAGCCAGATTCGGAAGCTCAGTGTTCACGTTAGATGTATTTAATCGAGTTTAACGCTAAAGGAAAATTTTAATAGATCAATATTTCATAAAGAATATTTTTTTCTACAGTCGAAAAGGCTTAAAAAATAATTAAATTAGGAAAATATGAAGTGAACAAGTAATCCTAGAGACAGCAGAATAAAGGAAACAATTCTTTTAAAATGTCAATGCAAAGTTAATGAAGCCTAGGCTTGAATGTAAAATAGTTAGAATGTTCAAAGATAGTCAATAGTCAATGTATATTTAACGGATTCTACTAAGCAATGGAATCACTCAATAGAGACTGATGGACAAATCGGAAGCTCAGTGTTCACGTTAGATGTATTTAATCGAGTTTAAACTAAAAATTTTAATAGATCAATATTTCATTAAAATATTTTTTTAAACTCGAATCACGTAAAAATAATTAAATTAGGAAAATATGAAGTAAACACGAAAGCATTCCTAGAGTTTATTCAGCAGAATAAAGGAAACAATTTTTTATTCAATGCAAAGTTAATTACCTAGGCTGAATCTAAGAATGAATGCATTTTTTGAAAGATAGTCACGTTAGTCAATGTACTTCCGTCCGTTAGAGATACTTTCTACTAAGCAATGAATCACTCAATAGAGACTGATGGACAGCGAGATTCGGAACACAGTGTCCACGTTAGATGTATTTAATTGAGGTTAACGCTAAAATTTCAGTAGATCAATATTTCATTAAGAATATTTTTTTTAAGCTCGAAAACGTAAAAATAATTAAAATTCGAAAATATGAAGTAAACACGAAAGAAAAATTTAAGTTTATTGCAGAATAAAGGAAACAATTCTTTTAATGTCAATGCAAAGTTATGAAGCCTAGGCCTGAATCTAAGAATAGTTACATTTGATTGAAAGATAGTCAAGAGTCAAGGTTCGTCATTTAACGGATACTTCTGCTAAGCAATGGAATCACTAAATAGAGATTGATGGGCAGCCAGATTCGGAAGCTCAGTGTTCACGTTAGATGTATTTAATCGAGTTTAACGCTAAAGGAAAATTTTAATAGATCAATATTTCATTAAGAATATTTTTTTCTACAGTCGAAAAGGCTTAATAAATAATTAAATTAGGAAAATATGAAGTGAACAAGTAATGTAACACGGAAATATAGGAAAAATATTTTAAAATATGCGTACTTTCAATGTTAAAATTTTTAGAATGGAAAAATATGTATAATTTATGAATTTACCATTCCGTATAAATGCTAAAATAGCAATATTTATTATAAATAAAATTAAATTTCTAAATTTTCTCTCAGTGCCTGAATTAAAGTAATACGGAAAAAACAAATATAGTAAAAAATACCTATAAACGCTAAAAATAATATTTTTATTAAACAGTTTATTAATTATGTGAAAGACTAATGAATGCATTTTTTGACCTCACAATATATACGGACCTCCGTCCGTTAATATTAATTAAGATGAACTCACATGAATAAATGCAAAGGGCTGGAAAAAAATCCACATTCCAAAACACCTTTTTATTTCGCATAACAGATATTTCAAATACGTTACTGGCAATCACCTTTCACATAAAAAAGTATACATATATACATATATATCATCTTTTAGATATACGGAAACAAAAATATTAAAATAAAACAATTTGACAAATTGCCAGGAATTTAAAAGTTTTAAAAGAAATTGCAGAAAAATAAAGTAGAAAGCATGCATTATGCTACCAAGCTTTCAGATAAAAATGTATTGATTGCAAGATGAGAGAAAGAAGGCTCTTTCTCTTTAAAAATAAAATAAGTAAATTCCTAAATTATAATATTACAGGTTTTACAGATGATGGTGTAGCGATTAAATATCGACAATATATATAAATAAAACCTTAATAAACATAATGAAGAAGAGTAATTAATTGAACAGTTATCATGGAAAAAATGCGATGAATTTTAACTCGTTATTTTTATCAGGTTTAAGTCATTTGATTCTGCAGTAGATCATTAAAAAGGCTGTAAAATGTGGCTTAAAATAAAACTAAAGTATATACTCCTAAATTAAATATTACAGTTTTGAATATGGAATGATACTGAGTAGTAGAAGGTATACGGAAACAAATATATATAAATAAAACCTTAATAAAAATAATGAAGAAGAGTTATTAATTAAACAGTTATCATTGAAGAAATGTGATGAATTTTAACTCGTTATTTTTATCAGGTTCAAGTCATTTGATTCTACAGTAGATCATTAAAAAAGCTGTAGAATATGGCTTAAAATAAAAATAAAGCATATACTCCTAAATTAAATATTACAGTTTTGAATATGGAATGATACTGAGTAGTAGAAAATATACGGAAACAAAAATATATATAAATAAAACCTTAATAAACATAATGAAGAAGAGTTATTAATTAAACAGTTATCATTGAAGAAATGAGATGAATTTTAACTCGTAATTTTTATCAGGTTCAAGTCATTTGATTCTGCAGTAGATCATTAAAAATGCTGTAAAATATGGCTTAAAATAAAGCTAAAGTGTATACTCCTAAATTAAATATTACAGCTTTGAATATGGAATGATACTGAGTAGTAGAAGGTATACGGAAACAAAAATATATGTAAATAAAACCTTAATAAAAATAAAGAAAAAGAGTTATTAATTAAACAGTTATCATTGAAGAAATGTGATGAATTTTAACTCGTTATTTTTATCAGGTTCAAGTCATTTGATTCTACAGTAGATCATTAAAAAAGCTGTAGAATATGGCTTAAAATAAAAATAAAGCATATACTCCTAAATTAAATATTACAGTTTTGAATATGGAATGATACTGAGTAGTAGAAAATATACGGAAACAAAAATATATATAAATAAAACCTTAATAAACATAAAGAAGAAAAGTTATTAATTAAACAGTTATCATTGAAGAAATGAGATGAATTTTAACTCGTTATTTTTATCAGGTTCAAGTCATTTGATTCTGCAGTAGATCATTAAAAAGGCTGTAAAACATGGATTGAAATAAAACTAAAGTATATATTCCTAAATTAAATATTACAGTTTTGAATATGGAATGATACTGAGTAGTAGAGTGCATACGAAAACAAAAATATATATAAATAAAACCTTAATAAAAATAATGAAGAATAGTTATTAATTAAGCAGTTATCATTGAAGAAATGTGATGAATTTTAACTCGTTATTTTTATCAGGTTCAAGTCATTTGATTCTGCAGTAGATCATTAAAAAGGCTGTAAAATATTGATTGAAATAAAACTAAAGTTTCTTCTAAATTAAAT
>CM063508.1:54141450-54166450 GCA_032207245.1 Pardosa pseudoannulata
ATATAAAGCAATACAGCCAGCAATTGAAACCAAATTAATATACAAAATATAACTAACATTACAATCCGATTTTATTTCGTTAGCATTTCGTTACTCATAGAGAAATGTCTAGGAGGCTTTGGTTGCAATCGGTCCGAACTTTGAAAACTAATTTTCTGTTCTCATTTTCTTTAAACAGCATTTGAACTGTAGGCAAACGGCAGAAATAATGTCATCAAAATATGTAGAGATGTTTGTTCTCAGTTTTAAAAAAATAAGAAATTGAAAATTTGAAAATTTTTAAAATTTATTAGTTTTAAGACCCTTTTGAGATAATTACCAAAGTTCACTCATAATTTAACCGAGTGTAAAATACATATTCGAAGTATTACAAAAGTACGATAATGAAATTCTAAACAAAACCTATCATTCTATAATCCAGAAGGTTAAATTTTAACTAAATTTTAACAAACACTAAGTATTGGGATCATGCCACTAAATAAAGCCAGCATTTGAAACCAAACTAAAATACAAAATATATCTAACATTACAGTCCCATTTCATTTCGTTAGATAGTTGCAACAAAGAATAGTCCAGTAGGCATTAGTTGCAATTAGTCCAAACTTTTGAAACTAATTTTCTGTTCTCATTTTCTTTAAACAGCAATCAAACTGTAGACAAATGGCTGATATAATGACATCAAAATATGTAGAGATGTTTGTTCTCAGTTTAAAAAATAAAAAATTGAAAATTTGGAAATTTTCAAAATTTATTAGTTTTAAGACCCTCGAGACAATTACCAAAGTTCACTCATAATTTAACCGAGTGCAAAATACATATTCCAAGTACTAGAAAAGTACGGTAATTAAATCCCAAACAAAGCCTCTCATTCCAGAATCCAGAAGCTTCGTTTAAAATATAAACAAAGTTTTAACAAACACTAATTATTGTGACCATATAAAGCAATACAGCCAGCAAATGAAACCAAACTAAAATACAAAATATATCTAACATTACACTCCGATTTCATTTAGTTAGCGTCCTAGAGAACTGTCTACGAGGCTTTGGTTGCAATCGGTCCGAATTTTGAAAACTAATTTTCTGTTTTCATTTTCTTTAAACAGCAATCAAACTGTAGACAAATGGCTGATATAATGACATCAAAATATGTAGAGATGTTTGTTCTCAGTTTAAAAAATAAAAAATTGAAAATTTGGAAATTTTCAAAATTTGTTAGTTTTAAAACCCTCTTGAGACAATTAATGAAGTTCACTAATAATTTAACCGTGTGCCAAATACACATTCCAAGTACTACAAAAGTACGATAATTAAATTCTAAACAAAACCTACCATTCCAAAATCCAGAAGCTTTGTTAAAAATATAAACAAACTAAATTTTAACAAACACTAATTGTTGTGACCATATAAAGCAATACAGCCAGCAATTGAAAGCAAACTAAAATACAAACTATATCTAACATTACATTTCGTTAGCGAGCAGCAACAAAGAGTCCTAGAGAATAGTCCAGTAGGCTTTGGTTGCAATCGGTCCAAACTTTGAAAACTAATTTTCTGTTCTCATTTTCTTTAAACAGTATTCGAACTGTAGACAAACGGCAGTAATAATAGCATCAAAATATGTAGAGATGCTCTCAGTTTAAAAAATGAAAAATTGAAAATTTGGAAATTTTCAAAATTTATTAGTTTTAAGACCCTCTTGAGACAATTACCAAAGTTCACTAATAATTTAACCGAGTGCAAAATACATATTCCAAGTACTACAAAAGTACGATAATTAAATCCCAAACAAAGCCTCTCATTCCAGCATCGAGTGGGTTGAAAATATTGAAAATTAAACAAACGCCAATCATTGTGGGGAGGGGGGAGATGTCACGCAATACAGCCAGCAATTGAAAAATAACTGAATTACAAAGTATTTCAAACATTAGTTGATACAATCAGATTTCATTTAGTTAGCGAGTTGCAATCGGCCCGACTTCGAAAAGTAATTTGCTATTCCCATCTCCTTTAAATAACATTCGAACCGTACGCCTTCTCTCTAACAAATTCAGATCCCTTGGAGCGTCCCTATTATCGCTGAAGAACAATAGCTCCATTCCGGACAATGGGAAATGAACTTAGGAGGAACTGTCATGAGAAAATAGTCCACATTCAGCGAAAACAATGGCGGGCCGGGAAAAGTATTCCATTCATTTTTAATGCAGGTAAATAACGCAAAGAAAGAATTTTTAAGAGAATGACGGACGCTTTTCAAAAGAATTTATAGAAAGAACTTGCCGTCTTTTAGGGTTTTATATTTACGGCCGCTTGTTAACGATAAATGTTCAATTATCACTATGGACTTTTCGTCTCGTTTAATGAGCAACTATACTGTAGTTGCATCTAGAGACGTCTTTTTGTTACTTTTCGGTTGACCTACGCATGTAAATAAATCATTGTTTCACGAAAAATTTATGAGCATTTGGAATGTATACGAATCACATGGCCTTGATTATTTATGATTCCAATTATTTTGTAGAAAATATATATTCTTTAAATCGGGAATTATTCTAAGTTTTAGATTTAGTTTAAATAATACGTGTGTGAAAAATACAGATAGATAAGGTAAATTGTGTATTCCGTATCCAATTATTTTTTAGAAAATATATATTCTTTAAATCTGGAATTGTTCTGAGTTTTAGATTTAGTTTAAATAATACGTCAGCGAAAAATATGGATAGATAAGTTAAATTCTGTATCCAAGGATAAATTATATATTCTGTAACCAATTATTTTGTAGAAAATATATATTCTTTAAATCTGGAATTGTTCGAAGTTTTAGATTTAGTTTAATGTGTGCGAAAAATATGGATAGATAAGGTAAATTCTGAATCCAAGGGTAAATTCTGTATTCTGTATCCAATTATTTTATAGAAAATATATATTTTTTAAATCTGGAATTGTTCTAAGTTTTAGATTTAGCATAAATAATACGTGCGAAAAATATGGATAGATAAGGAAAATTCTGTATCCAAGATTAAATTCTGTATTCTGTATCCAATTATTTTGTAGAAAATATACATTCTTTAAATATGGAATTGTTCTAAGTTTTAGATTTAGTTTAAATAATACGTGTGCGAAAAATATGGATATATAAGGTAAATTCTGTATTCTGTAACCAATTATTTTGTAGAAAATATATATCCTTTAAATCTGGAATTGTTTTAAGCTTTAGATTTAGTTTAAATAATACGTGAGTGAAAAGTATGGATAGATAAGGTAAATTCTGTATCCAAGGATAAATGCTGTATTCTGTATCCAATTATTTTGTAGAAAAATATATTCTCTAAATCTGTAATTGATCTAAGTTTTAGATTCAGTTGAAATAATACGTGTGCGAAAAATATGGATAGATAAAGTAAATTCTGTATCTAAAACTTGGCGTCTTTTAGGGGCTCCTTGTTAACGATAAATGTTCATTTACCCTTATAGGCTTCCGTATCGTTTAATGAACCACGAGACTATAGCTGTATTTAAAGACATCATTTTCTCCGTTTTAGTTGACCTACAATAAAATGTACTCACAAAAAAGTAGTTTTTTAGTAATTTGAAATATACACAAATAAAAAAAATATTATTTGTAATCCAGATTGCTTTGCATAAAAACAATTAATTAATTCATCAAGCCTGGAATAATGTATAAAATTTTAGATTTTGTGGATCAAATAACGATATGAAAGCTATTGTAATAAGTATAATTATAATAAACAAAACTTGGCGTCTTTTAGTTATTTTTATATTTACAGCAACGATTTAATTTAATCTTCTAATTTTATAGTTTGCAAACTTCATATGGTAGCAGATAAAAGGTCATTTAATTGTTAAATCTTAAGACTTATCAGAATAAAAATAAATTAAGCCTACATTCAATGAAAAGTAGATTATTATCAGATAAAATCAACTCTTGTTGCTATTAAACAAAAATAGAACATACTTTTTAACAGAAAATTATTTTAATTATTATTTAAATTTAGAGAACAAACCCGCTCGAAGTTTGTATTGTAAAATTTGTTTTAATTTTAATTAATTTTAAGGCTTATTCAAATAAAATATTTTTCAACCAGTTTTCAAGAGCGCTGTTAAAGCTACAATATTCTATAACCACACAACGGGTACATGTTCTTACATACACTCACATTCTCATACACACACGCATACATATATAAATACATGCATATATACATACATGCATATGAATAAATATAAGCATTATAAAAATTATAAAAACATTATCTTAGAGGTTACAACAGAAAATATGTTTTGATATAAATGTAAATGAGGAGTTTAAAGGGGATTCAAAGTAACTTTTTTCCAGAAAGTTATTTTATGAAATGAGTAGAGAACGCCTTTTACACCATTTAATATCTTTTCATGAAATTTCCAGAATATTTTAACTACATAAATATACAGAACTTAGGAGCTTCTGCTGTAAATATGATTTTAGTAAGTAATAAGGAGCACAATTTTCAGAATAGTAATAAATTTGTTTAATTAGCTTAATTAAAAACTGATATCTCTTCATGAAATTTCCAGAATATTTAAGCTATGTAAATCTACGGAATTTAGGAGTTTCTGCTGTAAATATGATTTTAGTAAGTAATAAGGAGTACAATTTTCAGAATAGTAATAAATTTGTTTAATTAGCTTAATTAAAAACTGATATATTTTCATGAAATTTCCAGAATATTTTAACTACATAAATCTACAGAATTTAGGAGTTTCTGCCCTAAATATGATTATAATAAGTAATACGGAGTACAGTTTTCAGTATAGTAATAAATTTGTTTAATTAATTTAATTAAAAACTCATATCTGTTTATGAAATTTCCAAAATATTTGAATTAATTAAACCTACAAAATTTAGGAGTTTCTGTTGTAAATATGGTTTTAGTAAGTAATAAAGAGTACAAATTCTAGAATAGTAATAAATTTGTTTAATTAGCTTAATTAAAAACTAATATCTTTTCATGAAATTTCCAGAATATTTGAGATATACAAATCTACAAAATTTTGGAGTGTCTGCTGTAAATATGATTTTAGTAAGTAATAAGGAGTACAATTTTCAGAATAGTAATACATTTGTTTAATTAGCTTAATTAAAAACTGATATCTTTTCATGAAATTTCCAGAATATTTGACCTGTATAAATCTACAAAATTTAGGAGTTTCTGTTCTAAATATGATTATAGTAAGTAATAAGGAGTACAATTTCCAGAATAGCAAAAAATTTGTTTAATTAACTTAATTAAAAACTAATATCTTTTCATGAAATTTCCAGAATATTTGAACTATATAAATCTACAAAATTTAGGAGTTTCTGCTGTAAATATGATTTTTGTAAGTAATAAAGAGTACAATTTTCAGAATAGTAATAAATTTGTTTTATTAGCTTAGTTAAAAACTGATATCTTTCAGTGAAATTTTCAGAATGTTTGAAAATGTAGATGTCTAAACTGTAAATATGAAAGATTTAGGAATTTTTACAAAAAATATAGTTTTGCTATACAAAAAAACAGTGGAATTTTTAGTATATTAAGAAGGTTAATGACGTTCTTTATAAATAAATGTATACTTTGAATAAAAACTGATTTATTCTTTAAAACTATGTATTTATTTAAATACGATTATGATAAGTTTTCTTTATGAATGCATATTTTTAATAGAACACTATAAGCAGATATGACTTCACATAGAAAGTTCTTTACTTAACTCGTTTTAATAATAAAAAAAATATGAGTGCGTGAAGCAATATTGTATGTATTATTGAAGAATGCATTGGGTTAAACGATAAATTCGTAGAAAAGAATAAGTTTGTAAACATTTTAACACTTTACCTTTGAATAAATGAAAAATATAATTCGGGTAATGTTAGGAAAGTAAATATCTTGCTGACTTAAAGTTTTTCTTCCTATAGAGAGCTTCCATGAACTATTTGCACTGAGGGAATAATCCACATAAGACAGTTCTGTTTTTGACAACTTGGCACTTACGTACCCCATGCCGTCTGTTGCGAGATTTACATCTGTCAGGAACTAAGCAATAACACAGCCTGGAGTCTTTTTTAACCTTAATATATCAGCATTTTCTCTACCTCTGGGACAAAGGAACAACCTAGATTCCCCCAAAATAATTTCTCCAGGGTGAATCTGAAAGTAGAGGTGTTTTACCTCTAGATTTACGGGGTATATGGTATAACTAAAAATTTTTAAAGCTCATGTTAGTAATATGAATTTCCTAACTTTAGTAGCGTATGCAAAGAAAAATGATGTATATATATATATATATACATATATATATATATATATATATATATATATATATATATATATATATATATATATATATATATATATATATATATATATATATATATACATATATATATATATATATATATATATATATATATATATATATATATATATATATATATATATATATATATATATATATATATATATATATATATATATATATATATATATATATATATATATATATATATATATATGTGTGTGTGTGTGTGTGTGTGTGTGTGTATCTGACATGAAACAGTGGTTAATGCATAGAAGACATATTTGATTTAATATATAAAAACTTCTTAATTGTAATCCTTCTGTCCATAGATATGCCGTTTAGAAATCCTTTGTTCTCATAATTTGGGACGACAAGCGTAGAGGATGTTATCAGCCCGAGTTCTCGCTCAGAACTATCTTTTTTTATGTTACTACTTAAGCAAAATGCCTATGTCTATTTCCGCGTTAGCTGTTTTACTCTGTATAGTTCCGCTCGAGGGTGTGTCTTTCTCCTATTACGTTATCATTAACGGGTTTTAACTATTTTTACTTATAACTTGCTTAATCTTTGACCCCCATTTTTAAACCTGACACACACACACACACACACACATATATATATATATATATATATATATATATATATATATATATATATATATATATATATATATATATATATATATATATATACAGATACAGATACATACATACATTCATATATGTAATATATAGAAAATTACTGTCCTTAAATTTCAAAATCCTCCCTATCCGAGTTTTACTTTCCTTACTTTTAAATCTTCCACCCCCTAAGAAGCCAAAAATATGTATAGTTGAAATTGGCCTTACTTCCACACTTTCCAAAACTGTAGATTGAATTTAAATATGCTACGTGACCTTTTCTTTTCATTATCTTATCCAGTTGCCTATTCTTTTTTTAAAAACTAAAGATCTTTGCAATTTTAATTCCGTTTCTTTTTTCAGTTTCATCAATGATGTCTTAACAAGCCACAAAAATAAATGTTGATCTAAAACTATTTGTAATGAGAAGTCAGCCACTTGATTTTCCTCTTCTCTGAGAAGGAATTTCACAGACCAAAGAGATGCACGTTTGTATCCTGTCGATGTAAGAAACGTCCGTAATTTCATTAAATTTAATATGAAAATAAAGGGTTTTAACTAAATATTTCTCCTGGCCCAACCTGGTCTTGGATTCTGACTGAGAGAACCTCTCGCCATGAAGACTGTATTTGAACTACATTACCAAGCAAGCCTTGGCATTTAAAATATATGGGCTACTTTTCGCGTGTAATTAGATAAAAATATTTTTACAGGTTCTATATTTTATTCGTAATTAATTAAAAGAACAACTAAAAACACTAATAATCAAAAACTGAATCATATTTTAATGTCCAATCAATAATGAACGACTGCATACAGAATGATTAATGAAAGATTGAAGATACAATAAATGACAAATATAATTTATGTATTTCCGAATGCAAAATCATTAAATTCGATGTGATTACCAGCTATTATAATAAATGCCACCTTTAGAAAACTGGAGGAGATTAATGTAATTTAGAACGAGACATTGATATATTGAATTCATTTTGACAGCATATGCTAGTTAACAAATTAAAGTCAGAAATTGGTATACAGTTATAAAGTTTAGGTGTTTTGAAAGAAATTTATTTTAGAGATGGTTGTATTCAAGTTTTGAAAAAAAAAATTAACTTGACTGTAATGTATTCATTAAATGCCGATGAGTTTTGAGAATTCATATATTTAAATGTCATTAATCCCAAAATGATATTCTCAAGTCTCAGACACATTTTGCAGTAAACATAAACTAGTAAAAGGAGATTCTAACTTTGGTGTACATTAAATCAAAATGTATATATTACAACTCCTTATTTGTTTTAAAATGTTGTTTCACCGATATGACAATAGTAAAATGTTTCCAAAAAAGCAGGATATCTTACTGAGGTTCAGTAGAATAGGAAATGATATACTTACAATGGAATGAGGTATTTATGCATTAATGAATTTTTATACTGAATTTAAACTAGTTGTATTCAACAGAACAAAAGTCCTTTGTTATAATATGTAACATATGATATTTTGTAAACATATGTACATTCATCTTTCTAAATAGGAAATGTTATATTTGAAAAAATGGAATGTGGTATTTGGAACTTAGCGAAATTTTTATGCTGAAGTTAAACTATCTGTATTCAACAGCACAAAAGTCCATCATTATAGTACGTACCATATGGTTTTTGTAAACCTGTCTATATCTATCTTTCTACGTAGGAAATTTTATAGATAAAACAATGAGGTATTTATGTATTCGTGAATTTTTTATGCTGAAGTTAAACTATCTTTATTCAATAGCACAAAAGTTATTTGCTACAGTATGATACTTTACGATATGATAATTTATAAATCTATCTATATCTATCATTCTACATAGGAAATGTTATACTTAAAAATGTAGAATGAGGTACTTAGGAGTTTGCGAAATTTTTTTGAAGTTAAACTATCTATATTGAACAGCACAAAAGTCCTTTATTATAATATGTACCATATAATATTTTGTAAACCCATCTATATCTATCTTTCACCATAGGAAATGTTATACTTAAAACAATAAGGTGTTTATGTATTGGTGAATTTTTTATGCTGAAGTTAATCTACATGTATTCAACAGCACAAAAGTCATTTGCCACACTATGTACCATATGATACTTTATAAACCTATCTATATCTATCATTCTACATAGGAAATGTTATACTTAAAAAATAGAATGAGTTACTTAGGAGTTTGTGAAATTTTTCTGAAGTTAAACTATCTATATTGAACAGCACAAAAGTCCTTTATTATAATATGTACCATATAATATTTTGTAAACCTATCTATATCTATCTTTCTCCATAGGAAATTTTATACTTAAAAGAATCAAGTATTTATGTATTGGTGAATTTTTTATGCTGAAGTTAAACTATCGGTATTAAATAGCACAACAGTTCGTTGCTATAACGTGTACCATATGATACTTTATAAAACTACCTATATCAATATTTCTACATATACGGATAATTGAAAGAGAAAAAGGGATTAACAGACTTGTAGGTAGATGAAAATCCTTTCTAGAAAATATAGTTTAAAACTGTTTCACAATTTTGACTATAGAATGCGTTGTGCAGCTGCATTTTCTAGAATCAAACTTTACTTCCGTTCTGAATAAGTTTTCAAAAGTCACACGTTTTGTTGGTAAATTTAGTTCCAATTTGTAATAATGTTATGCAGTATTATTTTTCAAATTTATTGTAACAGTATAAAGTACAAGAAAAATATGTTTAACTTCAGTGCTACTCTTATACGCAAAAATCTGCGAAATCATAACGTAAATCGAAGATTTACGTTATTCAAGAGTTTTCTGAAACGGATGACACTCATGTGCAAAACATTCAAATTTGAAATCCACATTGACATCTCTAAAAGCGGACACGCAACTTTCGTGCTAAGAAAAACGCATTTTATAACCTCAGATTTCGAGGGAAGGCATACAAATGTGCTAAAAAAGCAGTTACTGTGAAAAGAGAAATAAAATAAGGTGGATTTTTGAGCAATATCAAAATCCAAAAATATGATAAATCCGAGAGCTGGTTATTTAATATGATATCCATTTATTCCTACTCAAATATAAAAAAAAAATTCTAGCTTAAAACTATTCAGATTTTTGACTTAAAATGTTTTTATAACGGATTTTCATCTATAATCTATTTTATTTCTGATTTGTAAAAAGCATTTTTGTGCATGAACCCTGTAAGAGAGAAATATCATTTCGATTAAACTAATGAAGTAAATAAATATATTAGTATTCTTACAATTATTTAGAATACACTACATGTACATTAGAAATGTTCCTAGCCTTCATGTTAACTTAATCCAGTGTACAGCATTAAATACCATTAATTTAACGAAAACTACGAACTTCTGTTACTCAAATTTTTACAATCACAGGCAAAATATTCAAATTTCAAATATTCATTGATACCTCTACAAGTAGGTAAACGTCTTTAGCGATCAGAAAAACACATTTTATAACCTCAATTACCTATGCAATGCATACAAGGCAAACAGTGCCGTGAAAACACAAAAAATAGAGTGGATTTTAGAGTGCTTTGCGAATACCAATGTACTGCATGATAAACAATGCATAGAGTATTGTAGAATAGTTTATCTGATTTATATATATGACTAACAAAATAAGGACAAATATAGTTTAAAATATTCATATTTTTAATTATAAAAACTGTTTCAGAGCTCAATTTTCTAAAATATAAATTATTTTTGATCTGAAGAAGTGAAGTATACTGAAAAATTCGTAAAGTTCTAGCATAGGCTGGCCAGGAGATGAAAGGATATCAATTTCACTAACTTACCCCTACGTATCGATTGGATAATCTGAAAGTAAGCATAAATTCTGTAACTCTTTCATTAAGTTATTCTAACTTTTCAGAAGAATTTTACCGTTCTTTAAACTTAAAGATAATTCTTCTTCTATTTTTAAACTACACACTGTGCATGTGCGGGAATTATCCGAATGAAAAGTTATGATTTGTTTGTGATTGATCATTTTCCAATATGCTTAAAATATTGCTTTTAAATTAAGCTCATATATATATATATATATATATATATATATATATATATATATATATATATATATATTATATATATATATATATATATATATTATATGTTATATATATATATGTATATTATATATTTATATATATATATATATATAATATATATATAATTATAATATATAAATATTATATTATATATATATACATATATATGTTATATATACATATATATATATATATATATATATATATATACATATATATGTTATATATATATATATATATATATATATATATATATATATTTACATATACATATACATACAAATATATATACAGTATATTAATATAATATTATCCATCCTTTTAATATTACATGCATTGGTGGGTGAGAAATATGCCCATGCTTTGTGTTACACTTGTCTAGCTAGTGTACCACATAAAATACGTTTATTACAACGAAGCACAAATTTATGTTAATCAAAATGTAACACTCACGGGGAAAACATTCAAATTTAAAACCCGCATTGACACCTTTAAAAGTAAACAAAGCGAACACGCAACTTCCATAGCCAGGAAAACAAATTTTATATCTTCAGCTTTCCAGGCAAGGCATACAAATGTGCTGGAAAAGCAGTTTCCGCGAGGAGAGAAATAAAATAGGGTGGATTTCAGAACACTTTGCAAATCCTAAAATACTGTACGATAAATCCATGCTCCGAGCTCTGTATAGTTAATCTGATATCTATTCATGACTATCCAAATATTAAAGCATCCTTTTCTCCTTCTGTCATATATCAAGCTTAAAACGAGGCGTGGAAAGCATGGTGTCCACGCAGTACTGTATGTCCGTAATAAGATCTTTAAAAGCGTGGTATTATCTTAAATTATGCGAAATGCAGCGGAAGTTTGGTGGCATAAGCGGATATATTTACAGAACTGAGGGTTTAAAATTAGTGTTTGTGCAGTGACGGGATAAATAGATATGCAAATTATGGACGAGTATTTTAAGCATGTCAGCAGTTTCTAAAGATTTAATTAAAAACTGTTTAGTTTTGAAAGTTCGTTAATATCTCAGTTTATTAACACATAAATTCACGAACTTCCAAAAGTTTTCTAGGGATTAAAAATGGACGAAAATGAGAGTTAACAATTCTTTATTGTGTTAATTTAAAACACTGAATAAAGCACATGCTCCATGGTGTTCTATTTTATTACTTTGGGTTATCCAGGACTTGTATAGATATCATTGTATCAATTTTATTATTGTACGTTGTTAACAGCAACGTTGTATCTATATCGGTTGAGTGTCTCTTAGCGAGAAAATATTCTTGATTTCTGACAATATCTAAATGCAATCTATACCTCCTTTAATATGTATCCTTTAATGAGTGTAATGCTAGTACTAAGTACAAAAGGAAATGCAATTTAACCACATAGCTGATGGATAGAGTAGGCTAAAATGAGCATAAATTTATCATTTTATTATAGTCAGCATATTAAGCTATTAGTTTTTTTTAAATATGTACATGGCCTTTATTTCTTAACTTCATTACTGACAAAACCCTTTTTGTAGCACATATTTAAATTTTGTGATACGTAACATGAATAAGTATATAAAATTGAAATCTTGTATTAAAGTTTTCATATATATATTATGTATATGTGTGTAATATATATATATATATATATATATATATATATATATATAATTATAAATTTGTATATAATATATATATATGTATATATATATATATATATATATATATATATATAAATATATATTATTATATATATTATTATATATATATATATATATATATATATAATATATATATATATGTATGTATATATATATGTATGTATATATTATTTATATAACAACATTATATTATATTATATATACATACACACATATTTTTATTTTATATATATATAAATATACATACATACTACATATATATATAAATGTATGTATGTATGTATATATATATATATCAGTGTATAAAAATATATATACATATAGAACTATATTTTAAGGTTTTATATACATATATTACATACATTGGTATATATACATACTGTTATTTAGTTTAATATATATAAAAATAATGAAATCATATATATATCCATATATAATATATATATATATATATTTTATTTTTCATATTAATATATATTTATAAGGTGTATCTGCTGCGAAATTCTAGTAACCCGAAGATGGTGCCAAGATGAAAAGAGTTTGAAAACTGCTACTTAATTATTTTCTCCTACTAAGGCCACATATGAAAGGGAAAGATTGTTTTGGAGCGCTACGGTCTACTTATTGCAACACGAGGGCTAATGAGACCGGGACCTACTGATTAAAGCCGATTCCTATCAATTACGAACATCCCTGCGACAGTGGGATTCGAACCCATGAACTCCGGATCCGAAGGGCAGCTCCTTAATCAATCGGCCATCGTTCGGCCCAAATATGCCGCGGTGTTCCCAGGTGGTCACCCTCCCAAGAACTGACCAAGCCCTATGCTGCTTGACTTGGATGATCAGACGAGAATCGGTATTTTCAGCATGGTATTGCCGTTGACACATATGAAAGGAACTGCTGTTTACTGATTTTTATCATAGAGTTGGTTTTTTTATATCTTTATAAATTCATATGCAATCAGTCAAATGACTTTATTTTTGCTCAAAATTTGTCAACAATTAGTGAAATCTAAAATTTTTGTCAGTCTTTAAACCTAAAGTGTTACCCTTGAGTTTTGGAGACGTTCTGTAAGTAAAATAATAAGTTGTTAAAATATAAAAGAACTTTAATTGGCATTAAATAACTTTTTGAAATGAAACAGTATGTATTACTAGCCATCCTTTTCTTTAAAATAATTTTTATAAAGCTATCTTGCTGACGTAGTAGTAGTAACAACGTTCGATTTAAACAGGATAGTAATCAAATAGAATTTTCCTCTAAACTATTAGGAATATTAGCATCTATGAATATTCTACAGTTCATTATGAAAAAAAATTGAGGAAATATATTATGGTTGATCTTAATATGGTTGCATTACGTTGTGCTAAACATCACCCAACTGCAGTCTATTATATGCTCAATATAAAAATGCAAATACGACGTCTAATTATTATAACTTTGCATCGAAAATTAAAAATAACTGAAATAATTTCCACTGAACTGGAAAAGGATTAAATTCCTAATTGCGGGTTACGGCGAATATTCAGTCATATTCTTCTCCAAGAAAGTTTTAAATGCTGCATCAAGACAATTTAACAATCGAAGCATCATAATAGGGGGGAAAGAAATGAACAACATATTTCCAGATAAGTAACTCCAAATTCATCTAATAATTTCGTTAAAACTTCTAAACTTCCAATTTTCATAAACTCCCGGACCATCTGCGATGGGAATCCAAGGAATATTAATCTCACAATTAAAGGCTGCCGCATATTTTAGTCTAAAATCATTGATTTCTTAATTTTAATGAATTTATATGAGGCGAGAGAAAATACGCAGCGAATAAGCGAGTTTTAAATATCTAAATTATTTGAAACAGCCCCGGTTCGCAATGAATATCGGATTTTGATAACCGGGAATTTAAAGGTACTGCAGAATTAATGAAGGAGTTGGTCAATACTTTATACCATCAGCAATATCTGTCAAGTAATTCCAGCTGCTTATTACAGGAAATAACTATAACCAGAACTAAATATTTTATAAATCTTGAATTTATTTTAACGTTTCGGTATTTTATGATTGGAATAAAAAACACTGTTATCGTCGTACAATGCAATATCCTAAAAGGTTTGGAACAAACATAAAGACGCAATAAGCGGTCTATGAATATATTCAAGAGAAAATGAATATTCAAAGTAGTTTCTGAAACTTTGAGGAGAAATCTTCTATAGTTGTGTAACTTAATGGTGTACTCGAGTTTGATATTGGTTACTAATGGCATGCTTACCTGGGTTTAGAAGCAGTTATAGACAATCTTTAAAGCATTAAAGATACAATGATTTTAGAAGAAATATTCGACAGTGGATGCAACAATAAACAGTGTTAGATATGTGAGACAGAAGATATGTCTAATAATATTATTATTTATATTTAGAGTCCATTATTATTGTTAAAAGAATAATCAGTTTATCTGATAAATTATTACTAAATGCCTCATATTAGATGAAACTAGACCCATAAAGTAACATAATCTAGCGAATATAATATCTTGATGTTTCAGTTTATGAGATTCAATTAATTGAATAAAATATATCGAGTTCTAATAACTTAATCTGAATCTTGCACAGGGTAGATTTTGTGGTGAATTTTCTTTTAAATTAAATGCACTGAAACCTAAGCTGCGCTCTCTATCGATTTCTCTATCACACACGTACATACAAAGATACACACGTACATACAAATGCACACACTTAGATACACATTCACAAGTATATATATACACCTATACACGTATACGTATATATATATATATATATATATGTATGTATATATATATATATATATATATATATATATATATATATATATATATATATATATATATATATATATATATATATTTATATATATATATATATATATATATATATATATGTATATATATATATATGTATATATATATATATATATATATATATATATATATATATATATATATATATATATATATATGTATATGTATATATATATATGTACATATATATATGTATATCTGTATATATATATATATATATATATATATATATATATATATATATATATATATATATATATATATATATGTATATGTATATGTATATCTGTATATATATATATATATATATATATATATACATCTATATATATATATATTTATATATGTATATGTATATATATATATATATATATATATATATATATATATATATATATATATATATATATATATATATATATATATATATATATATATATATATATATATATATATATATATATATACTTCAGGTCTTTTGGGTGTACGGGAATGTTCAGGCCTGATCAAACAATTGTTTTAACAGTGTATGGAAGTCGTAAACCTTCCACACCCAATCCATCTTTCTTCCTAATCGTTTTACATTTACTGTGCTTAATGGAGTTAAAGTGTTTTGGTTCCGGTTTTGGTAAGAACCAAGCAGATGATTCCCAAGCTTGGTCTGCCATCCCCAGAGGTATTGCTTGAGAACTTGGAGGACATTGTGGCCATGGATATACTTTACGTTCTTCGGTTAACCTTAACGAACAAGGCGGATGTTAGGCCGGCTCGAATCCCGAACCCGCAACCTTTTACTACGCAATCGATGATGCCACTGCCGACTGAGCTACAGAGGCTGTCGAATGCATGTTCATGGCAAATTAACTTGGTAGTTATGTACTGCATTAGAGGATATAGCAATGCTACCGCGTATAACACATACACAAGCATGAAACATAGTAGTTCTGCAGCATGTCAACTTAATTTTATGTTTGGTTCTGCTTTGAGCCTCATTAACAGTTTTCTATAGAAACAATTCATCAAAGAAAGTTCAGAACTTCTTAACGATAAAGCAATTTCATCATTTGTCAATTAAAATTAAAGCATTCTTGTATTATTTTCCCTAATCAATTACACGACCTACGTCTTCGACAAACAATACCTTTTATAAGCTCTCAAAGATTTGCTGATGTGAATTGGCTACAATTCCTTCAAACGGTCCTTTGGCATCCTCTCGGCAAAATGTCTCGGGAAGTGACTCTCGTATTAGTCGACTAGTAACTGTATTGCATAAAATTCCCCTTTTCCCCAAAGTAAATTCTCATGTAAAGCAAATTCATGTGAAAATGTAGATTGTTCAAAAGCTTGATCGATGTTATTAGCAGAGTTGCACTCGAGAGACTTGTCGTGATATCTCAGAGATCAAAGCAGTTTATCGGAAAGCATTAGAATGATATCGATCATTAGGCTTTTCTATTTCGTACGCCGAACTGCTTGCTGATCAGGAGACATAATAATCACGATGTTTTAAAATTTATCAACACAAGTAGCTTAGTATATTTACTTGTGAAGCGAGGGAAATGAGATGGTAATAAACGCTAAAAATTATTCTAAGAGTACAATAATACGAAACTTAATGGTTATTTTCTAGAAAGCATTGTACAAATAACTTATAATTTTCGAGTTAAATAATTTAAAAGATGCATTGTATTTAATGGTATAGAAATTTTTATGTAAAGCTAACCAAATTATTGCAAAATTAACGCGAATAGGAACTCTCGGTTAAGTTTAAAGTACATGATTTTAGAATTTTGTACGGATTATAAACATTATAAAACTGAAATGTGATTCAAGTTTATAAAAATAAACGGGAAATTTCTGTTTTAAACGTCCCATAAATGTTATTGAAATTTAGCCGAATGAAGAAGTTTTTGTATGTAAAAAATACAAGATCAATGTTTTTGTTATCTAATAAAGTAATAATTTATAATTTTGTAAATTATTTTTAACATTACAAAAATACAGGGATTGTATTTAATAACACACAAATGGATTTTGATGACATAGGGATTGTATTTAATAGAATGCTATGTATTTAATGGCATACATATTTATAGGTCAATTTACCCAGTTTACAATCATATTTTCAAGGAAAGGAACTCAAGCTTGGTTTAAAATTTATTCTTTTTGAAACTTTATAAAGATCACGAATAGGATAAAAATAAACTGAAAAGTAGTATAAACATATAAAAATAAAATGCAAGTTTTTGTCTTAAATGTCGCATAAATATTATTAGAAAATGCCGGAAGAAGTAGTTTGGTTTGGTTTTGGAGCGCTACGGTCTACCTTCTGCAACACGAGGGCCAGCACACTAACCATTCGACCATCGTTCGGCCCGGAAGAAGTAGTATTTTTAATGAATTAAATGCTAAATTACTATGCCATCTAATAAAAATAATAAAGCAGTAATTTTGTAAAATAAAAAAGCAGAAAAAGCATTTTTAAAACTAAACTACGAATTGCACTCTTCGTTACAGAGCTAAATATCATAAACAACTTATCAAATTCGAAGAACTTTATAAAGATCACGAATAGGATAAAAATAAACTGAAAATTAATATAAATATATAAAAATAAAATGCAAGTTTTTGTCTTAAATGTCGCATAAATATTATTAGAAAATGCCGGAAGAAGTAGTTTGGTTTGGTTTTGGAGCGCTACGGTCTACCTTCTGCAACACGAGGGCTAATGAGACCGAAATCTACTGCTTAAAGCTGATTTCGAACGACTACGAACATCCATGCAATAGCGGGATTCGAACTCGGGTTTCGAAATCCAGCACACTAACCATTCGACCATCGTTCGGCCCGGAAGAAGTAGTATTTTTAAAATAAAAAAAAGGAATTAAATGCTAAATTACTATTCCATCTAATAAAGATAATAAAGCAGTAATTTTGTAAAATAAAAAACGCAGAAAAAGCATTTAAAAACTACACTACGAATTGCACCCTTCGTTATAGAGCTAAATATCATAAACAACTTATCAAATTTAAAGAAATACGTGATCTAACACAAAATTTTGGCCATCTTCTAACTTTATTAAGTACCCCAACACAAAAAATCTAATATATATAATCAACGTCAAATAATAACAGTTTGAAATTTAAATAAAGCCATTACAAATCTTCTTTTCCCCTTGTAAAACACAGGGATCTAAAATGTAAGCCAGGCCCTGATGCAGCAAATCACTAGGAGAAGGGGGGACCTTTTTAAAATAACTAAGCCAGTAGCACATGCTCTCGGATTGTTTCAGAAAGCACTTGAGGCATGTAGCTGTATTTCTCGGTAAAAACTCCAGGGAGTCCAGCAACCCTGGACAAAATAATGCTGCCACACACTTCATGTCTCGCGCTTAGCATTAAAAATAATCTTTTATTTTTCCATTATTTACTTTTTCGTTGCGAAGGTAATTTTTCCAGCTTTTCTCGTCTCTTAAGTGGCTGGAAAACACAGGCGGCATTATTTTCTTGGCTGCTTCGGTAATTCTTTTCTTTCTTTAATGTTTGAACTTCTTAAGTGCTAGAAACACTTTAAGTTCCTTATTTTTGCGTTTAGGTGATGAAGTAAAAAAAGGAGGGGGGTAGGGAGAAAAGGCGAAGAAAAAAAAAAGAGTTGACCGCCAAATAAACATCCTAAAAGTGCAATTTACGGTTCTATTTTGATGGAGGCGGGAAACCTGTACTCAAAATGCATTCTTAAAGAGTAACGGTCGTTAAGTTGATTTTGTAATATATTGGGAAAGATGTGGGCTTCAAGAAGATTAAAATATAATAACCATAATTTTATTTTGTTTGTAAAGTAACTTATAATGTATCATTAATGTATAAATATTAACATATATTTCCAATTTTAGTATACTCGAGTAGATGGATGATATTAATTTACCCATTTTTTTCTTAATGTGGTAAATGAAGCATTTCTATTAAATTTTTGAATGATTTGATTTTGGAAGTGTCATATTTGCGTAAATATTGAGATTAATAAAACAAAATAATGGTACATTTATAATCTGAATATAGCTTTAAGTTTAAATTAAATTTATTTGTCTACGCGAAATTATTTAAGATAATTGTCAGCGAAGAAATATACACTCTTATCATTTACTTCATGGAAGACTTTCCAAAATAAATAAAGATGAATAAACCAGTAGAAAAATTCTCAAATTTAGATAAATCATATTAAAACTAAATAAATTATATGAACTTAATATTAAAGGTTGAATCTATATAAGATACATCGTTGTTTAAAAAGTATACTAAAATTATAAAAGAGTCACCGAATTTAATTTCAACTCTGTTTTAAAAGAATGCCCATACATAAAATCATCTAACACAATTATAGTTAAGCCAAATTCTACAAATTCCTTCGCCAAGCTCGCCAAATTTCTGGGGTAGAATTTCACTAAGTGCATTCAAATGGTAACATAATCGCTTCTTTCTCTCCCCTAAAGAACCTTTACGCAATGTTACGCAATCTGAAAGAGTACACTGGCACTTTGTCACCAGTAAAACAACACTGAGCATAATCGTAACAAGGACTTTACATACAAAGGGATATAAATTGTTCCTTTAGTGAGTGTGGATAACCTCGAAAACATACTTCAAATAACGACATATATTGAAAATCGTAACAAAAATATTGATTTTTTAATTTTAAGAATTGTATCCAAAATTTTTAAAAAAGCAAATATGTAAAATTATTACGAAATTGCAAAACGATAAAGTAGCAGTTTTAAAATTTGAATCGTAAATAATATGTAAAGACATACGTGATTGTGACAGCTAAAATATGTACTTTATTCCATACAGGAAAAAATTACCAAAATAAATAAACAATTTTTTATAAGAACATGGCTAACAATGTGAAACAGCTGAGGGTGAGATCCGAAAACAGAAATCGATTATTCAAACAGCTGTAAGTTGCACTAAAATAGTATTTCCATGATGATTGCTTTGTTTCAACTCTTGTATAGATTCATATTTTTACTTCCAGACACATTAACTAAATAAGCTCATTTCCTGAAACGGTTTCTGTCCACAGGAATTTAGTCCAGGAAGTGGTCTTATTTCAATGAGTTTAGAACTGCAATATGGTATGCAGTTTTGAAATTGTTTATGTATGAATTTTTCTTGAACTAAATGATGCGTTGATAAGAAACATTGAAAGTCTTAACCACAGACTTATTAAATTTTAAAATTTTCATTTCATTGGAATATTTTCATCATATAGTAGTATTTTAATTACATTTTATTCTTTCAGATATTTACAGAATTGCAGAAATAAACTAATCTGTAAGATCTAAAACTGATGAAGCATTGAGGATAGAATGATTAGTCCCGGTTTAGAGCACTATATTTTGAAACACGAAAGCGAAACACTAAACTACCTCTACTTTTTTCATAATTTTCGTTATGTTTTTATTCCCTACTGCAACTGCTTGAGATTGTAAAGTAATTTATTTTTTAATCCTTTTTTATTACAATTTGCAGCTATGCTTAGCTGATTTGGTGATCTACTGCAACTACTTGAGATCTTAAAGTAAGTTTCTTTTTGAATCCATGTTTGTTACAATTTGAAGCTATGCTTTGCTGATTTGGGGATCTATTGCAACTGCTTGAGATTTTAAAGTAAGTTATTTTTTTAATCCATGTTTATTACAGTTTAAAGCTATGCTTAGCTGATTTGGGCAGTTGCTTGAGATTGTAAAGTAAGTTATTTTTTAATCCCTTTTCATTACAATTTGCAGCTATGCTTAGCTGAGTTGGGGATCTATTGCAACTGCTTGAGATTTTAAAGTAAGTTTCTTTTTGAATCCCATTTTATTACAATTTGAAGCTATGCTTAGCTGATTTGGGGATCTACTGCAACTGCTTAAATTATTTTTTGAATCCCTGTTTATTAGAATTGGAAGCTATGCTTAGCTGATTTGGGGATCTACTGCAACTGCTTGAGATTGTAAAGCAAGTTATTTTTTTGAATCCCTTTTTATTACAATTTGAAGCTATGCTTAGCTGATTTGGGGATCTACTGCAACTGCTTAAGTTATTTTTTGAATCCCTGTTTATTACAATTGGAAGCTATGCTTAGTTGATTTGGGGATCTACTGCAACTGCTTGAGATTGTAAAGCAAGTTATTTTTTTTAATCCCTTTTTATTACAATTTGAAGCTATGCTTAGCTGATTTGGGGATCTACTGCAACTGCTTGAGATTGTAAAGCAAGTTATTTTTTTGAATCCCTTTTTATTACAATTTGAAGCTATGCTTAGCTGATTTGGGGATCTACTGCAACTGCTTTAGATTTTAAAGTAAGTTATTTTTTGAATCCATGTTTATTACAATTGGAAGCTATGCTTAGCTGATTTGGGGATCTACTGCAACTGCTTGAGATTTTAAAGTCAGTTGTTTTTTAATCTATTTTTATTACAATTTTAAGCTAAGCTTATCTAATTTGGGGATGTATTGCTTAAATCCAATTTGGAAAAACTATAAACATCCGTGTCATTAGTGGAATTCTAACCAACGAACTATCAGCTCAAAAAGACAATGCCCTATTTATCCGGCCTCCTCTAGTAAACAGAATTATTACGTTTTTGATTCGTGTTAAAATGGTACGAAAAGGTAATCGAATTACGGTGATTATTATGAATAGTAGTGCATTTTATTATGAATAATAAAATCAGTGTTAGTGCTTTCTATCAGTAGAATTACATTTATAATACTCTCTGGTGATATTGTTAGTTAAATCTAAATGTGGAATTAAGTATCTTGAAATTGTGTATACGACTCTAGCGAGCAAGATGGGAAATGAAAGAATATTGTGTTTGCAGTCATAGAAAAGGACATGGTTGTATTTTAGTTTTCAGAAAAGGTGTAATTGATTCACTGTGTTGACTATAAATTAAAATTAATGTAATTAATACATAATAAAACATGTGAATAACTGATAATTCCAATACAAATATAGAACAATATATACACGGATGGTACATATTTTTTCTCATCCTTAAATGCTTAGAAGGTGCAGCAAAATATTTGAATAATAACATTAAGCGTAGAAATATGCAAAAATTTTAAATATGCTGTACTTATAATACGTACAGCATATTTTAAATTATTTTTAATAAGTCCAGTAAATAACAGACTCTTTGATTTAAAATTGTACTTCTGATCTGCTAAATATTTAGTTAGTAGAACATTTTCTTAAATATTGAGATACAGAATGTAAATAAATAACACAGATATTGTTAGTTAAAACTAAATGTATAATTAAATATCGTGAAACTACGTATACGACTCTAGCGAGAAAGATGTGAAATGAAAAAATATTGTGTTTGCAGTCATAGAAAAGAACGTTGTTGTATTTTCGTTTCACAAAAGGTGTAAATGATTCACTGTATTGACTGTAAATTAAAATAAATAGAATTAATACATAATAAAACATGTGAATAACTGATAATCCCAATACAAAGTCAGAACATTACATACACTGATGATACATATTTTTTGTCATCCTTAAATGTTTAGAAGGGGCAGCAAACTACTTGAATAATTACATTAGAAGTAGAAATATATAAAAACACAAATTATATTATTTTTAAGTAATCATAAATGCAATTGAGTAACTAGGAATCACGTTTGAAACCATGTAAATGACGTTACAGCGCAACTAAAAGTCTTGATTCGTCTTGAGATTTTAACAAATGTTTCCGTCATTAAATATTTAGATAAGCTACCCCACTGTCTAAGTAATGACAGAAAGAAAGAGGTAAATAAAACAATACTGATTGAATTGATTCTAACTAACCGTTCATCTAAATGAAAAATTGGGCAACAGTCTTCAAAGATATTCTCGGCGGTCAAGGTCGCACAATGTAAAAAATAAAAATAAAAATAAAAAAGATTTTTTTTTCTTTCTTTCTTAACCTCGGTATTTTCCCAATATTCTCTTAAAATAGGACTAGAAATAATAATAATAATAAAAAGGAAGACGAAAGTGTAAGTGAAAAAAAAAAGAAGCGAAGAGATCAATCGAGACCAGCAGAATCTATAGGAAATGGCCAATGGCAAGAGCAATCCTCCACTCAAAGAACTAATGCAACTCGACATCATAGCAGCCTCTATATAGTATAAAGTATCCCGGAGGTAGGATAGAGAGAAAAAAATACAAAGGAACGAAGGTAAAAGAAAGAAAGAAAATAGTTCTAAGTGGCTACAACTTCTATTCGGTTGGTGGATTTATCGAGCACTATGCTGCAATTTTTTTACTTATTTATTTTTGACATTATTTTCCTGTTATTTTGTTCTTCCGGCAGAATTTTTTTTTAAATCGCCATTGTTGTTAGATTCTTGGCATCGGTGAATTACGCCGTGCTGCAAATAATTCGCCAACTTTTAATGGTCGTATAGATATATAAGTTAAGATTTGTCTTTATATTTTCGGATGACCTGTTAGAACAAGGAGCACACAGACAGGCGGGAAATGCGAGAAAAAAAATATAAGAGAGGAACTAATAGAATTTACAGCAGGATTATTTGAAGTTAGATAAAGTTCCGGTTCAAGGTGTTTGATTTCTTTTTATTTCTTTTCAGCTAAATCAGTGAAACGTAGAAAGTAAAGGTGTTTGACTAAATGAAATATTAGAAAGTGTGGAGAAAACACAATTTAAAAGAGGGATAAAGTCAAAGTTAAAAATAATTTATTGAGAACTCGTAAATGGTTAGACAGTTTTAGAAGCTTGAGATTTAATCATTTTTAGCTTCAACTCACTTCTGTTTCCAGTTGATTTTTGTTTGAAGATAATAAAAAAACTAATCGAAATTTGATATTTTATAAGCTTGAAAAAGAAATTAGAATTGTTTAACATATTATTTTATCTTATATAATATAAAGAAATTATATTATCGGAAGTATCATCTGCAATTTGTTTTTAAAATATGATTTTAAACTAGTTTTTATTTCATATATTTATTTAGACATGATGTATGTTATTAAATTTAAAATAATTCACATTATATTAAATTCACCCATACACTAACATTTGCTTAAATTAATTAATAAACATTCTTGAAATCTGATTGGGAAATAAGTTTGTTAATTTTTATTTCATATATTTATATAGTCACAATGTATGTTATTAAATTTAAAATAATTCACATTATATTAAATTCACTGATACACTAACATTTGCTTAAATTAATTAATAAACATTCTTGAACTCTGATTGGGAAATGAGTTTGTTAATTTTTATTTCACATATTAATATAGTCATGATGTATGTTATTAAATTTAAAATAATTCATATTATATTAAATTTACTGATACACTAACATTTGCTGAAATTAATTAATAAACATTCTTAAACTCTGATAGGGAAATAAGTTTGTTAATTTTTATTTCATATATTTATATAGTCACAATGTA
>CM063508.1:54176450-54183950 GCA_032207245.1 Pardosa pseudoannulata
CGATATATTTTATTAAATATATGTATGTTTATAAATACATCGCATATTAAGATAAAGCTAATTGCATCGCTTTTTGGAAACTATTTTTACGTTTACACAATTATTTTCATATGGTTTGGTTTGGAGCGCTCCGATCTACTGTTTTGTACACGAGTGCTAATGAGACCGGAAACTACAGTTTAAAGCCGATTCCGAATGGTTACAAACATCCATGCGAACAGCGGGATTCGAACCCGCGAACTCCGGTTCCGAAGAGCAACGCTCTACCGTTCGGCCATCGTTCGGCTTATTTTCATATGAATGATGTCAAGAAAAATATTTAGGACAAAATTACACTTCAAATGTGATTAAACAAAAATCAGATCATGATTTGTTATTGTTTTAAAAACAAATGTCGGTTTTCCATGAAAATGAAATATTTATTTAGGATCCTTGACAATGATACGTTATATATTATATGTTATGTATTATATAACGTATCATTATTATATGTTATATATTATATGCTATTATAAAATTATATGTTATCAATTATATAAAATTATATGTTGTTAATTGTATCATTATATGTTATTACAAAATTTTGTGAAATTCTTACTGTGTTTATAGATTTTATCAAATATAAGCTGAGTAAACTCATAAGTTAAGATGCTATTCCAAAACATTCAGGTTATTATTATGTAAATGCAAGGCAAAGTTGAAATATATATATAATGTAAAATAATAATATTTATTTATAATATTTCCTATGCAGTTAATTTCATTTTTAAAAACTCGAAAAATCTAGAATGAATCTGAAAATTTTGATATTTTATTACACGCAATACACAACAACTTTTGAAACGTTAAAAGAGGTATATTTAAGGGGTTTTCCGAAAGCTTACTGTTTTTATTTCTATACCTTTATTTATGTTAGCTATTTCATTGAATGTACGTACGTTTTTATTTACATTGATTTATGGGGACTGCTTTTACGTTTACAGAATTACTTTCATCACAATGATATCAGCTAAAATATTTAGGTCTAAATTTCAAATGGGATCAAATAAACATCCGATCATAATTCGTCATTGTTTGGAAAAAAAAATGAGGTTTCTTCCACAATGATCAAATATTTATTTAACATCCTTGTAATGCGGTAGTTTTTCACATACAGATATGAGCATAAAAATGTTGTTTCAGAGCTTCATAAAACTGCACCTAAATAAATAACATCGACCTCCAGGGAAACGTGCAGTAATGCACATTTTCCACTTTTTCATTTTCCGTTTTCTTCATGCTTTCAACCATTTTTTTTCTCTTTGTAGAATTTTTAAAGTTCGAAAAAAAATATGTTGGATGCTGCGTTAAAAGCTAAAATTTTAAGTCTAATCTTAAACACGAGACAAAAGTAAGAGATATTTATCTCCGCTTCTAAAAAGTTTTTCAGAATTAAAAATTTATTTACTAAGCGTGTGCCGAAATAACAATGTTTGCATTGGTTATTATACAAGTATTAAGTTTTATTGTGTTATTATATCCATATACCCTTTATACACAATCCTCTTACATGCAGGGTATCTACCAAAATAAAATTTTTCAAGTCCATGACTTTTCATGACTTTCCCTGATTCAGCAGATCATTTTCCATGACTTTAAAAAGTTTTCGTTAAAGTATATATGAATAAAACTTCTGATGTACATACAATTAAAACATATGCTTTTAGAGAAATTACAGGAATTTTATCATAAAAAAACTATAAACTTACTTTATAAGTGTTAATAAATTCACATACATAAAAATAAATTGTTGTATCTACATACCCAAGTTTAATCAAAATGTATTCAATTTGAATTTAGGGTACTTTGGTATTATCCAGGTGACCATGAATATTATATACAATATCCCTAGAGATAAACTTATATTTTGTGCAAAAATCTTAACTAATTTTTATTAAAAAATATTAATTATTATATTAATAAAATTTTAATCTACAATTTAAGAAAAACCAGAATAATATACATTTACCCACCCATTAAGCTTTCTTGCTTTGAGTTTCCTTGGTGAACAAATTTTACTTGGCAATATGGCCAATAGGATAATACTTAAATACCAAACTCAGTAACTTCAGGCTAATGACAAGTAAAAATAGAATTAAACAATTCAATGCCTTTTTTTTAATCGGTAGTGTAGCGGATTCATGACTTTCCATGACTTTTACTCATTTTACTTGAAAAATCAAGACATTCCATGACAAAATTAATCCATTGACTAAATACATGATTTTCCATGACTTACCCTGACTTTCCAGGTGCGTGGAAACCATGTACATAGTACAACAGAACCTCGAGATATTGATGACAGTTATCAAAAAGTTACTTAATATTAAATATTCATTTGTTAAGTTTGTACATATTTTGAAATATTACGTATAAAGTGCAATCCTTATTCATATAAAGATTGTATTTCTGTACTTTAAACTGTAACTTCATTCTACCGTTCATTAAAAAATTGTTGGTGTTGTTGTTATTGCATAGGCTATTTGGTCAAACCAAGCACGATTGAACCGGGTGCTACTTTTATTAAGGCAAGGGAGAGCACCGTTCGTTCTGACGAACACCTCAAGGGTGAAAGTACGATAAGCTCAAGTGGGTACTCGTAAGTTTGAAGCAGGGACCAAGTAGAAGACCCATAGGCTTGGCCTGCCACCCCCAGAGATATTGATTGAGAACTTGAAGGACATTGTGACCACGAACACATTGTACGTGCCCCAGTCATCTTTAACGAAAACGGAGGATCTAATTTCGGCTCGATCTTCGAATCCGCAACCTTTCAGTTACGAGAGAGTTGCCTTTGCCGACTGAGCAACCGTGGCTCATAAAATTAAAAAATAAATAAATAAAACCCCTTACTAATCACAACAAATGCAAATCCTATTATGTAACATCATAGGGAACCAGTAATATGCGTTAACATTTGTCCACACCCACCCAATATTTATTTTTGACAACTTAATATTACTATAGAGATTATAGAAATAATAACATGAAAATTGAGAATAAGGAATATTTCTAGAAAAAACTATGACTGATAAAGAAAAGGTGCAAATACCTCACAAGAGCTAGATATGACAGTCTCTCCAATAGTTACTATTGCCTTCAATCTAGAAGATTTTCGTTGAACCCAGATTAGTAAAATGCTTTACAAATTAATTTTAACTTTTCATTCAACTTTCTGTTAATTATACGAATTCAATGCTAAGGACTACGAGTGACTTGTCACCGTCTCTGAAGAATATGGGCTGGTTACTTAATTCTGAGAAAACTCAAAATAGACTTTTCGGGCAAAATATTTTATTTTTTATTTTTTAAACTATCACATGCAAAGGCTAGTTATCCGCATTAGAAAAAAATTGTCTCCAATAGGTCACCTAAATTCCCATTTACTTTGTTGTTTCTTATCGCTTACAGATTTTACTTTAAAATTTTATTAAGTTCTTATGGTATAAGCTATTTCTAAATGTAATTATAATATTTTACTGTCCCCATTTATATAATTTTACTCTAAATATTTGGTACTATAAGTAATTGAGAAATATTAATTAAAATGCCTTTTCCTTAATCTTTATCCCCCCCTGCATGTTGCGAAAAATATGGAATTGCAAAAATTATTATTTAAAATTAATTAAAATTTCAAATGCCATAAAGTTAGAATCCCATGTTTAGATAAGATGCACTTTGAACTAGAAGATTGCACTAATATTTCTAGTGATAACACGGTATAAAAATGAAACTTGGAAAAAAAAATTAAGTTTCGTCGTAACAGTTTAAATTTTCAATCCAAGCTTAAAATTTCAATCTTAAACTAAACATAATAATCACTAAATTGCGTAATATTCAGGGTCTTGCAACATGTGTTGATCTTGGTCTATACTACATACTGACTTTTCATTATATCGTTAATAATATGCAAAAGACGAATACCGTGTCAAAGCGTTATGCAGTATTCAAATGAATATTTGTTCCAGAAACGATAACTGATAAAGACAGGTGCAAATACTTCACACGAATCAGATCTAACAGACTCCAAATCGATGCATACAACTGTTCCTAATTGCCGTCAATCTAGTGGAACCTCGTCAAATTCCAGATTAATAACATGCTTTACAACCCCAACATGCAACTTTCATTCAATTTTTCCATCGCCCCCACGTTTCTAGTGATAATAAGATATAAAAATGAAACTTTGGGAAAAAGATAAGTTTAGTCATAAAAGTTTAAATTTTCAATCATCTAAACTTAAAATTAATATCTTAAACTAAGCACAATAATTACTACACTGCGTAATATTTAGGGACTTCTAACATATGTTGATCTTTGTCTAGTCTGCCTTTATTTTATATCATTAATAATATGCAAAAGACGAATACCATGTCAAAACTTTATGAGGTATTCAAATGAATATTTGTTTCAGAAACGATAACTGATAAAGACAGGTGCAAATACTTCACACGAACCAGATCTGACAGACTCTAAATCGATGCGTACAACTCTTTCTAATTGCCGTCAATCTAGTGGAACCTCGTCAAATTCCAGATTAATAACGTGATTTACAACCCTAACATGCAACTTTAATTCAATTTTCCACCGCCCCCTAGTGATAATTTTATTGTAAAAATATCTGCTATTGATTGCGCCTATTAAATTTTCAATCTAAGCTCGATTAAAACGAAAATGAATAATTTAACGAAAAGCGACTAATAAAGCCTAAATTGCGTCTTAGTTAAAGGAAGGGACTTCTAACATGTGTTGGTCTTTGTCTAGTCTGACTTTTCATTATATTGTGTTTAATAAAAAAAGACCGTGTCGCGGCGCAAAGAAAGCCAGCCAGAAGTGGAAATGTCGACATGGACGAAATGCTGCTCCATAATAGGAGACCATGTCAAGCGTAAATCACCGTCGTCAAATTTAGTATCTTTCCCAAGGATTAATATTTTTTTTATCCGTAACAATAATTTATGAATTCAATTCCAGTTTCTAGTTAATATCCTGCATTCTTTTTATAAAATAGAAGCTTAATTTTTAAGAAAAAAAAAACCCTTCCATATTATAAAAAATAATTAGTTAATAAAAGTATGACTACATAATTTCTGGTTTGAAAATATAAAATTAATAACTGACAGGTGTAAAGACAGAAAACGAAGCTTACTCTTTAACTAAGGTGCATGTATTACTATTAACCCATAAAAAATAACGACATAAAGACAGAAAACGAAGCTCACTCTTTAACTAATTCATGATTACTATTAACTCCATATAAAATAACTGAGAGAGAGCGTCTTCAGCAAGGGTTGCTGTGTGACCCTAGACCAAATATTGCTTCTTTATTAGAGTGTGGATGCTAGCCACTCACTTTTAGTTGACTGTTAATCTGTGTGATAGTAATGAATAAAGGTTTATCAAGACATCATATGCTCTTTGATTTGCCCTAGACGTGTCATATATAATATATAATATATATATATATATATATATATATATAACATATATATATATTTACTTATATATATATATATATAAATATCTATATAAATATATTTATATATATATATATATAATAATAATATATACATAGTATATAATATATATATATATTTAAAATATATATATAAATATATATATGAATAAATATATATATATATATATATATATAATATAAAAATATATAAATATATAAAAATATATATAATATATATATATATATATATATTATATATATATATATATTATATATAAAATATATCAAATATATATATATATATAATATATTTATATATATATATATATATATATAAATATATAATATATATATTATATAATATATATATATATATAATATATATATATATATATATATATATATATATATATATATATATATATATATATATATATATATATATATATATATATATATATATATATATATATATATATATATATATATATATATATATATATATATATATATATATATATATATATATATATATATATATATATATATATATATATATATATATATATATATATATATATATATATATATATATATATATATATATATATATATATATATATATATATATATATATATATATATATATCCAGTATTAAGGTTATTTCATAAATTTTACATTGTTGTACGATATTAATCTAAAAAATTAAGATAGACAATTTCATTTACAATGCATCAAAAATCTGAAAGTAATTTTGAAAATTGATGGATTTCACGTTTATAATTAATGTGTCGCATTGTTGCACAAGATAATAAATATTCCTGACCTATTATAAGCTTTTTTTGTTATCATTTCAATGTCAGTGTTAAGAATATATACCTTAAAAATTATTAATGTTTCAACTCGTTCTTAGCAAGATAAATTTTTCTTTTAAATTTTGGTAAGTGGAATATAATTTTACATGAAACTATATGTCTTTTTATTCACTGTGATTTTATTATACTTTATACATGATTAAATATATAAAATAAGTTATATCTTTGCACCATTCATTCATTTCTTACATTTAGAAAACTTAACAGTTAATATAGTGTTTAGAAGAATAAACTTGTATGTTATCTAACTCTTAGCTTATTTACGTAATCAGGTTTTTGTTTCCATCTAGCTATTCTTTAAGGCACATCAAAATCCAGGAAGAATGGAAATTACAAGGTTAGAACGAAACTTTGCTGTTCGGATAAGATAGTAAACCATATCAAGCATAATCACAATCATTATTTTATATACTTTTCCCAAAGATCAATATTTTCTAGATGACTTTGTTTTATTCATATAAAACATTTTTGTCAGCTGGAATCAATTTTCAGTTTCTAAAATTTAGACTATTTTTTTTCATAAAATAGAAGCCTAATTTTAACGAAATAAAAATCCTCTTTTCTCTTATAAAAAGTAATTACTTTTTTAATTATATGTGTGCAATTATATAATCTATCTATCTATCTATCTATATCTATCTATCTAGGTAGTAAACCATATCAAGCATAATCACAATCATTATTTTAGATACTCTTCCCAAAGATCAATATTTTCTAGATGACTGTTTTATTCACAAAAAAAAATTTTGTCAGCTGAAATCAGTTTTCAGTGTCTAAAATTTAGTCTATTTTTCATAAAATAGAAACCTAATTTTAACGAAATAAAAATCCTTTTTTCTCATATAAAAAATAATTACTTTTTTAATTATATGTGTACGATAGATTATATCATTTATCTATATATCTATCTATATCTACCTATATAGGTAGTAAACCATATCAAGAATAATCACAATCATTGTTTTAGATACTCTTCCCAAAGATCAATATTTTCTAGATGACTGTTTTATTCATAAATAAAATTTTGTCAGCTGAAATCAGTTTTCAGTGTTTAAAATTTAGACTATTTTTCACAAAATAGAAGCCTAATTTTAACGATATAAAAATCCTCTTTTCCCATATAAAAA
>CM063508.1:54193950-54201450 GCA_032207245.1 Pardosa pseudoannulata
AGATGGACTATTAATTGAAGAACTGGACTGCTCGAAACTCGCTAGAAAGGTTTCTTGCAATAATGAAGCATCACAGATATGAATAGAATGAGAAATTATAAACCACCATCAGTTTCAAAAATTTAGAAACGAACAAAAATAAAAGCGAATAAATAGAAACAAATAAAAATAATAGTCCAACATAATTTGAAAGGAAAGGGATTGTTTTGGAGTGCTACACGTTTTGCAACACGAGGATAATGAGACCTGAACCTACAGCTTAAAGCCGACCCGAACATTCATGCCAGTGGGATTCAAACCCACGAACTCCGGTACCGAAGGCCAGCACCTTAACCAATCGGCCATCGTTCGGCGAAAGGAAAGAGGAAAATAGCAAGTTAATTTTCCTTCTATTTTGCCTCTTAACATTACGATTGTGTCATGTGTATATACATATTTATGTTAATTATAAATATTTAATAAAAATTAAGTAAAATAATTTTTTTTGTTGATCTAAGTAGGAGTTGACTTATACTATTTTACATGCTTTACTTCTTTAGTCTGAGGTCGTAATTTACAGACACATTCCTGGTATCCTTTTTATGATCTTATTGAATATTGAAAAACTATATTTTATATAATGAATATAGCATTTATAATTTATTTAATGTTATGTAATTATAAATTACACTAATTGACAATTAATACAACTTAAAATATTTAAGTAGGAATAACTTATAATATTTAAGTAGATAAGTAGGAATTGACTTATATTATTTCATATGCTTTACTTGTTTAGTCTGAGGTCGTAATTTACAGACACATTTCTAATATCCTTCTTGTGAACTTATTGAATATTGAAAAACTCTATTTTATATAATGAATATAGCATTTATAATTCATTTAATAAGTTATGTAATTATAAATTACACTAATTGACAATTAATATAACTTATAATATATGAAATGAATAATCATTTAATATTAAAAAAACAGCGGGTATAAAGTTACTTGTGCTTAAAATTTAATTCTATTAACATAATATCCACTTTACAAAACTTCCCCAAGCTGGAAAGAAAAAAATTGAGAGAAAAAAATTTAATATAAACTTTAATTGCTATCTTAAATAATGCGGTGTGGTAGTATAAAAATTTTGACTCTTAAAATTGGTAATATTTATCACCAGTCCTAATCACTTCCGTAACTTTACGACAGAGTAAAAGAGAAAAAAAAAGTTATTTCTCAATCAAGTACGACATTTCACTAGATTACGATAAAAAAGAGAGTTCACTTTTGACCTGGAGTGGTTTCTCTCGAAATGCTACACAAAATTAAGTCCGAAACCGGGGCTTGCTATTTACGGGCACGAGTTTAATAACCGCTTCCATATATCCTAATACAAAATCAGAAAACCTAATAAAACTGGCGTATAAAAAATCCAATCGTGTGTTTCATACTCCCAAAAGGCAACTTCAGAGGCATGCTAGTATAAGTAATACGATAGGCAGACAGGCCCCAACGTAATTTGACCTCACAAGCTTTTAATGGAAAAAACTTGGAAAATAAAACCCAAAACAAAATTGCGCTGGATAATATAAATATGAAAAAGGGGGTATCTCAGCTCCATATTCTTTTTTTTTCCTACAATGAGTTGGAATATATTTTGATGCCAGCTGATTTGTTGGCAGCAGTTACTGGTGGCAACGGTTGCCAATGGCAACTGCATTGTTATTCCCAGCAAGTCGTTTGGAGGGGGTGTAGAATTTTTTTTCCTCGCTGTTATTGTAATATAGGGGTTGTTAAAGGATTTTTAGCGATGCAATATCATCTTTCGAAAGTTTTATCGGGTTATAGAAGGGTGGAAGCGAAATTAGGAAAACTAATAATGAATATCGTAGAAAAGATTCTTAAAAAGCTTTCCGCGTTCGTTTTAAAATGGAAATTGAAAACCTTGCTCTTGCAATTGAAAATAAGGTTTTCCTGAAGTATAATAGAATGTAAATTTTAAAACTAATAAAGGAGGAAGAAAGTGAAATCGCCCGTCAATATTTAGATTGTAATATAAACACTCAAATATATAAAACACGAAAGTCTTTTGAGAATACGAAACGGGAGTTCCGAAAATCATTCAGTTGGAAATTTTCTCTGGCGCTATATATGTGATTTAGAATGTAACTTTTTTTCCCGTGCAGTATTTATTATGCACGATGAATTTCTACGGTTGTAAAAGAAATCAAAATTATGCAAGTTGGATTAAAAAAAATATTCGAAAATTCTCAAACCTTTTGTAATAAGATCCTTAAAGGTTTTGCTTAAAGCCATACTAAACATGCAGGTTCAAGTTAATTTGGTTGTATATAGAATTTTATAAAAATTATATAAGTATCGTTAAATAATATAAGTTAGATTTTGATCAAATTCTAAATGATTTTAGCACGAGTAAAAGAAATCAAAGTTATTAGTATTAAAATTTAAATTCGAAATCTAAGCTTGATTTCAAATCAGCCGTTTGAAATTTAGATGTTAAGAAAGTTCTTAAAACATAAAGATATTATTAAAAGCAGCTGCGTAGGTAAAATGGCGGACATCGAAACCATACATAGGTTAACATTGTTTTCAAAAGTTAACATAAGCTAGATTACAATTCTTTCATCGATATACAAAGTAATTACATTTTTCATGCTACTATTTTTGAATTATGCCGAAAGAATTTATAGCAATTGCATTAGTTTCACGTATTGCTATAGAAACTTTTGAATCTATTTTAAGTTTTATATATTTTATTCTGCGTGCGTAATTTACAGAAAATTTCTAATAACTTTTGTATGATCTTATTAAAAATTTAATAATTTTTTTAATTATTTTTAATTTTATAATTATTACTTTTTTAATTTCCTGTGTTATTTGTCTGTTTTGTTTTTGTATGTGTTATGAGATATTTTTACTGTATTTAATACTACATTGTGTATTATGAGCTTCGTTTGTACACAGGACAACCAAATATCTCAAACCTTTGTTTAAGGTAGATTCCTCTTTCACAATAATTTGTAATATTGTAATTTTTAATATGTAATTTTGTAATGAATCATAAAAAATGTGAAAATGTATGTTAGTAATATTGTAATTGTAATATAGTAATTTTTGTAATATTTTTACTATTTATATTTTGTGTGTCATTTTTTTATGAGTGCTGTGGATTTACAACAAAACTTTAATTATCTTTAAGGTATGATCTTGTTGCAAAATAATTTTATTTTACATAAAGTGTATTATAAATTATAATTAATTTAATGACTTAGGTACACAAAAATTAAACTAATTGACAATTAATGTAATTGATGATTATATAAAATGGATAATCATTTATTATAAAAAATAGTGTGGTTACTGGTGTTTTAAACATTTATTTTATTAACAAAGCCCACTTTATAAAATATGCCAACAACCTTAAGCTGAATGAAAAATAAAAAATTAAGAGAAAAGCATTTTCCATCCTCTATATATTTTTCTATCTATGGTTAATATAGGTCTATGGTTTTCAGAATTCGTCAACTAAGTTTTAGTGTTTAAATGAAATGTAATAAATGCTTCATAGTTGGATGGTTCTTTTGAAGCAACATTTAGAGTAAAAACGTGCTACCTAGATGAAAGTAAAAATAATAGAAAACTATTTTGCGAATCTTTAAGTCTCCCCATCAACACATAAAATGAAATGATGAATAAATCTAGTGGAATTTTTATGGATATGAAAAAAAATGTTTTAAAGACATATGGAGATATTTAAATAAGCTAGGAATTCGATATTTCAACTTACGTGCCACGGTAGATCAGTTGGAAAAAGAACGTAAACTGACAAAACGCGTAATTCGGGGATGAAGCAGGCCAAAGATAAAACGTATGCATTCACGGTGACTGAAACATGTAGAATATCCTACAAAAAGATATCTCTGAAGGTGGCAGGTCAAACCTAGCGGTCTGCTGTATGATCCCTGTTACTAAATTACGAGGATCAACTTTGAGCCAAAAGTCGTTCTTTTACCCTAGTAGAGCTATTTAAAACAAAAGACGCATTCTTTGTTCTTAATTTGAGTTTCCCGCCGAACGATGGCCGAATGGTAGAGCGCTGCTCTTCGGAACCGGAATTTGCGGGGTTCGAATCCCACTGTGGGCATAATTGTTTGTAGCCGTTCGGAATCGGCTTTAAGCTGTAGGTCCCGGTCTCATTAGCTTTAGTGTAGCAAAAAGTAGACCGTAGCTCTCCGAGTAGCCCCTGACTCACATGCTAGCCTTGTCCAAGCGGGACTAGCAACACTAATAACAGCCCAATTCAACTTAAAATGCAAGAAAATGAATTTCAACAATGAGACAGTTAGTGATGTACTTTCGGCTAATAGATCTCAATTGGAGAAATGACACTCATATTACTAAATTAAGCAAGCATTTTCCTAATAAATATGTAATAAATTTTGATGCGTCGTAAAATAAAATTTATTTATATTTGTGAATCTCTAAATACTCTTATAATTCATTTTCCAATAAATTATAAACTCAATATTTTTTACTAGATTTCCAAGATTTGAATCAATGGGAAAAAGTCCTCTTAAAATAGGAAGCCAAAGTTAGTGTCGATATCTGAGCCCCAAGGAATAAATTGAAAGCCAACGACATTCTTCACCGTTTGTCATTTTGAGTAATCCATATAATGTATGTTTCGACAAGGAACCGTCAGGGGCTAAAGAACTTTTGGAGAACCGTTTATTCTCTTTCCTTCCCCTAAACGATATTTGTTGGTATGCAATCTTTTAGAAATATGTTAGCTGGAACAAACTAGCAAAAAATCTACAGATGACATATAAAAGAAATGCTGGAAGTAGTTCTAAATTTTTCTAATTTATTTGTCCATGCCAAGATCTGTTATGCATGATTATCTCGAATGTATTAATATATTAGTTGAAAATTAATTCCTATTTCTATGTATTATGAATACGATTTTTATTTAGTAGCGTTTTATTGATACATTTTAGCTATTGCATTATAGTTTAAAAACGTTATGAGATTATTTTTGAACTTTTTATATCATTATGGTATGCTTTGCTGTGGTGAGGATTTTTGTGAACTATTCAAAACTATAATATAAAGGCATATTTATCCTGATTACAATGCTGAAAGCACAATACAATTTGAGAAACTCACAAATGCTAAAAAATATTGACTGATTTCTTACATGTTCAACGGTGCTTAAATATATAATGAACATTTAAGATAAATTTAATTTATATAATACATGTCCTTTTTGAATAGTGTTTTTTTTGTAATTTTCAGTTAAGCATTTATATTCTGAAATATTCTAAGTAATCACACAACTGTATTTAAAAAGATCGAACTTAAAAGCTACAACTGAAAAAAATCTAGACGATTGTTACATAAAAATATATATCTTATTTTGAATGAATGAATATATGTATGTATGAAATGTGTAAAGTTCTAGAATATAGCCAGTGTTCATTCTAAAAAAAGCATTAAGAACGTATTGTGTATGATCTTTATTTGTGTATGATTTTTATTGTGTATGATCTCATTGAAATTAAAGTAAAACTATATAATGGTATAGGTTCAGTTCCGCTTGAGTTGAAGTCTAGAGGTTTACTTTTTGCTACATAAAGACTAATGAGATTGGAATCTACTGCTTAAGGCAGATTCTTAATGGCTATAATATCCATGCCTGTAGCAGGATTCAAATTATGGTCTCTGGTACCGAAATATTGGTAATGAAATTCAGTCATCGTTCGGTTAAATGTTAAAGATTTTTTTTTGATTGATTTAATTTTTGGAAGTTTTTCATTTTTTATTACAAATACATTATAGTTAAAATCGTAAAACAATGCAAGTAACTTGGTTTCAATCATGTATATATATATATATATATATATATATATATATATATATATATATATATATATATATATATATGAGCTTAATTTAAAAGCAATATTTTAAGCATATTGGAAAATGATCAATCACAAACAAATCACAACTTTTCATTCGGATAATTCCCGCACACGCACAGCGTGTAGTCTAAAAATAGAAAAAGAATTATCTTAGAAGATTAAAGAACGGGAAAATTCTTCTGAAAAGTTAGAATGACTTAATGAAAGAGTTACAGAATTTATGCTTACTTTCAGATTATCCAATCGATACGTAGGGGTAAGTTAGTGAAATTGATATCCTTTCATCACCTGGCCAGCTTATTCTAGAACTTTACGAATTTTTCAGAAACATATTGCGTGCGGATATTGCACAAAATTGTTAAACGAAAAGATTAGAAACTGATGATGGAAGATGAGTTTGGAAAGGTTCCTTAGACACCTTTTCAGTTTTTATTTAAGGTAGTTCTTTAAGGTTTATTTAAGGTAGTTCTTTTTTGATTGAAAATGGGACATAGATTATCAGAAATATACTTCTAATAGGTAGGATATATCCTCACTTAGCTGCTAATAAAAAAAGAGAAAAAGAAAATAAAGTATTAATCCTACACATTGCGAAGTTCCTATTGAAATACTTAAAGTGAGGTCTCAATACATAAATAAATATATAAAAATTCGAGTACACTGCATCAGAATCAATATTTTTTTTTAACTCAAAATCTTTAAAATAAAAAAAATCTTTACATCTTAATCTCTAAAATATTACAAAATAAAAATAAATAAATAGAAGAATAAGTTAATTTGATGTAACAAACTGCCACATTTAAGAAGTTGAGTTGATTTACTAAAACTATATGAAGAAAAAATTCTGTTTTTAATTGTTATACCAAACCAAATACAGTTTTGTAGAATAACGAATATATTATAAAAAAAAACCTTATTCAAATCTTTATTTATATTCAATAACAAATTATAACCTTCTATTCTAGCCTCATAAATTTTATTATGGGATTATATGGAACAGGTAAATTAATGAAATATACTTTGTCGTTCTTATCTCAGAGTATATTTCTCGTTCCTAACAATTACAAAAGAAATCAGTATATAAGTTACATGCCCTCACTAACAATCTATAGTATCGAGATACTGCATCGTATAGTTTTCTTTGTAAAATGAAAGAAGACTACAATAAGAAAAATATGTCTAAAGTACAAAGGTTGCCCTTACGAGATACTTCTTTCTTGTACAAAAGTAGTATATTGAAAACCTTTATGACATTTCCAGGTTTTTACACGCTCTAAATTTTACTGTACTTAATATTGAGGTCAGAAATAGAAAAATGAGTCCCATAAATTGAAAGTAAAGTATACCTTTTATTCATTGATATGTCGTCTTTATATCAAAGTGTTGTAGTTTATTGCTTAGCTTAGATTATGGACACAACACACACACACAAACACACACACATATTTATATATATATTATATATATATATATATATATTTATATATATATATATATATATATTATATATTTATATATATATGATATATATTATATATATTTATTATATATATATTGTATATGTATATATATA
>CM063508.1:54203950-54211450 GCA_032207245.1 Pardosa pseudoannulata
TTGTAGCATATATAACAATGAATGAAAAAAATGGATGAAATGAATTTGTGAAGGAATAAAGTTTCGAGTATTTATTTTGTGAGGGATTAATCTTCAGACGAACTCATGTAATTCACTCATCAGTTGTAAGTCCTACAGTTTGGATATATGAAATAAAATTGAGTAATAAGAAGATTAAATGTTTTTAAAATTTGCTGTTCAATCTATCTTATTTTCTATTCCCAAAAAGTAAAAATATAGAAACTAAATATTTAAATGTGACTTGTAATGAAATATAATCAAAAAGTAAAAATATAAAAAATAAATTATTAAATGTGATTTGTAGTGAAATAAAATCAAACACTTTTCATTTTTAACTTTTTTGTATATTTTAATGAAAATATTTAAAAAAGATCAAGCGTTTGAAAGGTTTTAATATACCTGATAATAGATGTTTAATATTAGAGTAATACACACTGGGTAAAAAAGATAAATCATAGTATTAATGCTATCGTATTCTGTTACTCTTAGATTAAAAATTTCAAAATGTAATGTCTTACTTTGCAAAGCAAATATTCTATTTTACGATATTCTGGTATTAATGGATAGATCGTGTTCATCTTTTAAACAGGAAAACCATAGATATAGAGCAAATGTTTATAATAATGCATTCACAATATTGATAGGAGAAACAACTTGTTTAGTAAATATTTGGATAAATTTTAAAAGCATAATGCAGCTAAATGTAAATTTTCTCCATACGCTTCTGTAGATATTGGAATTAGATAATAAGTACATAGTATATAATACATTTCTGTGTTTTTTAACTGTACTGATTATAGTTTTAAAATATCTGAGGCACATGCGTATTCTTAAAAAATATTCACATAAAATAAATATTTATATATCTAGGATATAAAATGAATGGATTAAATAATTTTACAAATAATAATACATTTCTTGTTTATCTTACATTGATACTAGGTACATAAAATAAATTTTACTATTTCTAGTGGCCATATTTTGTTAAAGTTTACGTCTGATGGCCTAATTTAAGTAATACCTACTAATATATAAAGGAATGGAGGACGTTACAAAGTTATGTACAAACGTTAATAAATTGAAAAGGACATTAATAAATTATGATCAAATTTAGGAAACTTTGTATACATATGCATTGAAGTATAACTCAAATAATCACATTATTTTTTTTTAATTCAGGAAGTTTTTTTATTAATTTTTTAAATGCTGTCTGGGATTTAATTTGTCATAGACTGATACAAATATTTTACCAAACCTTTAAATACATTAAACTAATTAAGGATCTCTATTTTAAGTTCCGAATTCATTTCGATCTCTTAAACTCAAATATATAAAAGTCTGAAATTTAAAGTAAACTTAACGTTAAAGCATAAAATCATTTTATATACATTAACTTTTCATTCAATTAGCGGAATACTATCCAAAATGTTTAAAATGTTTTTGATTGAATAAAATAAAATCAGAGAGAAACAACTACTACAGTATGGAAAGGAAAAGTAGAGAAAATTATGGCTCTCCTAAACTTATTATAACATTGAATATTTAAATAATTAGACTCACAAATGGCGAAATAGAGAGTAGTAGAGCTTTCTTTTATCTAAAAGTAAACTCAACGTTCAAGCATAAAATCATTTTTAATAAATTAACTGTTCAATCACTCAACAGAATAATACCCAAAATGTTTAAAATATTTTGATGGAATAAAATAAGATCAGAGAGAAACTACTACAATATGAAAAGCAAATATAGAAAACATTATGGCTCTCCTACATCTATTATAATATTGACTATTTAAATAATTAGACTCATAAATTGCAAAATAGAGAAAAGTAGAGCTTTCTTCCATCTAAAAGTAAACTCAACGTTCCAACATAAAATCATTTTTTATACATTAACTGTTCAATCAGTCAACAGATGTATACCGAAAGTGTTTAAAATATTTTTCATGGAATAAAATAAGATCAGAAATAAACAACTACTACAGTATGAAAAGGAAATATAAAAAAAATTATGGCTCTCCTAATATAATATTATAACAATATTTAAATAATTAGACTCACAAATGACAATATAGGGAGTAGTAGATATTTCTTCCATCTAAAGGAAAACTCAACATTCAAGCATAAAATCATTTTCTGTAAATTAACTGTTCAATCACTCAACGGAATAATAACAAAATGTTTAAAATATTTTTGATGGAATAAAATAACATCAGAGAGAAACTACTACAACATTAAAAGTAAACATAGAAAACATTATGGCTCTCCTAAATTTATTATAATATTGACTATTTAAATAATTAGACTGACAAATGGCAAAATAGAGAGTAGTAGAGCTTTCTTCCCTCTAAAAGTAAACTCAACGCCCGAGCATAAAATCATTTTTTATAAATTAACTGTTCAATCACTCAATGGACTAATACCCAAAATGTTTATAATCTTTTTTATGTAATAAAATAAGATCAGAGAGAAACTACTACAATATGAAAAGCAAATATAGAAAACATTATGGTTCTCCATTATAATAGTGACTATTTAAATAATTAGACTCACAAATAGCAAAATAGAGAAAAGTAGAATTTTCTTCCATCCCTTTGCATCATATTTTAATAATACTTGAAATAAAAATTAAATATTTGGAAAACATTTCTGAAAATAATGATAAAAAGTTTAAAATGTCAGGTACATATGTAAAAAGCTACGAAAAATTTACTAACACAAAGGTAAAAATTATATTTTATAATATACAGATAATGGATAAAAATGATTTCCCAATTACTAATCTATTATTTGTTTATCCTATAAGAATAGTACCATTATAAAGTGAATTTTCAATGTTTCTTATTCGCATATTTTGTTAAGTACAAACAAAAATGAATAAATCTGCATATTAAAATACACATCCACAAATGAAATAAGAACGCATGAATAATTCCCAGACACATTTCTAAGAAAGAATTTTTCATCCATTTCTATCACATTATGTACGTTACACGTAGGGAAAGAATTTCGTGTAGTCATTAAAAGTAAGCTCTTAATTCACCGGTTTCTAGGAGTTCTTGTTAATAATGTATATGCTGGGAAACTTGTTTTCATCACTCGAAATTTCTTTTGTATCCAAAGAACGTAAGTGTTCATAAATGTTTCTTTGTATGCTACTTATTTCTGCACTTGGTGTAAACGTTTGTAAGATTTGTTTGAAACATCTAAATTATATTCGTCAGAGGTAAACAACTAATTCAATATGAAAATTAATTACAGAAGAAATGAAGGTGGTCCTACGTTTACGATAATACTGGAATTATGCATAATTAGACTCGATGGTAAAATAGAGTTTAGTGATTTAACTCTCATTTCCTTTAATATTATATCGTAATGTTACAATAGATCAAAATTAAACATTTGGTAAGCTACTCCTAATATAATCCGAATGGAATAATAATAAATGCATATAAAATGCCATAAATTAACTGGAATTTTTTAATATAGTTAACTCCTTAACACTTTAACCCTTTAACGGACGGTGGTTTCTGAGCGAAACCACCTGTTATATTCTTTCTCTGCTTTTGAAAGACATAGAATGGACTTTTAGGTTTTTTATATTTATGACATTTCCAACTCACAGCAGAGAGTATACAAGAGCTCTATACTTCATTTGAAATATACGTGGTTAAATTTACTTTACCTGGAAAAGTCAGTAATATGATTTTTTTTTACTTATAAATCCAAATGTCTATCCAAGCAACACTTTTAAATTGTTTATGTTTGGTACGGTCTACTGTCTTTCAACACGAGGGTGAATAAAACCGAGACCTACAGCTTAAGGACGATTCCGAATTGCTACGAACATCCTTACCTGCAGTGCGATTTTAAGTTATGAATTCCGGTACCTAAAAGCTACGCTGTACTATACGGCCATCGTTCGGCCGTAAATTGGGTAGTTTATCTTTATGATACTCTTTTAGATAATAATCATAATCAAACCTTTAAAAAAGCATTTTTACTCCGTACAAGGGGCTGAATTTTGCACCCCTCAAAATTGTAAAAAAAATTATGCATTTACATTTATAAAGTTCATAGATACCATTTATCAACTAATTTCATTAAATCACAAAGAAATTATAATAGTGACCTTTAAAGAATTAAAGGTCACCTACAAAAATTCTTCGGAATTTAATGAAACTAATTTATAAATATTATCTTATAAACGAAAATGTTAAAAAAAAATGTTTACACGGCTTCGAGGGGTTTGATTTAGAGGATACCATAGGAGGAATTGAGGGGAGTGGACTGACAAACACACCCCCTTGTACAGCTTGAACACAATATTTTTTAAAAATTTAATTATATTCTAAGAACAATAAATAAGAGTTCTTGAAAAGGATAATAAATAAATAGTTCAACAATTTATAAGTGTTGTTTGAATAGATATTTTTGTTTGGGGTTTTAAGTGAAAAAAAATCGAATTACTAACTTTCGAGTTACAGCAAGTATAAATGCATATATTTGAAAAGAAAAAATAAATTAAATGCAATATTATCATTCATTGTAAGTTTTAAATATCCAAAACATAAAAAATCAATAAAAAACACTCATATTTCTCCAAAAATTAGAGAGAAAAAAGTGTTTAACATGAGGTATCGCTTTGCAATCACTGCCCGGTAAAGGATTAACGTGCACGCTCGAGTTTACTCGAGCGTGCTAAACTGGTCAAACTGTGTACACTCGAGATAATTCGAGCGGCGTTGTACTTTATGTTGCTATAATTTTTCACACTCGAATGCAATATTCGACTATTTTCTGCAATGTTATCAAATGTTGCAATAAAAAGTTTGATTATTTTCTCGTATTTTTGTAATTTTCTTGGCAAGACAACGTACTAAATTGTGTTTTATACATTAAAAAATTTTTTTTCTCCGGCCTTTTTCAAAAAGAAAAAAAAACTGTGCATTAAGGAGTTAAATAAGTTAAATAAAGCTTCAAAAATTAACACTATTGTGCATTGATAACATTTGTTTAGAGTCTTCACATTTCTTATGATATGGTTAGAAGTGTCAAATTAAAATATATTTTAACATAGATGTGCATAACAAAGAGGAAAACAAAACCTACCAAATAATTCTTCAGATTTATTAACCATATCCAGTGTTTTTATTTAAGCCTGTTGTATCAGTCATATAAGGAAGTGCTGGTCTATTCTTAAAGCGGATTAGCTACATTATTTGATGCGCAGTTTACGAATCGTCGTTGTTGCTGATGAAAATCTTTCCATGTTCTGAGTAGCACAAGCAAAAGATTATCGGCAAATGGTACAGGATCGCATTGTGTGCAGATTCAAGGATGCTTTATATTGTGCCGAAAACAAATGAAACATTTTTCATTTTGCACACAGGTAGAAGCACGAGATATTTTCTCTTTGCCAAACATATCGGCTGGTATTCGTAATTCTTTTCCGGTGTACAATAGTTTCAGCACTACTTATGAATTCGTTTTTTCAAGTTACTTAACCCCTTGCCTTATGAATCGAGCGAGGATTGTGTGTGCCACTTTCGATGAAAGCTTTTCTCATGCATCGTGACCAGAAGAAGTTTCATCACGGGCTAAATTGTGAGCAAATCAGTGGACATTAATAGTACTGCATTTTCTATTTAATAAAACCACAGAATTCGATAATTATAGTTTATTTTATTTTTATTAAAAGTTATTAATGTTTTTATTTCACAAAATATTATTTCTATTTTTTGGTTGTAAACAAAAGTAAACGTAGTGAAGAATAGGTATCTGTTTTAGTTTCTATGGTGTAATCGGGAGACTTTAAAGCACCGTTATTAGTATCAATTTTCCTTTTTGCCATTAGATTAAATTTTTAGATTTTTTAAGGAATTTTTTCAGCACCAACAGTTAATTATTTATTGCATATAATATAATACTCTATTGCAATTACGCCTAAGAATAAACGAATCTTTATATTGCAACTGTAACAGACAATAATTCAAACAAAAACTTTATCGCCTAAAAACAATAACATGTCTGATACGGATTTTTTTTGTGGCCAGAAAAAATTATTACTTGTCTGACACGAGCTTTTTCACTTTTGGCCAGACAGAATCATCACGTGTGTGATACGAGGTTCTATTTTAGGCTCATCAGTACGATCACGTCTCATACGTTGTTTTAAGGCAAAGGGTTAATAATTTCGTTGTATTTTGCAATTGCTAATGCTGAATTTATCCTTATTAATTTCGTAAAGTCAAAAGGATATGAGATTGTGAAATTTAAACAATTTAGAAGAACTTCAGGGAGACACTTTATTCCTTGATGTAGTGAATTTAATTAAATTCGAAAATTTCCCATAAAATAAAAAACTGACTATTTGTTTGGAAATAACAGATTATATGTTCTGTGATATTTAGATTGTTAATGCTACAAATAATAATAAAAATTTTCATAATATTACTTAGTCTGTGTCAAGGAAATTTCAGCAGTGAAGATTACACTAAAACGATAAGTATATAAATATATAGAAAATATTATATAAATCTATGTGCATTCTATGCAATATATGTATTGACTCTGTGTGTGAATTTAAGAAAATAAAAATATACATCAATTCTATTTTTTTTTGCATAATTTTTAGTGCGAATTATTGATCGAATATTTAGATGTTCCATACACATAATACATAAAAATTTTCATAATTACTTAGTATTTCAAGGAAATTTCAGCAGTTCAAGATTACCCTTACAACGACATAAGTATATATATAATATATATATATTTATATATAATATATATTTTTTTATATATATATATATATATATAATATATATATATATATTTAAATATATATATATTTTATATATATGTATATATTTAATTTAATCTATTAATTATATAATATGTTAATATATATACATAATTTGTATATATGTTATATATATAATTTTTTATAAATATATTAGATTGTTACCATGCCACATATACATAAAAATTTTATAATATTATATCCATTTAAGGAAATTTCAGCAGTTCGGAAGATTACCCTTACAACGACATAATATATATTTATAAATATATATATAATATATATATATGTATTATGCGTTAATATATATTTGACACTGTGTGTGGGGGAGTGTTAAGGAATAAAATAATAAATATACATTCAATTCTGTTTTTATGCAGTCGTTTTTACTGCAAATTTTTTGAGTTGGCATAAAAAGTTCCGTAAAATGTCTATTATGACATAATTTTATTGTACAACGAAATTTTAAAAAAGTGAAATCCGGAAATAGCTCTAACATTTGTGCCGGAATATAGCACAAAATGAAAAGCGAATGTAAGTGAGATATAAACGGAAATAGAAAATTTATTTTACAATAGTTCTGTTTTCATCGGTTCTAGAATAATAATCTGCTGGTACTAGATTCAGAGACTAAGGTTTAGAGATTTGTACGGCTCTGGATTTTTGTTCTAGTAC
>CM063508.1:54223950-54253950 GCA_032207245.1 Pardosa pseudoannulata
GGAACATGAGAATAATTTGTTTTGTAAGTCATCTTTCAACAAAGACCCTATTTTGATTCTATAGAAGTTAAAATCTTCGAAGATTGGGATTTAAAATGTAAAATAATATTCTAAATACAAAATATAATTCTGAATACATAATTGTCCTAGAATAAGAATTCAAAACTTTTGTTAGGATTCTAACCTTTGTTAAATTATTTTACGATAATAAATCAGTACTATGAAAAATTTGGATTTTTTTATTTAAAATTTGAAAGGTTCTTATTTTTGTCAATAATTTTAATACCAAGGAGATACATTTCCATCATTATGGAGTATTTATTTTATTATTACATTATACGTTATTCTAAATGACTCATTTTTGAATTAAAGGATTCAGTTAAGTTGATGTATTATTTTGAAAATGACATTTCTATCGATTTTTGTCTATCTATATGTATTTCATATATCACATTTCTGTTTACTGTCAGGGCATATTCATAATGTTTTACTTTAAACGTTCGAATAAGTTGAACTGAAATCCTCATTTGATAAACCTTTCGACTAAGATAATATTTGATTCTGGTATTCATTTCCAACAATAAATTAATCTGACCCCACTACGCGTTAAACTCCACAGAGAGAGGCAAATATTCTGCCCAACAAGTTGCACAGTAGATAAAGTTTTAGTTGTGCCCCAGATCAATATGCCGTCAAGTGCAGAACATTGATCAGAGATCGTGGATCTTTGTGGAAAAATAAGTCCAAGTGTCCTACAGCTACAGTATGAAAAATCCTAAATGCTAATAATTCAAATTATTTTTTAATATGACGAAAAGTTAATTATAACGATCCTTAAGAAGACCAGAATAATTTATTTTGGGGCATTATATTGGTTATATGAGGATATGAATGAAAAAAATATATAGGAAGATCTCTTAATTAAAAACACTCAGACTGTACAAAGCAATTTGGATCCTTCTCGTTAAAATACAATTTATTAACTCTAATTGCTGCATTTCATGTTTTATAATCTACGAATTCCGTTTCTAGACACTATATCAATTGAAATACTCCCCGTCTGTTGATGGTATCACGAATCCATCATTCTAAATTAGTTTTGCAATTCATTCCATGTAACTTTATGTAACAGAATATCGTGGCTGGGAAATGTGAGTTCGCAATCTTGAGAACATTCATCCATTTATCAAAGGCTGTAAAATAAACCAAGCTGCATTTCTGGAAAGACTGTAACTGAAGCAGTTCCAACGAGTTGAATATTTTTTTTATACTGGCAATACCACCTCAGGTGGTTTACTTTATAGAACGAGCTTGGCGTTTGTTTTATTTTACGATTGACAGACACCAACTAACTTTTCTACGTTAACAAGTTCCTGAAGTCGGAGAGTGATGTTTCACTGCTGCTATATTACCCTTGTCTTCTTTTTTCCAAGCAATTTTTGAACATGTTGACGAGCTGAGTGCAGATTAACTGCTTTCAGACTCTGATTAATACCGAACAGAAATATGTCAAAAGTCATTATACTGGGGCAAAAGGTGAAAGGTGACATTGATTTATAACAATATATTTCAAAATAACCTTTACCCTTCAACAAATCTTGAATATAAAGTTTTATTTTCCAACCTATCGACTACAATAACTCTTAAAGTAAGTGTTATAGATTAATAGAGTTTCAGCCTCGTTTGCTGGAAAAGCAGTAGCTTGTATGAATAAATAAAAAGTAGACGGCATTCAGATTGGTAGGAGGAAGGATATAGATTGAAGTACATATTTTAAAATAAATTTGGTACAGAAATTAACTAGACTTATATGCAACAGGAAATCAAGAAGTTAAATTTATGGGTTTAAGACAGCTGTTATATAAGCTGAAATTTATGTACCACAAGAGGATTAATTGCAAAACAAATAGGAATAAAAATGAATTTAAATGACTGAATTCATTACATATGATAAATATCTAAGTTTTTCATTTTTCATGCAATCAGAGTATCTTTCATTTGCATTACAAAATAATTTTCTGGTTCCCATTTCGTGATAAATTCTAATTTTTCACCTGAAGGACATTTTTGTTTAAAATATAATATACCCTCTTTTTTACCCTGTTTTATCATTCCATGTCCTTCACATATAAGATACAACAATTAAAGAAGTGATTTGTTTCATTGTTTTGAAGATAGCTGCTTCAAATGTGACACTCGATAAAATTTAGATTTCCCTAAAAAATAATCTTAGAGTAAAACAAAACTACTGATTATACGGTAAAAAAAGTGTGCAAAAGATTGCATTAAAATCACAGTTATACTTGGCTCCTTTTTTATGGACTTTAAACCTGATTTTATAGATAATTTAAAAGCATGCACACAAACCCTGGTTAGTTCTTTTGTAAATAATTCAAACTGTCTTAATAAGAAAATTACGGGTATTAAGTACTATAACAAGTCACATTGAAGTAAAATCCTACAGTAAAAATACTATGTTTTAAGTCACATTGAAGTAAAATCCTACAGTAAAAATACTATATTTTATGGAAATGCTCCCAATTTAAACGAAATATTGTTTGGAAGACCTGAAGAGAAAATAAGGAAAATAAATTTAAAATATATTTAAAGCCTTCCATTTTTTACTACTGAGAGCATCAAAAGATATTTTCACACATATTAATTTACAGAAAACGTGTGAATGAAAATCAGCAAATGTTAAAAAAGAAATGAGTTTCTTATTTATATATTTTACAATTTCGACAAGTCTCAGACATTTTCAAATTTTCAGAGGCACTTCATAAAAATACGATATTTAGTATGATTTCTGCTAAACAAGAATAAATTATAGGATATATATAACTACGTTATTTTAACAGATATATCTTTAAATGAATAATGTATACTCCGAGAAAACTCTTTAATATAACAAAATGAAATTTTATATAAATAAACGATGAAATTATGAAACAATGGAAATAATATGCTTTTAGACGTTTAATTTATATTGCAATATCTGTTATTGTCATTTACAATTGCTAATAGAAAAGATATATGAGTTTTTTTTTATCACTGAACACATTATAATTTTAAAATAAATTTTAGTACTATATAAGCCTTACTTTATGACACTGTTCTGTGATTTATAAGCTTAAAATTATAAATTTTTGTGTTTACATAAATTTAAGTATAACTAAATCAAACATTAAAACTTTTTAATCAGAATATATTTTAAGTGTTTGAAAGCTGTTTATTAATTTTATAAATATTCCTTCTGCAATAAATTTAATTATTTTCTTTCTACTTTTGCCTTATTATTACTTAAATATACTTGAAATATATTTGAGTACTAATTTGACGATTGATTAAATAGTTTATTTGAATGAATTATTTATATATCTGCAGTATAAAAAATTTCATAAAAAGTTCGTTGTTTTCAGTTTAATTTAATTGAGTTTTAATAACGTAAATGATATCGAAGCTAAAAATAGGAGCACAACTTCAATTTTATATACATTATAAGTGTATTGTAAAAGTTTGTACGAATTTGTGAAAAAACTTAAGACAGAAGGAGTGTTTTAAGAATAGCAAATATTTTTAAGAAAATTAATATAAAAATATTCATTTGCTTGAAAATTTCCTTAATGTGATTAATTTTTATTATTTAATGTAATTGTTAAGACGTTTCGTAACTTTAAGTTAATTATTTACAAAATGGACTTGAAACGTTCACTGTCCCATTAAATCGTATTACATTCAGCTTACTAAGTTTAGAAATGAAATAACTTGAAAGAAATAACTTAAATAAAATAAAATAATAATAATACCAATAAACAAACGTTTTATTTAAAAAAAAAAAAAAAAAAACAAGTGAAAACTGTAACCACCACATCTGTTTTAAACGAGCTTAGATTAGTAAGATTAACGAGCTAAAGCATGATGAATATCCTAATCCAATTACTCAAAATAGGAAATCCTGGACGACGAAACTCTTTTTTCCCTTTTCATAAAAATGAGAATTTATGAACTGCTTTGCTCTATTTCTGACGATTCTCACACAGTCCAACACAAACCCACGCCCTCGCGACGACAGCCACTCACAAACACAAACACAAACAGGGTGGTGTCCAAACCCGTTTCCAGAAATATCAGCCTCATTTGTAAGAGCCCAGGTGACAGCAGGAAAAACATTGCAAACAATAAAAAGCTAACGAATACCAGACTCCATGATGGATTGCCACGTGGGCCAGTGGGCAAATACAGAAGAGGAGACTGGAAATATAAGGAAAAAAAAACTGGATAAATTTATTGTGCTCCACGTCCGGTTTGTCGTTTTTGGGTGGAGTGGATAAACAGTTCCATTAGGTGATTATTATGGGCGAATGGAGAGAAGAGTGAGTTAAGTACGGTAGAAATCAGTAAGATGGAATTATCCGGAGATAAATTCTTTTTGAATAAGGAATATTAGAAGTACAATGGATCATAGAAATAATAATATGGATGCCAGTTAAGAAGATAATTGATGAACACGCTGATGCAATATTGTAGATGAAAAACATTGTTGATGATTCAGGATGATTTTACTATTTTTCTGTCCTCTCCTCCCAAAAACGAATAAATAGAAATATTATTAGCTACCATTCAATACTCCTGATGATATAAACCCTGTAATTATTACAAGATATATTTTATTTCTTCAAAGAACATTTAATATCTGTCGTACTTCAAATTTAATTCCAGCATCTTAAAACACATGCTTAATAATAATCAATAATAATTAATAATTAATTAAATAATAATAAATAATTTTATATAATTATTTATTATTATATTATATATATATTATATATATATATATATATATATATATATATTATTTATTATTATATTTTATATATTATTTTGGTATAATTTTACTGCAATTTACTCTTTTCCATCAAAAATAAATAAATCTATATATAGAACTAAAATATTCAATAGATACAAAAAGGAACTTTATTAATAAATCTCAAAAAATATTTATTAGGTAACACGATTTTTCTAGATTTACTAAATAAAAGGTTGACTACATTTTTCGTAACTTAATATAATTTATAAGCTACTTTTCTATTTAAAATGATAAAGTGAGGAATTTAATTTCCATTGAGTACATTTATAAATACATTTAATTTTTTAATAAAGTAGTTTTTTAAAGTTTAATTAAAGTTACTTCAATTTACCCTTTTAAATAAAAAATAAATACATCTATATATATAGTACTGAAATATTTAATATACACAAAAAGGAACTTTATTAATAAAATTTAAAAAAAATATTAGGTAACAAATGTTTTTCAAGATTTACTGAATTCAAAGTTGACTATATTTTTCATAGCTTAAAATATAATTTATATGTTACTTTTCTATTTAAAATGTTAAAATAAGGAATTTAATTTCCATTGAGTACATTTATAAATACATTTTTTAATTTTTTAATAGAGTAGTTTTTTAAAGTTTAATTAAAGTTACTTCAATTTACCCTTTTCCATCAAAAATAAATAAATCTATATATAGTACTGAAATATTTAATATACACAAAAAGGAACTTTATTAATAAAATTTAAAAAATTATTAGGTAATGCGTTTTTTCAAGATTTACTGAATACAAGGTTGAGTATATTTTTCATAACTTAAAATATAATTTATTTGTGACTTTTCTATTTAAAATTATAAAGTAAGGAATTTAATTTCCATTGAGTACATTTATAAATATCTTTTAATTTTTTTAATCAAATAGTTTTATTTAAAGTTTATTTAAAAGTTTTTGCAAAAGTAATTTGTATATATTGATAGATTATATTTAATACTATGTGTTGTAAATATGTTAAAAAATTTGTCTAATTACATTTATATAACAGCAAAAACCTTTGGGGTTTTTCAAACTCTACATTTTACCAAAATTTATAACAAAATAGAAAGTTTGCATTAAGATTGCCGCAATAATCAATTGGAGATAATGAAAAAAATTCCTTAGACGAATCTTTAAAGCTTATTTACATCCATCGTTTTGTTTAACCTCTTCCGGTATGATTTAATAATGAAAAACTGTGCATGAAATAACCATTTAATTTTTATTTAAAAAACTTGTTTCATTTTACAATTCTTACATATTCTTAATTAAAATCCACTTTTTACATAGTGTTAAATAATATCAGAAACAGTAAAATTAGGAAAATATCAAAACAAAACATTAATAAGGTATACAGATAATAGTCTTCAAGCTAGTGGTGCTTTTCAAAACAAAGTGCAAAGGAATTCTTAATTGTTTACACCGCCAAGTAGTCTCACTTTTAATTTAATTCTTGTAACACACACGGCATTTCTTAGTAGGTTTTCTTTTATTCTGACTCATTAATTTGGCAATGACTTGTACCATGAAATTCTAAGTAAACAATATGCAATAGTGACTTGTGATTTTCACAAGTGATAAAAGTGTTGCAAAATTCAGTACACTAGAAATTTTAAACTAAATTAATTATCATATTTAACAGTAACTTTAATCGCATGACGAGTGTAGCTCGTCATTGTGCGGTATAGAATGAAAAACTAATGACGAGCTAGACTCGTCATTTTACCGGAAGGGGTTAAACTTATATTTTTCCTGTAAAATGCCTTAATGATTTATTGTCATGTTTTCATTCAGTATATTTGTAAAAATTTTTATCAAAGATTTATATAATAAAACGTATAATATCATTCTTTAAAAATTTTTAAGTTTTTTAAAGTTATGTATTCTGGTAAATAATGCTTAAAAATGAGTTATAAAATTTCATTTATAACAGGAAATAGCAAACTAAGTTTATTTTTCAACTTCTATAATTTGCCCACCTAGGTTTGTAACGGAACAGCAAAAGATGATGAAAGTTTGCAATAAGACGGCTGCAGCAATCAATTGGAGATAAAAAGAAAGAAACTTTCTTAAATACAGCTATTAAAACTAATTTATAACCATCGTTAAGTTTTAACCTGCAATTTTTTTCCTGTAAAATGCTTTCGTGATTTTTTTTCCTTCAAAAAAGTGTTAACAAAGGAATGACTTTTTTCTTATCTCCCAGAAATAAAAGAAAATATACCTTTTTTCCACAGTAAATTTCTCTTCACATACATTACGCGGACGCTATAGCAAATGAGGCGAAATACTGAAGGCGGTACACCACACAGTGCTCGGAGCGTTCATTAGCGCAGAGCCGTTTCGAAATCAGGTGATAAATTGTTATTTGGAATGATGTTGACTTTGCAATCAGGAGAAGATGAGTTTGCACAGCTGTGCGAATGGCTTCTACGGATAGAGCAGGGGAAAAAAAGTAAACGAAATGTGGAGAATAGAGGGGAGAGAAAAAAGCACACACATCGACTGTGGATTCACAGAGAATTATAAAACGGATGGGAACAGTATTGCAACGTACTAACTCCCTATTTTTAAGAAAAGGTCGGAAAAAAAAATACTCGCAACATATAAATAGAATTGTTTTTCTTCAGAAATATATATAAGAAATCTAAATTATGAAAATATTACGATTTTTATCTAGTATACATAAGCCGTTGGTTAGATCTCAATACGAAAAGAGAAACTTTTGAGAACAATGTATCAACAATATTTATTTTTATTTTACGAAGAAGATAATGAAAAATTTCTGATTTACTAATAAATAAAAGTTTGGGAAATAGAAAGAAACTGAATTTTTTTTCTGAAAAAACGATTTTAAAACAGTTAATTTTTCTTTCAGGGAAGAAATTTTCATGCATCTTTTGCTGTTGAATGAATGCTCGAGGAAATTTAATCTAAATTTAAGAGAAGAAACTATTTATTTTTATCACGTGTAAAAGACTTTTTGACAAGATATGAATAGAAGATACTTGTATGTATAATACATGAAATATAATTGATAGTTGAGACTTAAAAACTAAGCCTTAAGCTTTAGAGGATAATAAAAGAATTAAATAGTTTCAGATATATTAATTTAGTATAATAAAATTTTTTAACACCTTTAAGTAAGGGGAGAAACACGTCTTCTTTGTATTTTGGATTTGTACATCACATTTGCACTAATAGCCAACCGATGGTCGAATAGGAAGGGTTCTGAACTTCGAATCTGTGGTCCATGGGTTCTTATAATACTAATGACATGGAATTTTGTAGCCATTTTGATCAGCTTTTGTAGTAGGTACCAGTCTCATTAGCCCTCATACAGTAAAATAGGTAACCGTAGCTCTGCAAGAAAAAACCAAACCATGTGCGTCCATTGTTGCATATACACTGAACTGCTAAATACAATAGGATGTTAGCAGGGAAAAAAGTAAATGAAATGTGTAGAATAGAGGGGAGAGAAAAAAGCACACACATCGACTGTGGATTCACAGAGAATTAATAATAAAACGGATGGGAACAGTATTGCAACGTACTAACTCCCTATTTTTAAGAAAAGGTAGGAAAAAAAACTACTCGTAACATATAAATAGAATTGTTTTTCTTCAGAAATATATATAAGAAATCTAAATTATGAAAATATTACGATTTTATCTAGTATACATAAGCCGTTGGTTAGATCTCAATACGAAAAGAGAAACTTTTGAGAACAATGTAGCAACAATATTTATTTTTATTTTACGAAGAAGATAATGAAAAATTTCTGATTTACTAATATATAAAAGTTTGGAAAATAGAAAGAAACTGAATTTTTTTTCTGAAAAAACGATTTTAAACAGTTAATTTTTCTTTCAGGGAAGAAATTTTCATGCATCTTTTGCTGTTGAATGAATGCTCGAGGAAATTTAATATAAATTTAAGAGAAGAAACTATTTATTTTTATCACGTGTAAAAGACTTTTTGACAAGATATGAATAGAAGATACTTGTATGTATAATATATGAAATATAATTGATAGTTGAGACTTAAAAACTAAGCCTTAAGCTTTAGAGGATAATAAAAGAATTAAAGTAGTTTCAGATATATTAATTTAGTATAATAAAATTTTTTAACCTTTAAGTAAGGGGAGAAACACGTCTTCTTTGTATTTTGGATTTGTACATCACATTTGCACTAATAGCCAAACCGATGGTCGAATAGGAAGGGTTCTGAACTTCGAATCTGTGGTCCATGGGTTCTTATAATACTGATGACATGGAATTTTGTAGCCATTTTGATCAGCTTTTGTAGTAGGTACCAGTCTCATTAGCCCTCATACAGTAAAATAGGTAACCGTAGCTCTGCAAGAAAAAAACCAAACCATGTGCGTCCATTGTTGCATATACACTGAACTGCTAAATACAATAGGATGTTAGCAGGGAAAAAAAGTAAATGAAATGTGTAGAAATAGAGGGGAGAGAAAAAAGCACACACATCGACTGTGGATTCACAGAGAATTAATAATAAAACGGATGGGAACAGTATACAACGTACTAACTCCCTATTTTTAAGAAAAGGTCGGAAAAAAAAATACTCGCAACATATAAATAGAATTGTTTTTCTTCAGAAATATATATAAGAAATCTAAATTATGAAAATATTACGATTTTTATCTAGTATACATAAGCCGTTGGTTAGATCTCAATACGAAAAGAGAAACTTTTGAGAACAATGTATCAACAATATTTATTTTTATTTTACGAAGAAGATAATGAAAAATTTCTGATTTACTAATAAATAAAAGTTTGGGAAATAGAAAGAAACTGAATTTTTTTTTCTGAAAAAACGATTTTAAACAGTTAATTTTTCTTTCTGGGAAGAAATTTTCATGCATCTTTTGCTGTTGAATGAATGCTCGAGGAAACTTAATCCAAATTTAAGAGAAGAAACTATTTATTTTCATCACGTGTAAAAAACTTTTTGACAAGATATGCATAGAAGATACTTGTATGTATAATACATAAAATATAATTGATAGTTGAAACTTAAAAACTAAGCCTTAAGCTTTAGAGGATAATGAAAGAATTAATGTAGTTTCAGATATATTAATTTAGTATAATAAAATTTTTAACACCTTTAAGTAAGGGGAGAAAAAACACGTCTTCTTTGTATTTTGGATTTGTACATCACATTTGCACTAGTAGTCAACCGATGGTCGAATAGGAAGGGTTCTGAACTTCGAATCTGTAGTCCATGGGTTCTTATAATACTGATGACATGGAATTTTGTAGCCGTTTTTGATCAGATTTTGTAGTAGGTACCAGTCTCATTAGTCCTCATACAGTAAAATAGGTAACCTTAGCTCTAAAAGAAAAAAAAAACAAACCATGTGCGTCCATTGTTGCACATACACTGAACTGCTAAATACAATAAAATGTTAGCAGGGAAAAAAAAGTAAATGAAATGTGGAGAATAGAGGGGAGAGAAAAAAGCACACATATCGACTGTGGATTCACAGAGAATTAATAATAAAACGGATGGGAACAGTATTGCAACGTACTAACTCCCTATTTTTAAGAAAAGGTAGGAAAAAAATCTACTCGTAACATATAAATAGAATTGTTTTTCTTCAGAAATATATATAAGAAATCTAAATTATGAAAATATTACGATTTTTATCTAGTATACATAAGCCGTTGGTTAGATCTCAATACGAAAAGAGAAACTTTTGAGAACAATGTATCAACAATATTTATTTTTATTTTACGAAGAAGATAATGAAAAATTTCTGATTTACTAATAAATAAAAGTTTGGGAAATAGAAAGAAACTGAATTTTTTTTTCTGAAAAAACGATTTTAAACAGTTAATTTTTCTTTCTGGGAAGAAATTTTCATGCATCTTTTGCTGTTGAATGAATGCTCGAGGGAATTTAATCTAAATTTAAGAGAAGAAACTATTTATTTTCATCACATGTAAAAGACTTTTTGACAAGATATGAATAGAAGATACTTGTATGTATAATACATAAAATATAAGTGATAGTTGAGACTTAAAAACTAAGCCTTAAGCTTTAGAGGATAATAAAAGAATTAAAGTAGTTTCAGATATATTAATTTAGTATAATAAAATTTTTAACACCTTTAAGTAAGGGGAGAAACACGTCTTCTTTGTATTTTGGATTTGTACATCACATTTGCACTAATAGTCAACCGATGGTCGAATAGGAAGGGTTCTGAACTTCGAATCTGTGGTCCATGGGTTCTTATAATACTAATGACATGGAATTTTGTAGCCATTTTGATCAGCTTTTGTAGTAGGTACCAGTCTCATTAGCCCTCATACAGTAAAATAGGTAACCGTAGCTCTGCAAGAAAAAACCAAACCATGTGCGTCCATTGTTGCATATACACTGAACTGCTAAATACAATAGGATGTTAGCAGGGAAAAAAGTAAATGAAATGTGTAGAATAGAGGGGAGAGAAAAAAGCACACACATCGACTGTGGATTCACAGAGAATTAATAATAAAACGGATGGGAACAGTATTGCAACGTACTAACTCCCTATTTTTAAGAAAAGGTAGGAAAAAAAACTACTCGTAACATATAAATAGAATTGTTTTTCTTCAGAAATATATATAAGAAATCTAAATTATGAAAATATTACGATTTTTATCTAGTATATAAGCCGTTGGTTAGATCTCAATACGAAAAGAGAAACTTTTGAGAACAATGTATCAACAATATTTATTTTTACTTTACGATGAAGATAATGAAAAAGTTCTGATATACTAATAAATAAAAGTTTGAGAATTAGAAACTGAATTTTTCTTTTCTGAAAAAACATTTTTAAATAGTTACTTTTTCTTTTGGGGAGGAAATTTTCATGCATCTTTTGCTGTTGAATGAATGCTTGAGGAAGTTTAATCCAAATTTAAGAGAAGAGACAATTTATTTCCATCACGTGTAAAAGACTTTTTGACAAGACATGAATAGAAGATACTTGCATGTATAATACTTACAATGTAATTGATAGTTGAGACTTAAAACCTAAGCCTTAAGCTTTAGAGGATAATGAAATAATTAAAGTAGTTTCAGATATATTAAATTAGTATAATAAAATTTATAACCCCTTTAAGTAAGGAGAGAAACACATTTTCTTTGTATTTTGGATTTGTACATTACATTTGCACTAATAGTCAACCTATGGTCGAATGGGAAGGATTCTGCACTTCGAATCTGTGGTCCATGGGTTCTTATCCTACTGATGACATGGAATTTTGTAGCCATTTTGATCAGCTTTTGTAGTAGGTACCAGTTTCATTAGCCCTCATACAGTAAAATAGGTAACCGTATCTCTGCAAGGAATAACCAAACCATGTGCGTCCATTGTTACATATACACTGAATTGCTAAATATAATAAGACGTTAGCCTATAGCTCCAAAAATGTAAAGATGCATTTATTTCATGATATTAGTTTTATGTTTTTGCATTTGTTAATTACACGTTTTGCTTCCAGTTGTAAATGGATTGGACAAAAATTCCAGGTAGTAGCTCACACATTAACTTTCGACTAAAGTGATTTGGAGCTTTGTTTGACTTTTGTTTAAGCTATTTTCTTTTCTCAACAGATCGAACTTAAAATGTAGGAAATGGAAGCTCTTTCTGAAATACACAATTAACGAAACAAGCATTCCACATTGGGAGTCGGGCAAAAATATTTAAATAGTTTAATAATACAGAAAATTTTATAAAAGGAAAGCAACTACTAAAGGACTTTTAATCTTTGTTCAAAAATAAGCTTCAGATATAGAAGAAAACTAAGCAAATTTAATTGGTAAATATAGTATATACAACACCTTAACGTAGGAAGTATTTCCTCCATATATATATTCTCTGAGACACAGAAATATCCAAATACCAAGATTAAGCTAAAAGCTTGACTGAACATTCTTCAAATTCCTTTTCCAATCACTCATTGTTTCTGAACTACGTCTTAAACATTCATATAATCTCATTTTGAAAAAAGGAATAATAATATGAGTCCTAAGAACAATTGATGACATACCAATTTAATGCAGTTCCAACCAATTATTGGTATGGCCATTGTTATCACTTCCTTTGTAGATAACATTTTTGGAATAGATCTGATGCTAATGCTTTTACAGCGGAAAACTGAAAAATTTCCATGTTATTTCTGAGCATTTTTATGCCTCTCTGTTAGACTTTGCAAAGACGTATAATTTCTATGTTAAAATATCTCAGTCTGGCAATGCTTCAAATAGTAATACCGCTGATTCAGAAAAGGTAAGAATAATTATCGACTGCTGAAGAGAGATCGAAGACTGCTGCCACAGGCTAAAGTCTTTAACCACATTTTTTGAAAGGCAGTAAGTTTTATAAGGTTATAGGTCTCTATAAAGAAAATTAAAAAGATACAAATTTTTAAACAAATTATTTTTCATATGTATAGTATTTTCCATTCTTATAAATACAGAATAACACTTTGCAAGATTCTATTGGTTTGTTCGGGGTCCTTCGGTCATTTTTTTCGAAATGAAGAACAATTAGACCACGCCTACATTTTAAAGCCAGTTGCAAAAAGATACGGATAGCTATGCTAGGAGGGGAATTTGAATCCATACTACCCGGTAATCACTACCGCAACAAAATGATCCTAGCCTATTCGATCACATTCTGGCTTAGATTAAGATTACATATACATATTACATATTATATATTACTATACATATATATATATATATATATATATATATATATATATATATATATATATATATATTTGTTTACAAATAAATCATTTTTCATATGTATAGTATTTTCCATTCTTATAAATACAGAATAACACTTCGTAAGATTCTATTGGTTCGTTCAGGGTCCTTCAGCAATTATTTTCAAAATGAAGAAAAATTATGCCACGCCTACATTTTAAAGCCATTTGCTTAAAGATACGGATAGCCCTGCTAGGAGGGAAATTTCAATCCATAGAATACCCTGTAGTCACTACCGCAACAAAATGATCCCAAAAACCTATTCGATCACATTCTAACTCAAATTTAAGATTATATATACGTAACACTAGTAATATGTATGTTAATTTAACATATTTTGGTAAACCGTCGGTAACCCGGTTAATTTAACATATTTCGGTAAATGTATAAAAGCTAAACTTGTGATCTAATAAATTGTAATTTTTCATTCTGTTATGTTAAATGCCGAAATCACTGAATATGATTTAAATTATACATATACATATACATATTACATATTACATATACAAATTATATATTATATATTACTATACATATACATATACATATTTGTTTTGAAACAAATCATTTTTTATATGTATAGTATTTTCCATTCTTATAAATACAGAATAACACTTTGCAAGATTCTATTGGTTTGTTCAGGGTCCTTCAGCAATTTTTTTTCAAAATGAAGAACAATTATGCCACGCCTACATTTTAAAGCCATTTGCTAAATGATATGGATAGCCCTGCTAGGAGGGAAATTTCAATCCATAGAATACCCTGTAGTCACTACCGCAACAAAATGATCCCAAAAACCTATTCGATCACATTCTAACTCAAATTTAAGATTATATATACGTAACACTAGTAATATGTATGTTAATTTAACATATTTCGGAAAACCGTCGGTAACCCAGTTAATTTAACATATTTCGGGAATTGTATAAAAGTTAAACTTGTGATCTAATAAATTATAATTTTTCATTCTGTTAAGTTAAATGCGAAAATCACTGAAAATGATTTAAAACTTCAGGAATCACAAACCCATTACCTTCTTTACATTACAACTTAATTCATGTATTGATCGAAATTTCAATTATCATAAAAAGAAAGTAATCATCTGAAAGAAAAAACAGCAACAAAAGGCAGCAAGTTACAATATCTCGAGAGCTATCTTAGCTGCGAAATGTTCATGCAATCTGATAATGCACTAGATGAATCGTGCCTCTTTATCATTTTTGAATGCATCACACTCTAATTCCAGTTAATCATTAAATTCATCCCACAGGAATAATAATACGATATTTTAATATTTAATGCATCGTAAGTTTGGAAATTAATATCTCAGGAATCCTAAAGGGTGAATAACTGCGAATTTAAATGATTTGATTATTTATGTGCATGACAAAATGTATTGATTTACATCTCGCGTCTCGGAGGCTGGGAACACCATAAAATTTGTAAAATTAGAAAACGATTTGGGAAAATCTCTCCGACAATGCGGGAAAAGTAATTCTCCCCTTTTTTTATTTTTTAAAGAACAGGAGGTAAAGAATTTTAGATTTGTTAGCATTTAATCAAAATATTTGTCGCTGCAGCGATTTAATTGAAAATGATTTGTTTTCTTTAAACAAGAAATCGTGTTTAAATTACAATTGCAAACTATAACATCATTAAATTTAAAGTTTCATACTTTACTAAAATAAATAAGATCTTATTATTTAAATTAATCAAATATTTTGTTTGGAAAGGAAAAATATATATAAGTGTTTAAACAAAATAACTTTAGTTTTAAATGATAAACAAATAATAATTAAAAATCAACAAGTCTTGAGCTTATGCCGTTTCTTTTCTTAGTCAAATAAAGATCATGATCTGTGACTTCAGAATTTTTTTTTCTAAATGCGATTTTTAATGTATATGTTCAAGTAATAAATTGAAACTGTTTTCTACTCTCTAAAATATTTTTAAGTCAATTAAAAAATGTTAATTTGTTTTATACATAAAAGAAAATTTCAATTTTTATTTTCTGAAGTAAATTGAGAATTCTTATTCTAATCAGATAAATAACATATTTGGTATGGAGAAATAGAAGTGTTAATTATTAGTCTCCTTTTACTATTAAAATATTTTCAATTGTTATTTACTCGTAAAATACCTAACTAATATTTCAAAATGGAGATAGATTCAAACATTTTTTTTCTCTCGATGTTGATTTAGAACATATTAAAATTATTTAATTACCTTCAAAAAATCTGCGACGCTACACAATGATAAATATTTGTATGTTGGAAGTTTAGGGTATAGAAATATCTATGGAAAGATCGGTAGAGATTTTACCCACCTATTTTTGTTTAATTCCATATAAGCACTTTACTTTTAAGCACGTAAACTTTTAGGTCATGTCTAAAAGTATAACTGAGTGAAATTTATAGCATTTGATTTAATTTTGGTGGGCAGTTTAAGAAGTCGAGAAAACAAACAATCTGTTTACTAAATTTATTTCCTGTACCATACACGTACTATATTTCAAAATATTACAGTACCTCTTCCAATAGATAGAAGTTTTATATAGATCTGTAATATTAGAGAATAATTTACATACCAATATTTGTTAATCTGGCTGATTCCATTTCGAAATTACTGTGTTTAGACAGATAAAGACAAAAATTTAAATTTAATTCCAAACACAAGCATGAACTACTTATTTCGGCATTACGTATAACACCTCTATACATACATAATGCATACACACACACACACACACACACACACACACACATATATATATATATATATATATATATATATATATATATATATATATATATATATATATATATATATATATATATATATATATATATATATATATACAGGGTATCTTCTAAAATAAATTTTTTCAAATCCATGACTTTTCATGACTTTCCCTGATTTAGCAGATCATTTTCCATGACTTTAAAAAGCTTTCGTTAAAGTATATATAAATAAAACTTCTGATGTACAACAAATAAAAATTACAGGAATTTTAGCATAAAAGAACTATAAACTTACTTTATAAGTGTTAATAAACTCATACATAAAAGTAAATTGTTGTAACTACATACCTAAGTTTAATCATATATCAATTTTTCAATCAAAATGTTTCCAATTTGAATTTAGGGTACTTTGGTATTATCTAGGTGACCATGAATGATAGTCAAATATAACCCTATAATCTTTATATACAATATTCCTGGAGATAAACTTATATTTTGTGCAAAAATCTTAACTAATTTTTATTAAAAAATAATTATTATTATATTAATAAAAGTTTAATGTACAATTTAAGAAAAAACCAGAATAATATATATTTACCCACCCATTAAGCTTTCTTACTTTGAGTTTCCTTGGTGAACAAATTTTACTTGGCAATAGGGTCAATAGGATAATACATAAAAACCAAACTCAGTAACTTCAGCCGAATGACAAGTAAAAATAGGAATAAACAATTCAATGCATTTTTTTTAATCGGTAGTATAGCGGATCCATGACTTTCCATGACTTTTACTCATTTTACTTGAAAAATCAAGACTTTCCATGACAAAATTAATTCATTGTCTAAATCCATGATTTTCCATGACTTTCCCTGACTTTCCAGGGGCTCGGAAACCATGTATATGTATAATATATATATAGATAAAATAGTGAGATAATTTTTTTACGATTACAATATTTTTAGGTGTATGTTTCGTATACGATACAGGGAAAAAAATTAATGTACAAAAATAACAGCATGTTTACAGAACCTGTTTCTATGCCGTAAGCATACTATGCAACAAAATATTTCATAGCACGTCTATCACTCGAAATTTGATACCTTTCCACAATTTTGTAGTAACATCGACTTATCAAGTGTTATCAACTCAACCGAGTCCATTTTTAAGCTATCAAATTCAGACACACATGTGTAGAAACAAGCGTTATCCCGAAAAATTCACTTTTGGTCTAAAGCAGGTCTTCGAACAGTAATTTTTTTCGTTCCAGAGAGGAAGCCGGTCCAACTAAATAAAGATATATTGGTTCATTTTATGTTTTTGTTCTGTCAAAAATAACGGTTTTTCAGTTTTTGGTTCAATTTCTAATAAATATATTGTAAATGCTTATTCTTATTATTAAAAATATAATTCTGTCATAAATAAAAATGTAATTCTATAAAAATGTACAAGATTTTATTCTTTTTTTTTTTAACTGTTACACTATGTGGATTGAAACAATTAACCAGCGTGTACACGATACAAGCAGTGATCAGAGAACGGGGATCATTGAAATTGTTATCCATTATCAAAATCGCACTTGGTAACAGAATTAAATATGGCCTCTACTAGTAGTTTCTTAAGAAACTGAAACAGAAAAGTACTAGTGAACATCAAAACAGGAAATCGAGATGAAATAAATATGTAATAATGGTAATTATGTGGATGACTTTAATTTAGAAAATATTGATGAGTTGGTTACTGTAACAACATAACTGAAGATATATACTAGTGAACATCAAAACAGGAAATCGAGATGCAATGGACATGTAATAATAGTAATTACATGGATGATGCTAAATTAGAAAATATTGATAAGTTGGTTACAGTAACAACATAACTGAAGATATATACTTGTGAACATCAAAACAGGAAATCGAGATTTAATGGACATGTAATAATAGTAATTACATGGATGGCGTTAAATTAGAAAATATCGATGAGTTGGTTACTGTAACAACATAACTGAAGATATATACTAGTGAACATCAAAACAGGAAATAGAGATGCAATGGACATGTAATAATAGTAATTACATGGATGACGCTAAATTAGAAAATATCGATGAGTTGGTTACTGTAACAACATAACTGAAGATATATACTTGTGAACATCAAAACAGGAAATCGAGATTCAATGGACATGTAATAATAGTAATTACATAGATGACGTTAAATTAGAAACTATCGATGAGTTGGTTACTGTAACAACATAACTGAAGATATATACTAGTGAACATCAAAACAGGAAATAGAGATGCAATGGACATGTAATAATAGTAATTACATGGATGACGCTAAATTAGAAAATATCGATGAGTTGGTTACAGTAACAACATAACTGAAGATATATCAAATAGAAATAAATCGATATTTTCTTGGTTCATTTTCGGTTTTCGTTACGATCAAAATAACGATTTTTTTTAGAGGGGGGGTGTCTTTTTAGTTCATGTTCGGACTATTGCTCTAAAGTGTGAATATAAACATCAAACTATGGAAATCGAATTTTTCCGTATTATTTGGAATAAGCAATAGCAAAATACTAATAAATGAATATGGAAAGTATATTACTTACCAGTACTACCTATATTAAAGCCTAAATATTTTTAACAATTATACAACACCATGTGGACACGAATTTGCTACACTGCATTTCACACACTAAACTTCCAAGAATCTGTTAAAAAAGAAAAAAATAGGTCCGCAGACAGCGTGACCTCAAATGAAAACCCCTTTCTCCATGAAACGTGAAACTGGAAAAAGGAGATCTCATCAGCACGAAACTAAAGAACTCACCAGGAAATCGGTATTAGATGTCGACGATGACTTGACACTTTTCATTCACCTGCGCGTCAATGAAACTTCCTGTTGCCGCTCGGTGTACCTTTACATCGAGCCTCTTTGGCAAGAAGGACACATTCGTCGCTCCTGTAAATGGAAAAGAAAACGAGGATAAATGACAATGAATAAATAGAATTTTTTTTATCATGAGTAACGTCGATGTTCCAAACACATTTGGAGGGCCATTTTTTTATTGTTCTTATGTGGGACAGTTATGACGGATTCTCATTTAGTCGATGTTCATTGCGGTGACTTTCATAAAAAAAATTCCCCTCCCCTCCTGCCGTGTGTGATAACAGGTGTGTTTCGAATAACGCTGGATCGTAAAACAAGGGTCTATTTAAAATATTTGCATGCAGGCGAGTTCCTAATTATGCATCATTTTGTTTTGTAAGATATGGCGCAGAAAAGCAAATTTATTTAAATAAGGTAATTATGCAATAGAATAAGTACTTTTTTATTGAGGAAAATGAAGGCAAAAAATAAATTTTAACAGCTAAATAAACATCCTGAACAAATGTCTCAATTCTAAAGGAAATAATGAATTTTAAAAGATCAAGGACGTCATCTCTACATTTAAACTAGTTATAAAGCAATATATTTGCATTATTATGAGTGAAATGTAATAAGAAAGTGTTTTAATTTACTAGATTGGATAATACAGATAAAAGAGGTTTTAACCATAATCTTTTCTATTTTTAAATACACTATCTAATGTCAAATTATAGTTTCGAAGATTAGCATTATTCGATATGAGAACTTGGGTAGATTGGGGGTGGAGGAGAGAATACCTGTTCTTAAGAGTGTCATTTTTACGTGGTGTAGCTTAAAAATGTGCAACTCAAATGCACTTTAAAAAATTGATGGAAGAGGAGAGTGCTGCTTTAGTTCCGGGAGAATTCAGTGTATGAATTCAATTTGATACAGAAACACTTGATTTAATAGGAAATAGTTATAATTAGAGCGTACATTGGAGTTAACTGGACTGAAAGCAATGATTGCATTGTAATATGGGGTTTATGTATTCATATAAAAACACATAAATATATGTATAATATTAAATATTCATTATGATTATAATGCGATTAATATTACATTTTAATTATGATGATTAGACTTGGGTAGTTGGGGGTAGAGGAGTGAATACCTGTTGCTAAGAGTGTCATTTTATGTGATATGGCAAAGTCTTAAAAATGCGCAACTCAAATGCACTTTAAAAAAATTGATGGAAGAGGAGGGTGCTGCTTTAGTTCCGGGAGAATTCAGTGTATGGATTCAATTTGATACAGAAACATTTGATTTAATAGGAAATAGATATTTTTCCGTTTAAAAACAGTATTGTAAATTTATAAAATAATAATATAATATGTTAAAATTTTCATAATATTAAATATTTTTGAATAATGGATTATTACTAAAATTATTTTTTATTATTATCGCTTTGCAATATTTTTTTCAAAATGTCAACTTTAAATGCAAAAAAAAATTTTCGAAAGGAGAAATCGCTGTAGGAGGTGTGTACAGTGATTAATAGGAAACAATTATGATTAGAGATTCCATTGGAGTTAACTGAACTGAAAGCAATGATAGCATTGTAATATGGGGTTTATGTATTCATATATAAACACATAAATATATGTATAATATTAAATATTCATTATGATTATATTGCGATTAATATTACATTTTAATTATAATGATTAGACTTGGGTAGTTGGGGGTAGAGGAGTGAATACCCGTTGCTAAGCATGTCATTTTATGTGATATAGCAAAATCTTAAAAATGTGCAACTCAAATGCACTTTAAATGTTTCATGGAAGAGGTGGTGCTTTAGTTCCGGGAGAACTAAGTGTTTGAATTATATTTGAAAGAGAACACAATTGATTTAATAGAAATACTAACACTAGATACCCCGGAGTCAACTGGACTCCATGCAGCGATTGCTTTTTAATTTGGGTTTATGTATTCATAAATATAAAAAAACAAATATATAAAAATTTGCATAATATTAAATATTCATTATGATTATAATGATTACTATTACATTTTAATTATGATGATTAGATCTTGGGTAGTTGGGGTGGTATACCTGTTGCTAATTCATTTTACGTGGTGTAACAAAGCCTTAAAATGCGGACTCAAATGCACTTTAATGTTTGATGGAAGAAGATTGCTTTATTTCCAGGATAAAATGTATGAATTAGATTTGAAAAGGATAAACAATTGATTTAATAGAAATACCTAACTCTAGATAACCTATCAGAGTCATTTCGACTCCAATAATGATTGCTTTGTAATGTAGGTTTATGTATTTCATAAAAATAAAAATACATAAACTATTTAAATATATGTCTAACATTAATCTTTAATTATGATTATAGTATGATTATATTATTTTTTAATGATCATTAGACCTTAACCTGTAAAGCAGTGGGAGATCAATACTGCTTGCTACGAGAAGCTATGTTTTTACATGAGGTTTGCGAAACTGATCTGCTCGCTTCACTCACACATTGTGGGTTATGAAGTATTTTTTCAATCCAGGCGTGTGGCCAGTGGAAACGACTGCACTTAAAATTCACAATTTGAGAATTGTGATTGGTCGTCAGGAGGCGATTCAGAATATATCTGGAGTCCCGGTCATTCTGTTCAGAACCAAAGGACGTATTGACAGGCGCCTGGAACCTGGTATTCCACTCGGCCTGTGATTCTGGTAAGTACAGCAGCGATTTCTAAAATTGGAGAACTATCTTGCGATGCTAGATTGGCTTCTTATCCTTGATTTAGATTGCCTTCTTATCCTTTGATTTAGATTATTTATATATTTATTTTTTTATTTTTCCATTATTCCTAATTCCTTTAATATCCATTATTTAGAAGATTAGGAAAGTACAAAAAAGATAAATTGAAAGTCTAATTGTAAATATTGCAGCTCTGTGTTATTATCAGAAAACGTATTTAACAAAGCATGTAAAATTTCATATTTCGGTAAACTATAATTAATTTACTTGTAACTTAACTTTAATTAAATATCAGTAAGCCTTTAATGAAATATAAATCAAAATCTAAAAAAAAATTCTATGTACGATCCTCTTTCTGATTGTGGAAATAACATACAAATTCACAGAAAGCGTCGCTAAGATATTTCGGCAATTTTAGAAATAGCTGCCAATGTACTTACCACCCAATCACAGGCGGAGTGGAATACCAGGTTCCAGGGGCCTGTACGTATTGTGCACAGGACAATGGAACAATGGAACCATCAGCACAGGATAATGGGTAAAGTCTGGGGTTTCTGTAGTAGTTCAGAAGGAAGTAAAAGAATGCAGCTTGTTCTTAGACTTCAGCAATTTTTCTTTCAGGTGTAGCATTGGAGTGCTTCTTTTACTTTTTATTATTTTATATTTTTATATTTTTTAGCATATTTCCTTATCTTTTGTTGTATATTTGAATATTGTAATATAGATCAGTGGCATTTTACTATAATTAAAAACGATATAAAGCAAACTCGGGTTGTTAATGCATTTGACGTAACAACAGCAATGCACTATACCACAGCACTAAGCATATAAATTTTTACGTGGTTTACAAAACCCTGAAACACGAAATCAATTACAGTTTTCAACAATAGGTTACTGAAGTACACTCTTTTGAATATGCAGAGGAAAAAATTAGTGTCATAAAAACAAATAATAAATCATTCCTGATAACAAAAGAAATAAAATAAATTTTGAAAATAAACATTTATGTTACCGATTTTTTGTGAGAGTAGCTTTAAGAAATAAATCAAGAGAAATTTTTAATATGATCTTTAAATATTCAAAAAAATTTTTAATTAAAAAATATGATAAAGCTAAAATTTTCTTAATATTACTTTACAATATTTAATTATTTTTAAAGTCGTGTGTGAACTAATTAAAAATTACAAGTGACTTTTGTAACAAATTTATGCCAAAATATTGCACGGTTGGAATATAAATATTTTCTAACTTAAAATTTTACTATTGAAACTATCTTATTTAATAAAAAGGCAGGTACTAGACCGATTTGTAACAACTTAACTTCAAATAGTATTCACTTGCAAATATTTAATAGTGGATGTCCCATTATCCCTTTCAAACCAGTTACTACAAATGTTAACAGCGCGACTGCACGAGAGAAAAAAAAAATTACACAGCAATTCCGATAATCAAACAACGATAAACCACTACGATTATCATAATCGCGATCAATAAAAGCCAAGTCTCTCCCCATAAATACATACATATCGATAACGCACAGTGATAGATAGTGGAGAAAAATATAGGAAAAAGAGCCGCCATTACAACAGTGGTCTCCATGGAGACGGGTCCTCGGTGACGTCATGCAGGTGACAACCAATCAATGGGTTGGACCGCCAGGTGTGGTTCGGACAAGTAGGGGCAGGGTCGATAAGAATTTTTTGGGGACTAGGTGTGCCCTCCAATAGCCCTGACATTTAAAGATCGATTTTTTATTTTTTATTTTAAGTTTATGCCACAGGTACATAGGTCGATCGGAAATTTAGTTTAAGAAAAAAAAATTTACCTTTTTTCTAAATTTTTACAAAGTTTTATAATGATTATTTTAATTCATAATTAAGTTCCCAAGAGTTTTGGAGATAAGGAACTCTCCAAATGATTAGCATCAGATATACTCTTGGTTAATAATTTTAATTCTTTTGAAATGAATAAAAAGCCTTCCTGTGCGTTACTGAAAAAGGAAAGAAAAAATAATCAATACTGAATTTTCCAGTTTTCAAATATTTTTTAATAAATTAAATATTTTAAAAATATAAAAACTGTTGTTTAAAATTCAAGAAAAGAAAGAGTTTTACTGTTTTGCAAAAGCATAGATCAAAGACCGAATTAATTTAAACAATCTTGTTACTCGTGCTTTTCTACTGAAATTGTGATTATTATATCAGTAAACTGTGTTTATCATTTTTTTCAACTTCTATTTAAAACTTTCAGTTTATCAGCTTTGAAATTTTCTTCTTCTTAACCTTCAGAAGTTTGTTCTCTACCAATATATATATATATATATATATATATATATATATATATATATATATATATATATATATATATATATATATATATATATATATATATATATATATATATATATATACATATATACATATATACATATATTCATATATATATATAAATATATATATATATATTTATATTCATATATATATATATATATATATATATATGTATCTATATGTATATGTATATGTATACATATACATATAGATATGTGCGTGTGTATCTATATGCATATGTATATATATATATATATATATATATATATATATATATATATATATATATATATATATATATAATGTATATGTATATATATCGTGATCCAGTGTTAAGGGGAATGGAACACAGTCTTTCTTGATAATAATAAGTTTATTAAAACATAGTTCCATTTAAAAGCAAAACTACCGCCATTTTCATTTATTCGTCGAAGACACGTTCAATGTCCACGCGCTAACTGAACTTAACTGTTTGCAAACTCATCAAATTCTTTCAAAATACTTCCACCTGACCGCATTATTCTAATAGCTTACGCGAGCGTGGGTCTTTGTCATTTATTTTATTATTTTAAAAGATTCCCCTTTTTAAAATTGTTTATAACTGAATTAATTTCCAAGCACCCCTTTTTTAGACCTTACACACACACACGTACATATATATATATATATATATATATATATATATATATATATATATATATATATATATATATATATATATATATATATATATATATATATATATATATATATAATATATACATATATATATATATATATATATATATATATATATATATATATATATATATATATATATATATATATATATATATATATATATATATATATATATATATATATATATATATATATATAATATATATACAGATAGAGAGAGAGAGAGAGATATATAGAGAGAGATATATAAATAGAGAGAGAGAGAGAGAGAGAGAGAGAGAGAGAGAGAAAGATAAAATAAAAAATTTTTGTATAATAATCAAAAAAAAATGATATTTATAATTATAAAAAGAATTTTATGACAGAATTAATTAAATAATAAATAATTCTAAAATAATCACTAAAAGTGCTTAATTTGTAAATGCAATCCAAATTAGAACTAGCATCAACTCTTATCTATTAAATCATTTTTTTTCATTAACTCTCTTCACGATAGATAGCTCCTTTCAAACCGAAAACTATCTTATTTTGTTTGTCTGTCCTATGTTGAATGATGCAATAACATTTGGGAAATTAAACCCGGCTTTCCATCCTAAAGAAAGATAGTGTAAACATGCAGGGAAAGCTCATTGCATGAAAACACGCTGTAAAGATGTTAAGCAAATGTCACTGACAATATTTACAAAACTTTAAAAGCAACTCATTCCGGGACGTCAGTCTAAAAAAAACTTGACAGCTGCAAGCTATCGCGTTAAAAATTTGAGGGGAAAACATTATTATTGCATTTCGCTTTCCGGATTATACCGATCCTTTAGAATAACTTTTGAAAAATCATCTTAGAGCCTCATGGAATACATGTTCCAGCCCATTTAAAAGTATTCTTTTCTTGTTTTTTTTATTAAGAAACGAGGATATTATTGCACTCGCATAATTAAATTAGGCCATTTTTATTTGATATTTTCGAATCGAATCTAAATTTACCGATATGAAAAATTTCCATTTAACTCCACTTAAAAATAACATGAACTCATATATTCCTATTGCATAACCGTTACATTTTTACGTTTCTCTATGGAATAGAGAAATTAAATCTGATTAGATGCTGAAATGATTAGGAATTGGTTGATTAATCCATTGCGCCATAAAATAGTTCTTTATGTAAATATATTCCTGAAAAAAAATATTCCTTATTATTGAGTAAGTTTCGATGAAAAGTGAGAAATAATATTTGGAAGAGACTGAAAATGTTTAGTAAAGTTAAAAGAAATATTTCCAGCAATAAAAATGTTGGAATATTCGAATTCCTGAAAAAAATATTCCTTATTATTGAGTAAGTTTCGATGAAAAGTGAGAAATAATATTTGGAAGAGATTGAAAATGTTTAGTAAAGTTAAAAGAAATATTTCTAGCAATAAAAATTTTGGAATATTCGAATAGAATAAATTAATAGAATATTTAATCAGTATTTTCTATTTATTAGCAACTTTATTAATTTTCTCATATTCATTTTAGACATGTTTAAAGCTATTTTTGTGAAATATTATCAAAAGATTCTTTCACTGTTATGATTTTCGAGTGATAAAATGCAATAAAAGTTATATTTTGAAATACAATTTTTGAAAGTCTGAAATCTTATAACTGAAATACGACTAAAATATAACATTTGTAAGTAAACCACAAATAAGAATTAAGTAATTCATTAACAAAATATATCATTGATAAAATTAAATATGAAATATGTAATGGTAAATCATTTTTACACATTCTGAAGTATTTTAACTTTTTTTCTTCCTCTTAGTAAAAAGTATGCGGTTCGATTTTATGGTATTTAATCATTCTATACAATGTATAATAAATTTTAAATAATTAATGTTTCCTAACAGTTCAATAAATCTTAGATGGAACTTTTCTGCAAACAAGTATAAAATATTTTAAAGACTGTAGTAAAATTCCCTTAACCCTTTAGCGGAAAGTGGTTTCGCAATGAGACCACATTTAAATATCTTAATTTTTTCTTTACTTTTGTAGACATATGAATGGTTTTTTCAATTTTTTATGTCTTGACAATTTAAACCTTAATATATGACAGCACTACATTTAATTTATTTTTTTTTTCTTTTGGAATATATGTAATTAAACTTTCAGTAATTGGAAGTCAGTATATGGATTTTTCTGACTTATAACTTCAAATAAAAGTTTCTACAAAACAACACTTATAAATCGTTAAGTTATTTATTTATTAAACTATTTTTAAAGATATTTATTTATTATACTATTTGTTAAGCTATTTATTTATTATACTATTTGCTTAACTGTTTATTTATTATACTGTTTGTAAAGCTATTTATTTATTATGCTGTTTATTAATCTGTTTATTATTAGGATGCTTATTATACTATTTATTTATTATGCTGTTTATTATACTGTTTGTTAAGCTATATATTTATTATATTATTTTTAAGTTATTTATATATTATACAATCTATTAAGCTATTTATTTATTATATTATTTGTTCAGCTATTTATTTATTGTACTATTTGTTAAACTTTTTATTTATTGTACTATTTTAAGGATAGTTATTTATTGTTCTTACAATATAATTAAAGTTTTAAAAAGCATTATATTCACACTGTACAAGGGGATGGTTTTATCAGTTTAAATACCTTTCAAACCCTCCTAAAGTTATGCCCCTCTAAGAAATGTTGAGAAAATTTTTTATATATTTTACATTCATAAGATTCATAAATAACATTTATAAACTAATTTCATTAAATTCCAAAGAATTTATGTTCGGGACCTTCAAAGGGTTAAAAAGTGTTTTTTCTTCATATTTCTTCTAGATCTTTTATATCATGATTTTTACTTATAATTGTTCGCTAGTATTTTATTACATAAAAGACGTTTTTTACAGGTAACTTATAATAAAAGGTCTTTTATATAATAAATGACTAGCTAACAATTATAATTTATGAGTTGACATACATTCGTATCTTTTGTAATTTTTTTGTTATGTGCAATGTATGTGTTATTGTTTTACTGGTTGAATATTCTATTCATGAAATTGAAAATCATGATTAAAAAATTCTCAAATCGTGAAAATGTATTATTTATTTAAATTAATGATCTTTTTTTTAATCTAGTGATTTAAATCAACCAACCCTGTTTAGCATCTCTGTTTTATAGAAAGATAAAAATGTATAAGTATTGTTGTGATACCACACATGCATTGATTTATTGATTAGGGCGTAGAGAAAATTTCTGACAATAGAACATTGAAATTGTATTTTATAATATAAGTGTTTAATTTCTTAGTTGTATATTAAATGTGTTTTCTTTATTAATTATTACATGCCGTATAACCATATTTCTTAGACCATACGGAAAGAAATTATATAAATTTTGAATCATTCGTGTATCCTAAAACTGTACAACAATACAAGAAAAATATTTTTAAGCCCATATATATAGCCCATCATAAGACGGGATTAATAAAATTTTTAATATTCCAGAACTGTTAGGTACCCAATGAGACATGTAAAAAATGGTTTGTTTTTTGACTGAGAATTATCTGGTTCACTCTCAATAATTTATTTATCGTCCTACTCCTCTAGAGTCTCCCGTCCTGTAATGCAGATTAGAATCACATTGAATTCATTTAGTCAAACCGTGTAGTTATGTATAATAAATAAACACACAAAAGAACAAACTTCTAAATTTCCAAATATATAAATTAAAAGTTAGATATTTATTAGTCCGTGAAATAGACTCCTAGACTTATATAAAAAGAATTTATTGTTAATACCAGTGATAAAATTTTCATTGTAACAGAAAATAATCGATGATTCAATTTAAAATTATCACACACGTACCTAATCTATTATTTAAGCCAAATATAAAAGAAAATCATTTACGTAATATCTAAGTTCAGTGATAAAAGATACTAAAAAAGTGTAGACGATATTTAAATAGTTTAAAATATGAAATGATTAAGTGAGATGTTTAAAGGAATGACGTCACAATGCTAGGAAAATTGTTATTTTTACCTATTTATTAAGTGATAAATGGATAAATTTAATCGCCTGCTCTTAACTGGGGAAAATAGGGCTTGAAATAATGGCATTAAACTCTCGAAAATGGGCAAAGGGTTGGATTTCGAACGTTTTAAAGACGACAGTATTTTTTGCTGTGATATGAAGCATATTTATACAAATTTATTTTAGAATCGGATCGATAGTTTAGGAGAAGATAAACTTTATTCGCTTTGAATGGATGCCTCTATCCATTCCAGGTCCAACCGCTTCATAAATTGGAGGACAGATAACTTAGGCTATTATTATATAGGGGATTTTATATGTACATATCATGTTGCAACTTTATGTGTCTTAAAATACATCTTACTATTATACGAAATATATTCAGCCTATGCTTAAATTCGCGTAATATTAAGCCAGACATCAATTTCCAAACATCAACATACAGTAGCTAAAGAAATATCTCGATTTTCAGTTCCACGAACTCTTATTTTCCAGGAGAACATCGAACTGGCACTGTTCCTGATAAACACATCTAGCCCGAAGTTACAGATGCAATCGATGATAGCTGGGTTGTAAAACGTGATAATGTGAGAATTCCCACCCCAATGACTATAATTCCGAGCGCAATCCAAAAGTCATTTCAGCCTCTGATATCGTACAAAAATCGAACCTAAGTGAAAAAAGAAGTTTTGCCTCAAAATGTGTAACTCGCATTTTGGAATATATTCGACCTAAATACAGAATATTGCATGTAATTTATAAGTCTTTTTATTTATAAATACACGATGTTAATAAATGCATATGACAATGTGTATGCGTTAAAGAACATCGGAAATTATAAAGAGTATAAATATAGAGTAAAGACTATATTGGAAAGAATATTACAATATTAAAAAAACTAGCTTTTAAAAGGTATGATTTTTAAAAAGTTTGCTCATTG
>CM063508.1:54258950-54280757 GCA_032207245.1 Pardosa pseudoannulata
GAAAAAATGTATTTTTCCTGTGGAAAAGCTTTAAAACTGCTTTTTTATGCATTTTCCTCCCTTGTATATAATCATTAAATTTTTATAATAGTATTAATAGCTAAGTCATTTCATAATAAAGCAATTTTCTATATATGTCAACTGCAAATACAGTATGTGTTTTCATTTGATTGCTATTGGTATCTTTATTAATATATAATATAAATTGCATACCAGCTTCAATTTAAAAATCTTTAATTTTCTTTTTCTTATTTTAAATTTTCAGTTCACATCATTATACACTTAAACAGTAAAATTGGAAAATGTAATAAAGGTATTCAGGAATTTTGCTTATCATTAATGCAAAATTACTCAAAAATTACTTATACAATAATGAATAAAACCAATACAGACTTGTAATAACTAAATCTGCATAACTCTGATGTTGTGTTAGTACACACTTTTATTTTATCCTGTTAGCGGAATAAATAGCTCACTATTTTTGTTACTATACCATGCCGATATATTGAATGTACTAACAGTAAAATTAAAAAATGCAATAATCTATTCAGGAAGTTTACTTATTCGTAATCCAAAATTACTCAAAAATTACTGAGAATAAATCTAATATAGAGTTATAATAACTAAATCCACATTACTCTGATATTGTGTTAATAGGCAATTGTTTTGTATCCTCTTAATAGAATAAATAACTCACTATTTTTATTATATCATGTAGGGATACATTATAATATACAAACAGTAAAATTAAAAAATGCAATACTCTATTCAGAAAGTTTACTTATTCGTAATGTAGCATTACTTAAAAATTTCTTAAAATAAAACCAATACAGAATTGTAATAACTAAATCCACATTACTCTGATATTGTGTTAATAGGCAATTGTTTTGTATCCTCTTAATAGAATAAATAACTCACTATTTTTATTATATTATGTAGGGATACATTATAATATACAAACAGTAAAATTAAAAAATGCAATACTCTATTCAGAAAGTTTACTTATTCGTAATGTAGCATTACTTAAAAATTTCTTAAAATAAAACCAATACAGAATTGTAATAACTAAATCCACATTACTCTGATATTGTGTTAATAGGCAATTGTTTTGTATCCTCTTAATAGAATAAATAACTCACTATTTTTATTATATTATGTAGGGATACATTATAATATACAAACAGTAAAATTAAAAAATGCAATACTCTATTCAGAAAGTTTACTTATTCGTAATGTAGCATTACTTAAAAATTTCTTAAAATAAAACCAATACAGAATTGTAATTAAATCTGAATTACTGTGATGTGTGAGTAAGCACTTTTTATTTTACCCTGTTACTAGAATAAATGGTTCACTATTTTTGTTTTATACTAGGCAGGGATACATTATAATATACAAAGAGTAAAATTCAAAAAATCTACTCAGGAAGATACTTTTTTTTTTTCCTGTTCACTGAGTATGAACATTAAATATTTATTATCACTTATCATAGTCTAAGTAAGCAGAAGAATAACCAAATATATCACTTACCTTTTAATTAATGAAGGAAACTTTACAAATTTAAAATAAAACAAAAAACTCAATGTTTACTTTAAAACACACTTTATTTAACAATTTCAATTGTGTTTGCGGAATGTGAACTATTATTACTTAACACATTTTTGTGTTCTACCGCCAGAGGTATCAATAAATTTTGTGAATATTGTGACCATGAACCTATTTTATGTGCACCGACAAGCATATGAATATAAGTCTTATGTCATCTCAGGCATCTAACCAAGATAGGACAGAACTGACACCACCTTCTTAGCACACAAAAAATTCAGCAGATTCATTTTCTTAATTTGCTGCAGTTTTCTGAAATTCATGGCAGTATTTATATATTTCACAATCAATAACAATATATGCTTGAATGTCGAAATTTACACAATCAGTTGTTTCCTCTTTTCTGCAATATCCTATCGTATGAAACTCATATGCCTATAATTTATTACATTTTGAATCAAAAATCTTATGATGTGATTTTACAGCTTCTTGTGGTTTTTGCTACACATTGAATTTAATAACCTTTTTTTTTTTGCTCAACAGATTGCTATGCCAGCAACATTAAACTGCAAATGCAAAAGTATCAGATTATTTCAATATCTAATACTTTGCTGTTATAACTGATAGGCAACTAATACAGTCATTTATAGATAAGTAACAATTTCCATCCATTGTCACACCACTTACCATCACATTGAAACTTCACTATCCCCATGATCACACAACCTTCAATACATTTATTGCCTTCCTTTTCAGTTGAGAAAAATTCTTTATAAAAATTTGCAAAAGTTGCACTAAAACCACACTATCTCCCCCACATATACCGAATATCGTATCTTCTGATAGGCCTAATCCACTTTTGTAGCTGTGGAAATAGTTGAAAAACATTAATGTTCGAATATTGAAGATACGGTTTCTAAATAGTTCAGAATTACATTCAATAAAAGATTCAAGACAATGCCAGCTTAGTAGAATCAGCTTTTGAAGAATTAGCAGTAAATGTTCGATTTTAATACCACAGAATAAGATTTTAAGTAAAAATTTCGTTGCAAAATGCAAGAAAAAAATAAGGAAATCACCAAGCCAAATACGATCGTTACACACGTGGCGCGATGTAAACAAACGCTAGACTGAATGGCGATTCAAGGATAACGATGCTGCAATTCTATAAAGAAATTGATTGTAAATGTGCAAAAAAAGTAAAGACACATACACAGATTAGATCTAGCACACATTAGATTATTAGACATTAGATTACACATTAGATTATTAAAAATAAAATAAAATAAAATCAGAATTAGGATTAAAACTAACATATCAGTACACTTTTTTTTAAACATTAGTTAGGATATTTCAGTCTTAAATAAATGAACTTAGTAAAAAGTTAAAGCACATTGATTTAAAATTGATTAAATTATTCTATAATATATTTAGAAAAGAGGAATAGTAAATTAATATAAATATAATTTAGAGGAATTTTCATTAATATATATATACTTATGTTTTTAAATAAGTAATGAAAAAATGGATAATAAAATAAACATGTATGTTAAAACACATGATACCACAATGATTTATGTGAAATAATTTTAAGCAAAATAAAATATTTTATTCATTTTTCAATATATGATTATTTTATATTTTTGGGGAAAAATATTAAAAAGTTTTAATTACTATCATTTTAAAATATCTTATTACAAAGTTTGAGTTTCAATTAAAAAAAAAAAAGAAATACTGTAATTTGCATAATTACTGATAACACAGTATTTTAAAAAAAAAAAAAAAAAAAAAAAAAAAAAAAAAAAAAAAATTAAGTTCTATCTTTTAACACCTTAAAACCACTTATTAAGTTATGACTGATAATTTTCTGAAGAATATCTCAAATTATTTGTATCTCTGAAAAAATTCTTATTAGTTATTAACTTATTTTAAAGATAAAGTTACTCTGCAAATTGTCTTAACATTTTCTTATGAATATCTTCAGATACATGTCATTCACCTTAACATCTTCAAAATATCTGAACAAATTCTTAAGATAATCTTAAGAAAAATTAAATCTCAAAAAAATCTTCACTTTTCTGAAGATTTTCTTAAGAAAATGGCACTTTCTTAAGAAAATCTTCAGATTATTTCTAGTAGGGTGTATTTAAGTAGTAAGGGTATTTAATACTAAATTTAATACTAATAAGGGTATTTAATAATAGTAGGTGTATTTAAGTAGTGTTAAGTGTAGGTGTATTTCCTAATGCTTAATTTTTAAAGAAATATTGCTTATTTATAAAAGTAGGTGTATTTAAGTAGTAAGTGTATTTAATACTAAATTTAATACTAATAAGGGTATTTAATAATTGTTAACGCACCCTCTTTACTACCGGTGCGCTACGTTTTTAGCGTGAGACCTGCCCGCCTACTTCACTGGGGCAGGTACGTTCTTAATCTGTCGCTGGGATGCATTACTTTTAAAATAATTTCTCGGAAACCTCTTACAGACGAAACAAAGATTTATTTACAAAACATTAGAAAAAAAAACAATTAAAGAAAATGACATCTCAAAATTGAGTCTCAGAGTCAGTCCTAGCTTTCCACATCAGCGCAGAGAGATGTTTCTAGGCTGCCGGCCAAATCTCGACTCTCTAATCTCTGTCAACTCCGCTGAACTCTTGCAGAATCCTCCCTTCTTCGGGGGGGGGGTCTGGAAACTTGAGCCCCCACCGAAGAGAGCACCACCTCCTTCTCCGAGGCCCTGGAAACAAAACCACGACACCGAGAATCCTTATCGGCCCCCTTTTGCCGGTCCGTTTCTTACTTCCCCCAAGAAACGCCATGTGAAAGGGGTCAACTTTGGTGATTCTGCACCTTACATGCCCCCCCTGGCTTGAAATTAGCGCTCAAAAGGGGCCTAATTTCAACACCACCCACGACCAAAACGGTGGCAGCAGAACCGAAACTCTGTTTTCCCCCGCCCTTCTCATGATAAGGTGCAAAGGTAAAAACTTAGATCTGCCAAGAAGTATTACACAAAACAAACAAACAAAAAAAAACTTAAACCTAATCAAAATTAAATTTCAATACATACATGCACATAAAAAGAATAAAACCAATATCGAAACACTTTTAGAAAATTAAGACACACTAAGCAAATACAATAGTGACAAAAAAAATATAAATGAATCTGGTGAGGAAGCACACATACTAAGAGAAATACATAAGCTTAAAAAAAAAACTAAAATACCAAACAATAGTTACAACTAAGCTTCTCTCACCAACCCAGACATGGCGCCCGTCGCAAGATGTTGTGCACCTGGCTTATGGGAGAATGAACAATTCAGCTTCATCTTGAATTTGGCTTTCCCGCACCATGTCAAAATCTCCTTAAAATTCAAAGTTTGGTTCCAAACTTTGTCCCTTATCCAAATATCCACTGGATACCAAACTACGAAACCTTTAACCCTTTTCAAAATTCTAGACCTGCGTTGGCAAAAGCAAACAGGATCCCTTTGACACTTGACGAGCATCTTTGTCATCCGAAAATTCCCAAACGCTACTCTTGCCGTATCCCCCGCCTTTTCCTCAAACGCAAAGTCTTCCCATCCGTTAATTACCACGGAAAATCCGCCCTCTGAACAATCCCGATCCACATGTCTGTTTCTGACTTCGGACCCCGTAACCATTTCTCCGTTCAACTCCAAATCCAATCCTTTCCGTTTTTCCGCCCCGTTCCTTGCAACTCGCTCCTCGTTGCTCTCAAATTCTTGGGTCACCCCCTTAACCACGGAGCTTCCCTCGTGACGAAACGGACACTCCGAGGAGCTTCCATCCCCCTCGTCATTCGGCGCTAAGTTCACTAAGAGGTTTATTTTCCCCCTTAGCCCCCCAACTTGTTCGTTCTCGCGAGCGATGCCTTTCCGAAAGAGAATTTGATGTTCTCCTTCCAGAGGCCGTAAGTCAATAACCTGGGGGTGGGTTTTCTCCCTCAGACCAACAACGCGCCTCTCCTCCCCCTCGGAGGGCGAAACTAGGTTTTTCTCCCCTATCGCCTCGACGTCCGGCGCGGCGCTCTCCAGGGAAAAACCGGTTTCAAAATTATCCCCACTAACCTTCTCCCTCGTAGTTTTTTGGGCATCCCCCAAGCTTCTACAGGGGAGGGCTTTCGGGATGGCCTCTTCGTCGCTTCCCTGACCCTGAGAAAAATCCCTATTTGGCAGCCCTTCCTCCGCTTGACCCGCGAGCTCTGATTCTCCCCGATCTACCGTTACCTCGCCCCCCAGCGCTTTCCAGAGTTGCGGAGGCAACAGGGCCTCTTCGCCCAAGTCCTTCGCCGACACCTTTTCACCCGTGCAACAACAAGGCATTTTTTCTCCCTCAGAGAGCGAAACCAGGTTTTCCTCCCCCCTCGGAGTGACCCTCGGCTCACTAGTTAGGGAAAAACTAGGTCTTGCCAATTCCATCCCCTCCGAGAAATCCGTACGGATATCTTTGCTCGCATTGGGGCGAGCCCTTGGGATAGCCTTTTCGCTGTTCCCCGTTTCTTGAGAAAAATCCCTGTTCGGTTGCTTTTCCGCGATTCTCCGGGTATCGGGTTCCTGCCTCGCTTCGCATATGAAGGGGGGAGACTTCGAATGAGCCGTTCCTCCGCACCCTTTCCCCCGAGGAAAATCCCTATTAACCTTTCCTTCCCTCGTTTCCTTGCCCTTACTGGGTTGAGTTTTTCTGTAAACTGTTTCGTTCTCTCCTGTTTCCTTCGCACAAACCCTAGCCTGCTGTCTTTCCTCAGTTTTTCTTGAGAGCGCCGATTCTCCCTGATAGCCTGCTAACCAACCCCTCAACGTTTTCCCTTGTTGAGAAGGCAACCGGGCCTCTTCGCACAAATCCTCATCGGTTATTTTACCGTGATTTGGTCCTGCGTCTCCCAACAGAGATCTCTGACCCCCAACGTTCCACCGCAGCCTATCTTTCTCGGCCTCCAAGCTTTCAAGCTTTTGGCGTAAATATGCCAATTCCTGCTCTTGGTGTATCCTGCGCCTGTCCTGCTCTTCGCGGCTCTTGAGCTTCTCGCGCCTCGCAAGATATTCCTGCTCTTTCCTTTCTTCCACGATTCCTTCGAGCAAAACCATGGCTGTTTCCTCGTTGAAATCCTCGGCCGCCTTTATGATTTTTATGAGCGGTAATTTACCCATCTCCCCAGAAGCTTCAACTTCAAACTTTAATGCCAGCTGCACAAGATCTGCCTTTCTGGCCCTGATCAGAACATCCATTTTAATAATAAAATGCTTATCTACCCCGCAGCTATTTGAGAATAATTCTAAAGCTTCAACACGAGCAAATACCCTTAAAAAAAATCACACAATACCTTCTGTAGCAGAATTAAACATTATACACAAGCAAAACAGGATATTGAAGAGCCTAGCATTTTATATATAGCATTAACACTAAATACATGCAAAACACACTGAAATAATAAACTGAGTAACGAAAATAAACACAACAATAGAAACGCGAAGCCTATCCCAAACAAAACATTTCCTAATTCGCGCGCGACCCTTTGCACCGAATTAACTTAGCATGAGAAAAACAGGGAATAAAACGAGCACAGTTCATGCGCCTACCTTTTCTGACGGTCAACACTAGCAGAACCATATTTCCCTTCATCAGCACGTCGTCTTTCTTCCGGAATACTCCACACAGCTCCAGCTCCGCAGCGGGATTGCTTCTCCTGTTCCCCGGGCGCTCCTTGGCTTAGTTGCCGCATTCTAGGGGACTAATTCACTCCTGGGACACTGGGTCGTTCTCGCAGTTGCCGATGATTCACTCCTGGGACACTGTGTCGTTCTCGCAGTTGCCGATGATACCTCCAGTTTCTTGCCGTAGTCTCCAAATTTCCGACGTTTCCTTTTTCCGCATCCAGGTGACAGACCCCGCTATCTGACACCACGATATGTAACGCACCCTCTTTACTACCGGTGCGCTACGTTTTTAGCGTGAGACCTGCCCGCCTACTTTACTGGGGCAGGTACGTTCTTAATCTGTCGCTGGGATGCATTACTTTTAAAATAATTTCTCGGAAACCTCTTACAGACGAAACAAAGATTTATTTACAAAACATTAAAAAAAAAAAACAATTAAAGAAAATGACATCTCAAAATTGAGTCTCAGAGTCAGTCCTAGCTTTCCACATCAGCGCAGAGAGATGTTTCTAGGCTGCCGGCCAAATCTCGACTCTCCCCAAAAACTGTGAACTCTCCTGAACTCTTGCAGAATCCTCCCTTCTTCGGGGGGGGGGGTCTGGAAACTTGAGCCCCCACCGAAGAGAGCACCACCTCCTTCTCCGAGGCCCTGGAAACAAAACCACGACACCGAGAATCCTTATCGGCCCCCTTTTGCCGGTCCGTTTCTTACTTCCCCCAAGAAACGCCATGTGAAAGGGGTCAACTTTGGTGATTCTGCAGATGTTATTTCCGAGCACACAAAGTCGTGGGTGCACATTCCTTACATATATATATATATATATATATGTATGTATATATATATATGTATATATATATATATATATATATATATGTATATATATGTATATATATATATATATATATATATATATATATGTATATATATATATGTATATATATGTATATATATATATATATATATATATATATATATATATATATATATATATATATATATATATATATATATAGATACATATATATATATATATATATATATATATATAATATATATTATATATACATATATATACATATATATATGTATATATATACATATATTATATACATGTATACATTATATATATACATACATATATATATATATATATATATATATATATATATATATATATATATATATATATATATATATACACAATACGTATACAATAAATATAATACATATACATTGAAGGCTAGAAAAGTATTGCGATCTGTTATTAGAATCGAAATGAATTTCCTAAAAAGAGAAGGTATTTAAAAAAATAAATGGTTCTAAGAAAGTATCACAGAAATAAAGTTATTTTTGGTATAGATATAACGTGAGCGAGGGAAATATTCAAGAAAAACAATTTATTTTCTTCAATAGGGGATATGTGTATATGTGTGAGAAAATATGTTATAATATACTTAAGATAAGACATACAAGAGAAGAGTCGCCATTTACATCGCAGAAAATTTTTCCTTCAAAAGTCAACGGTAATATTCCCCCCTTAACTGATTCGTTTTAAAAGAAATCAAATTTTTCTGAACAAATTTCATCGTATAGCCAAGCAGATCATTTATCGTTTGTGAATCTTCGCCATCTCGCTGCTTAAAAAGTAGAAAATCAGTTATCTAATCTTCTTGCCTTCCTTAATTTTCTAATAAGAGAAGTACATGACTTGATAGTAGAAACAACATCTGGCATTCTGGCATCACTTGTGAAGCGTACTGCACATATTAAATACATTGATCATTTGTCCAGGTAAGTGGATCTTAGTGGATAAAATTCTGAAGCAGAAATAGGGATGCTTTTCAACTGTATGGGATACCAGAAATATAATAGAGTAATCATCTGCGTCTTAGGGGGAAATAAATTATTTGAAAATTTAAAATAACTCTTCTTTAAAAAGTCTTTGTTATTATTTTTACATTTATTTACATAAATATTAGCAGAAGATACTTAGGACTTTATCATATCATATTCACTTTTTAATACTCTCACTATGGAAAAAATAATTATTCTTGTAAACCCTAACTTATACACATTATATATAGATAGATATATACATACATGCATATATATTTGTATATATATATATATATATATATATATATATATATATATATATATATATATATATATATGCATGTGTATATATGTATATGCATATGTACATATGTATAAATATATGTAATGTGCGGTCCTAACAATAGCTGTTTGTGGACTAAGCCCCGTCAACAAACCCACGACTCAAGATTAAACGGGCGTAATTGAAAACTGTCCGTGCGCTGGAGCCAGCGAGTCTGAGCCTTTGTAAGGACTTTTTTAATGAAAATGCTCGGGTAATGATTATTAATAGAGAGACGCTCTAGTGCACATATGGTCCACATTAGCGGTATTCAAAAAGGGATTTAAGTGGTTTGGGTCGGTTTACTTAAAGACGACCTTTCGGCCACATCTGGAAACGGATTAGCTACTCAGGCGGGGAGTGACCGCAAGATTACGTCACCCTAGGTCTGGAAGATTTCGGAAGAATCACGTGAAAGGTATCGGCACCCCTATAAAAGAAGATTGGCGGAGCCAAGGATTCTTTTTCTTGAGAGTTTCTTTGGGAGCTGTTTTTGTAGAGCTCGAGAGGATATAGATATATATAGAATCCACTCGTCTCTCCGATTTCCGGAGTTTGTTTACAGAGACTACCAGCATCTCCGCTTTTGCTAAAAAGTCGACATTTGACTTTGGGATCTCATTCCCGTTATCTTAATATTTTTTTTTCTACTTCGTGCATAGAAGTAGGTCGCTGAGAGTGATTCTTGCTCTCATTTTGGATCGTCTTACATTCTGAGTCTCCTCAACGAACTCCAGCGTGATAAGCACTCTGAGCGTTTGAACCTTAGTGTTTAAGCCGACTGTACTGATCTTCAGACCAGAGGTTATAGTGTCAGCGTTTCGTATCGGTGCTAATTAGCGAAGTGTTCCAGTGATTTAGAAGAACGAACTTCACTGTACCCACGCATTGTAATTGTGTTAATGTTATCTCAGCACGAGATCTTGAATTGTTAAATTTCTGTCCACTGGTCAAATAATGTGTCCAAGTGAAAAACTTTCACTCTACCAAAATCTAAACAACAACCTGTGTGGTTTTTTTTATCAAACTTTATTCTTGACTTCCCAAAGATACTGAATAATCCAAAATCTCTTGGACAAAATCTAATTAACTCTCTCGTGGGTGAGACAAATCGATTGATGTATCATTTTATCCTCAATAAAATAAATGTTCCACGGTATTGTACTTTTCTTAATGTCTACATGCCTACAGTTTACTTAGGTATTGCCCATTAAGCTAGTTCAATTAAAATTATAAGGCCTAATCTCCCCAATTATATATATAACATTTTATTATTATGTTGTTATTATTATTATTATTATTATTATTACATATATAACATATATTCACACGTAAGAGTTGTGCCTCTGTGTGTCTATATGCATTTATTATTTGCTAATAAAATTGTCAGTGCATGTAGACAAAATACTATTTTTTTTTACATGAGATCTTCCTCAGAATAGATAAAATTAAAATACTGATCCATACATTAATCAAAGTCGTTTGAAGTAGGAAATTATCACTTGTAAATCCTGGAATGATTAATATTCATCCAAATAACCCATAAAATTTATATTTAGGCTACTTTTTATTTTGAAGTTCAACATGCACAGTATTCATTGCAAGATGGTTTCACGTAGAGATACTCCCATACGAAATCTAATTAATTTTATTTTATTACGATAAATTGGGGAATCTCAGAATATTAACATATCTGAAATTTATTAATCGAATATGCGTTTGATGCATTTTTAAATGAGTTGGAAATAATCTTAGTTTATTTCAATAAAAAAATAGGATTTTTTTTATGAGAAATAAAAATGAAGGGGAGATAGTTATTAATTTTTCGTGCTGAGAATTGAAAGTTACTGGAATGTTCCTCGAACATCTCCCTGTCGAATCAACCCTTATGACTAGGGATGGACGATATAAGAAATTTGGTATCGCAATACATTCCCAAGCTGATATGTATATGCATATGTACATATATGCATTTATATATGTATGTATTTGTACATATGTGCCGTTTTCATTGAAAGTGGTGTAAGGATATTTTATTTTATATGGAGATATTTAAGGTTTTGCACTTGAATATTTTGAAAAATATGAATGTATGTTATTAAACTAGTTTTATATTTTTATATATAAAATTAGTAATTTTATATAAAACTTATTTTTATTTAAAGTTCATAGTATATTGTATTAATTTTTATAATTAATTAATTTTTGTCAACATGGACTTACATCGCTTTCAAAGAAAGGGGCTGATATATAAATATTTATTTATTCATATATATATATATATATATATATATATATATATATATATATATATATATATATATATATATATATATATATATATATGTATATATATATATATATATATATATATATATATATATGTATATATATATATATATATATATATATATATATATATATATATATATATATATATATATATATATATATATATATATGTATATATATATATATATATATATATATATATATATATATATATATATATATATATATATATATATATATATATATATATATATATATATATATATATATATATATATATATATATATATACAATATATATATATATATACATATATATATATATATATATATATATATATATATATATACAATACGTATACAATAAATATAATACATATACAATGAAGGCTAGAAAATTATTTCGATCTGTTATTAGAATCGAAATGAATTTCCTAAAAAGAGAAGGTATTTAAAAAAATAAATGATTCTAAGAAAGTATCACAGAAATAAAGTTATTTTTGGTATAGATATAACGTGAGCGAGGGAAATATTCAAGAAAAACAATTCATTATTTTAATGATGTTCGTGGGTACTGCAAAATAGACAAAACATCACTGAACCTTTATTTTTCAGTTTTAGATTTTGCTTTGTTAACATTTCTCACAATCAACTATTACAAATATATATATGCACTCTAACACATACATATATATGTATACATAATATAAAAAAATATTCATTTATAATTTTCTGTATTAATAAACCTACAGACATCATTAAATTTAATGATTGTTTTAAAACTTTATTTTCCTGTTTTCTTGAAAACACTACAAAGTTTTTAGTATCAGTATTGGTGAAATTTTCAAGTTTTTTTTTATCACCAAGACATATAAAGCTGTGAAAGAGAAAGAAAAATATTTATACATTTAAAAACATCTGAATAATTCCTAACATTATTCGAAAAAATATTTTGCTTCTAGCCACAAAGAAAAGGGGAATTTACTGCTTATTCAAAAATAATTTATTTTAAAAAAATAACGTTAATACAATAATTTAATGTACAGGACTTTTCAATTTATGAGTAAGTATCTGTATAACAAAAAAGATGTTTAAATATTATTATACAATGTATTAAATTCATGTATATAATAAATTTCATGAATATAATTGTAACACAAAAGAATTTAAAGTGATAAAATATTTTGAATTAATTACATTTAAATAAAATATTGAATTTATACATAAACAAAATGGAAATTAATTGGCCTAGATAAATTATTTATTTAAAGCATAATGCTTTTATATTTTTCGATAAACAAATGTATCAAATGTTTGAAATTATAAAAGATTTCTTCAATTAAAAATGAGCAAATGTTAATTCCAATTTTAGATAGTTGACATATTTTTTAAAAGTATGCTTATTTAAATTATAGTTAAATTACTTCCGTGTCTTTTCTTAATAATAATAATAATGTTGCAGAATGGTAATATGTAAATATTATGGATTTCGTTTTACCGTAGTTATTAATGAAACTTGTTTACTTGATGATATAATTTTATTTATTAGACTTAATTATGTTAGCCTTTATTTTTTTTAGATTCAAATCATCTTTGTAGTATTTTTTTATTTTTTTCAAATATTTGCTGTGAAATAAATGGAAAAAATGGCATTTCTGATATCAAAATTGAAATGAACAGTATGGCATTAATGTAAAAATTTATACTTGTCTCCTTATTCATATTAATTTAATATACAGTAGAACCTCGATTATCCGAACCTGGATTAACCGAAACTCTCCTTTAACCAAATTCGGTTACTTCTACACTTTTTTTTCACTTCCCAGATAGCATGCCTACTTGCAGCAAGTTTGATTTTTTCTGGATAATATCTTGTCATAACAAACTTGTAGCAAAACTCCTGCAATTTAGATGGAACATAAAGCAACCACTCTTTCACAATGTTATTTTGCTGCAAAACTGTGGCACCCTTGTCATGACAATCTTGAAGCAAGCGAAATTTTCTAGACTTGCTGCAGCCTTGTTTAAAACTTGCAGACATGTCATGCTGTACTTCTGCAAGTTTTTCAGGCTTGTAAAGCAAGTCTGTTGCAAGTTTGCTGCAAATTAAATTTGCTATCTGAGTTTCTTCTATCATCCAAAATTTTCTCTTGACAAACATGCATTTTTAAAGCTTTCTTTTTCCCCACATTCCTTTCGTATGTATGCCGTTCTTTCCAAACTACGAGTGCAGATAAATATTTTGGAATTCCTTCTCGCAAGTACAATTCAAGTGGGGAAGAGTGTACTCTTCCCCATTTTCAAAAATCCCTGTTCTAAACAAAAATACACCCCATTTCGAAATTTGGAAGGTCATACCTACGAGTCCCAGAACAGTCGAATATTATTGTCCCAATAACGATACTACATATTAAACTAGTTGATTATTGATGCATTCTCGATTATCTAAAAATTTCGATTATCCGAAGTAGGTTCGGTCCCAATTACTTCGGATAATCGATGTTCTACTGTACTTTAATTTGATTTTAAATAGAAATATTTATGTCTCTACCCTCTTTTTTCACTTTTTTAGGAGTGTTATCTTTTTTCATTTGGGGAGACAAAGGAGTCAGAAAGTCTGAAAATATAACACACATTAGTGACATCCATAGAGTAATTTATAGTAAGTATGCTTATTTATCGAATATTTTGCTTTGCGTTTTAGTTTTTTCCTTTTTAGCTTTATACATCATTATCTTGAATACGAGAACGAGGTAGCACTCTGAGTAACGTTCCTTATGTTTATAGTGACTATAATGTAATTTAATTGTTTATATATCTATATTTTTTAAATTTTAAAGCTATTAAGTGAATAAACCAAATTTAAACAGAATTGAGTTATTTAATTATGTTAAAAATAATTTGAGTTTAAAATATTTTTCCTTCATACAGGTTTTTTTTTAGTTGATTAGTATTTGCGGAGTCTAGTTCAGTTAAAAAGTTTCTTTTTTTTTAATTGCCAGTAAAAGGGCACCATTTATAAAATGTTCACTAAATGCCACTAGGTTAAATTCTCCAGATAATCACTAAAAAATTCTTTTTTTTTAAAGTTTTCTCGTGTGTTTTCAAATAAAGTCTGAAGGAAGAAATAATTAAAAATAAAAACTAGAAATAAAATTTGAATACTATTTCAAATCTTGGAAGTTAATAATTAAAGCTTAACAACTTAAAAGGTCAAAAGGAAATGTCTGTGGTAGATCATTGCCCTCTATGGCTTTACACCTTGTAACAATAAGTTACATTCGGTTCAGCTTTTTTTTTTACCTCTTTTCGTGAGCCATCGTCAGAGACATACAGAATAGGACCGGTTTGAACTGGAAGAAACTTCAGACTTCTCCCAACCAATAGAAGGGCTGGTTAGTTTTCTCCTGGGGTAGTCTGATTTCCAGAGGAGAGAAGAGAGTAAACGCTGCTGGCATCCTCGGCTTGCGGGATAGACATTTTTTGGAGCGACGCGAGAAAAGGAAAGAGTGTCGCCATATTTGCTAGACCGACGCCGTATCCAGAGGAGTCTTCCATACCTAAAAATGATAAATTGTATTCTAGTTATATTCCTTAGGCATTTAATCATAAATAATTATTTAATAAACACATATTTGTCCATGTGTTTTTTTAATGAGTTTTAATTTCTTCTTTCTCAAACACCATGCCAATGTAACATTATTTTTACACACCTGTTGATGTCAATCTTATGGTACTGTATAACTATTGTTAAAGTAATGTGTGGCTATGTCCAAATGTATTATATTGCTCACAATTAAAAAATGAGAAGTGAAATCTATACCGAAAGATATCAAGCCATGTGATTGGCTCTGTAGTTCCATATTGGCCGAAGTGGTAGCTTGTCACCTTTCGATTCAGTACTTTACGAGTTCAAATTCTGCTGTAGATAATATGTCACCTTTTTCTGAAGTTCATCCCAGTGTTTAGTGATAATCGTATATTTAGAGTTCAGTGGTCAATTTTAGCACATTAGGTGTAATTTGATCACTCTCATGTTTGAAAACTGTTTTAAAACATTTTATAATATATACTTTTCAAAATACTTAATGGTTTTTCAGATGCTATGAAGTGAAATCCAGAAAAATGTAAAGCATTTTTATAGATGAAAATGATTTAAAAAAGCTGAATTTTATAAAAAATTTGTAACTAAAATAAAAATAACTGTAAAATAAATATTTTTTGTTTTACCATCTATTGTGTCGTACTTTTCTTTATTTTAGATCTCAAAAGAGGAAATTTTCATTTCTTTTAATTTAAAAAGCAGTTTTTACCACTAAAAACAATAATACAGATTTCAGAGGAATTAATGGATTACAGTAGAGTAAGTGTAACATAAAATGTGTGGTGCGAACTAAAATCACCTGTCTCCATTTCTCTTTTTATATCCTTTTAATTAAAATTTAATTATGTTATAAAGACAGCAGCTTATTTCAAATGAATAACACATAGACAAATGCCTATTTTATTATACACTATAGTAAAATAATAATCAGAATCATGGTTTAATTAACTATGAAGAATTTTTAAGAAGCAAATAGTATTCTTGAAATATTCATTATTTAATAAATTAAAACTTCAGTCACACTAATATGATACTTAAGTTTAAAAACAAGTTATAGATGCATGCACTTTAAATTAATGTTTGGGAGGAAATGTAATGGAGTAAATTATTGTATTTGCAGTAAACTGTACAAATGCAGGAAACATTTCTCTGAGTTTAGAAAAAATATCTGTTACTTACTTAAAGTAACTCAAAAAGGTGTAATCTAGTTCTACAGTCAGCCTCTAGCAACTATAGGTTTTATGTATGCTTACAGCTAATTGTATACAACTACATCTCATTTGAGTTAGTAAGAAACTGCATTTTTTTTCTAAATTCTGAGAAAAATATAATGTAGTTGTACAGCTTTAAACCCAAGAATTTATAACTAGACCCATCCAGTGTGTTGGCATTCAGTTGGGAAATCGTAGTTATTACGTTGACATTCAGTTGGGTAATAGTAGTTATTACTTTGATATTCAGTTGGCCCATCCTTGTACTACGTTGGCATTTTGTCAGAAACAACCATTAGCTAACCATTAACCAACTGTAAGCCAACGGTTTACCAACATGCCATATAAACTTTGGCCCAACGAAGCAGTACAGCATCGTCTCAACGTAAGTAGTACAACGTTGGCTCAACATAAGTAGTACAACGATTGCTCAACGTAAGTAGTACAATGATTGCTCAATGTAAGTAGTACAACGTTGGCTGAACATAAGTAGTACAACGATTGCTCAACGTAAATAGTACAATGATTGCTCAACGTAAGTAGTACAATGATTGCTCAACGTAAGTAGTACAACGTTGGCTCAACGTAAGTAGTACAACGTTGGCCCAACGTAAGTAGTACAACGTCGGCTCAACGAAAGTAGTACAACGTTGGCCCAACGTAAGTAGTACAATGTTGGATCAACGTAACGTTGCTATCTGGGTATATTCAAATATAAATGTACTTTTAACTCTTTAAGGACGACAAGAGTAGATGATTTTACTATCCTTAAGGCCTAAAGTTTTCAGCAGGTAAAAATGTAAAATGGACTGTCCCATTATCCCCACCCCTTTCCCTTCTTCATGGAAAATGACCCATCTCCCTTCTTCCCAGAAAATGGACTCCGGAGCCATGAATGAAGTAGGTGGGTCACAGATGTCATCTTAAATAGATTGTGTTTCTTTACTTCCCCACGTGGAAACTGTTGTTCACAAGCTACAAGAGGAAAAACTAATCAACCTGTACTTCTAGAATATACTCATGTTTTTTAATATATTTCAGTAATTACGAAGTTGAAAATAAATTGATGGGCAGGTGTATGTTGGAATTAAAGTTTTAAAACCATTTGTAAAGAAATACTTAATAAACGAAGAAAACTTTTAATATTCAAGGAAGAGCTTAGTTGTATTTAGAAAAGTAGAGCGACTATTGTACATTTGTGTATGTGAGTGTGTGTGTATACATAACAATGTCAAATTCGATAGAGAACCAGTTAGTATCCTTCTCCCCCCCTCCCGAAAAACCTAACTCTGAAATAAAGTCTGCTATCATAAACTTAATTCTTATATTTTCACCATGTTATCAATAAAATTCATTTAATTGAAGAAATTATGCATTCAATCAATAATAAAAAAACTTATTTAACTATAAATCTATAATTTTAACTAGTTTATGTATATATAAAATACATTTAAACTAAACATCGAAATATATATATCAGCATAATATAAGTTTAGAATTATCTTAGAGAATAAAAAGAAAGTAAAAATTCATTGCTAAGGAAAACACCTCAAAATATGGTCAAGCTTTGCTATAGACAGTAATCAATCAAACTATCAACTGGTCATAAAGACGGGGTAGGTGAAAAGAAGACCCCTACTAGATAAACCTATCACCCCTATTTTTCATCCTTCCGGCCATTCCGGCCAAGCCCGTCTTTAAGTGCTTCGGCCGGTATGGGCCGGAGTCGTCCCCAGGGAGTTAAAAATGTCATATATAATCCAATTAATGTGAATATGACCGTTTTTAGTGTGCAGAATTTTTTTTTAACTTTGAATGAAGAACCGTTCCCTTTTACTATGTAAGACCAATTTCCTTCAAAACTAAAGGTTATTTCTTTCAGTATATTTTCTCTGTATGTTATACTCCTCATTCATTGGGAAACCTTTGTGTTTTTGGATTACATGAAGTAAAGACATGATTTTTCAAATAAAAAAAAATAGCTATTCATTAAAGATGAAAAATATTATGCACAACCATCTATAAAAAATATTTGTTCAAAAAACGAAAATTGTCTTAGACAGGGAATAGAAAAAGGTTAGATAATCAGACAAGAACAGGATGGCGATTTTGTCATCCGTCTTCTCTTCCAATTCGCCTTTCTTCTGTCGCTTATTTCAATTAAACTTCCTCTTAAATAGTAGGAGGAGAGGCCTGCAAACCAATCCATTTTCCTGTTCATTCCTTCGAAGTCAGTTATTTAATCATTAGATTATTTTCTCGCAGTCCGGTTTCGCTTGAGATTACTTCTCTTTTAATTTCTCCTTCCCAATCTACACTTCTGCCGACTGCTGCTTCATCAATTAAAAATATTTCAACATCCAATCGTTGTTTCAACAGTTTATAATTCCCATTTCCTTTCATTACGACAATATACATTGCCTACGACTTCCTTAATATTTAGTAGTCTCAATTTTAATTGAGATTGTCAGCTTGAGAGTAATGGCTTCTTCACCCGATCACCATACATTGAGCAAACCGATGTCCATAAGTAATTCATCGGCATTTGCAATTCTTCGTCTTCAGGAGGATACAAAAACATTTTAGTCATCATGTGTACTACACACACATCTATTAAATAAAATCTACCTTTATATCCGTAAAACCTAGTTTCAAAACCCATCTACAGGACATAATTTACTTTTTTTTCCTACCGTGATGTCTCAACCATCGTTTTTCATTCCATAAACGACATTTGACTAGGTAGGGCAACATAGGATCTTGCTAGTCTGACAAAATGACATTAGAGGACAAAAGGAAAGTGCCATGATTCCACTTTGACATACTTTCTTTAATGATGAAGGATAGTGTCGTGTAGCTCTCATTAAGTTTTGGTATTCACCTATGATCAAACTTATAGTGGTTATTATTTTGTTAGTCAAAGACTAAATTTTATTTGTCTTGCTTTGTGTAGATTATTTAAGTTTTAAACTTAACCACAGGCTCTGATTGGTTTGGTTTGGAGTGCTACGGTCTACTATTTTGCAACACGAGGGCTAATAAGACCGAGACCTACAGCTTAAAGCCGATTCCGAACGGCTACGAACATCCATGCCACAGTGGAATTCGAACCCACGAACTCCGGTACCGAAGGCCATCACCCTAACCAATCGGCCATCGTTCACCACAGGCTCTGAAAAACTACAGACTTATTTTTTTAAACTAATAAGCTAAATTAAGAGTTACTAAAATCAAATATTACACACTTAAAATAAACACATACAAGGCTGATAGTTTAAAATAATAAAAATAAGCAAATTTATCATTATGCTATTTACATGTCTATGTACAAAAATTTGATTCAAACTCCATAAAATTTGCTTTTCCAAATTTTCTACTAGGTGCCACACTATTCAAGATTTAATATTAATAATATCCCAACATTTAGGTAAAAAAAGAAGAGAGAGGACCTAATTTCAAATTCAAATATTTATAATAAGTGCCTTTGTGGATCTATTGGGTGTGACAGGGTAGTACTCAGGTTGGGAACTCTTAATGAAAGGATGTAGACACTGCTAACTTCAGTCTCACCACTGGTCTAGGGATTTCAAATTTGTTGGAAATGAAGCGAGCGAACATTTTTACATTTATTCTGTTTGGCGCGCCAAGTATTGAGACGGGAGCATGCGCACTGCATATTCATTATTCATTCAAAGTCAGAAAGCGTTGAAGTAGTCTTCTGCTGTGTGCCGTTACGATATGTCTGCTGTGTGCGTGTTCTCTTCTTAAAATGTTTCTACATTTCTTTTATCTAATCAAGAAATAAATGTTGTTTGTTAATCTACGGACTCCTCTATGAATAATTAACTTCATATGGTAGCAGAGCGTGGTTGAATCTGCCGCATTAAGAAAAAGAACTGTGTGATAATCAAAATCGAAACTTCGAACCTTTTTGGAAATGGAGAAGTTCAATGTTCCGCAGCTAACAGGAACGAACTATTTTATTTGGGCGTTGAAAATAAAATCAGCCCTAAGTTTAAAAAGGCTTGACTCTGTTCTCGATGAAGTGAAACCTGAAAATTTGGAAGCTATACAATCCGCGGAATGGGATCAAAGAAATGCTGATGCAGTCGCCTACATCAAACTGTCCCTTTCTGACGAACAGTCGCTACAGTTTGCGCAAGAAGACAACGCAAGACTTTTATGGGAAAAAATAAAAACGACTTTCATCGGCAGAATCGAAGATAGAAAAATTGATGCGAGCAATGAACTTAAAAATTTAGAAATGAAAAATTCGGAAAATGCGAACGATTATATTGCTCGAGCTAAAGGAATCTCCACTAAATGTTTGTCTCTTGGATTAGAAATTTCGGAAAGAGAATTGGTCTACCACACTGTACGAGGCTTAAGGGGCAAATTTTGTAAAATTCGCGAAATATTAAAAACGCAGAGAGAAAAATCTATGGAAGAAATCCTCGAAATTCTACGTGAAGAAGAAATGACATCTTGTGGATCCCGCTCTGAAAGTACCGCCGAAGCATTTTACTCAAGAAAGAATACTAATTCGAATACAAGATTATGTTATATTTGTCGAAGACCAAATCACGTTGCAAAAGATTGTTTTCACAGAAATAATCAAAAAACTGTTCATTCCAACCAAAATAAGAACTCAGGAAAATTTTCTAAAAATCGGAGAAAAGAACAAAATCAAAACAAGAACTCTGTGTTCTCAGCAACTTGTTCTAGTGATAGTGACTCTGTGTGTGATAACATATGGAGTTTAGATTCTGGTGCTTCTTGCCATATGGCAAAAGAAAAGGTATGGTTTAATAATATAATACCAGAAAATAAGGACATATACTTAGCAGGTAAAGATTCAAAAATTATTTCTGTTGGACATGGAACCGTTAAAGCTAAAACTAAAAATTTAAAAAATCCTGTTAATTTAACTATAACTGATGTTTGTTTTATTCCAAATCTAAGATATAATTTGCTATCTGTTACTTGTTTGATGAATAAGGGCTGTAAAATTAAAACTACTAATAACTGTGTGCTAATTTTTGATAAAGATGATGAGTTAGTTTGTAAAGCTTTTAAGAATAATAATAGATTAGAACTTTATTTAGAACCTGTATCTGAGAATGAATGTTGTTTTGCCAATCAACATACAAATAATTTTAACATTTGGCATAGTAGGTTGTGTCATTTAAATTCAAAATATATGACAAATATGAAGCAGTATATTGATATTGATGATAGTAACATAAATAATTTTAGTTGTAATGTTTGTGACATAAGTAAAATAACCAGAAAACCTCATCCAAATATTGTTG
>CM063508.1:54283357-54318357 GCA_032207245.1 Pardosa pseudoannulata
TTAAACTAATAAAATCCAATATCTTAGAAACTTGTATATTTTATCATTATACGTATGTAAGCACTAATTACTGCTCTAAATATTTGGAGCAAAGAATTGATGATTTTCAGTTGCTCAGAAATTGCCGCGTTAACTTATAGAAAGCCACTTATAGAAATTTTGTAACTTTCGAATAAGAAGTTAAATCCTTTAAAAATAACTAAATACAATTAATAAATTAATGTACATTACAATTAAATAATAAAAATTTAATGAGATTTGTGTTATTTTTAAAAATGCTTGTTTCATTACTGAATTAATTACGGATAACTAAAAAAAATCACTAAAATTTAAAAAAGATACTCAGTTTCTATTAATAGAGTTTTTCAATATCAGAAGTTTTAGAGACCTCAAATTATTGCGAATAATCAAGGTTCTGCTGCACAGTCGAACTCATTTATTGTGAACCCCTGTTTCCCTAAAACACAGGTTTAACAAAACATTTCAACTAAACTGTGGGTTAAATGTTGAAAGGCCCATAGAAAACACTTTTATAGTGAATTTAACTTGGATTTAGCGAGAATGATTTTCAAGATTTTTTTTAAAAATACAAAAGATAAGGTAAGACTAAGGTAAGGTAAAAAATAAATAAGGAAATAAAGGAAGGCTCAGAACATTTTTTTATATTTAATTTAAAAATTAAAGAATGAAAATTCAAAGATATTATGCTAAGTGAGGACAAACAACTTATCATGTGTCTCCACTAAAGAAAAGGATTCAATAAAAATGATACCCACTGGAAAAAGTAAAATATTAAACTAAAAAGTAAGGCTTCTGAATTTGTCTGTCTCATTTTTATTAATTAAGTTATTTTTACTTTTTATGTTTTAGTGAACCTGGTTTTACCTTAGCACTTAGTTTATACGAGCAAATTTACTCGGTCCCTTCTCGTTCGTCAAAAACGACATTAATCGTATTAAATGAAAATCTGCTACAATAATAATAAAAAACAAACTTATAAAACTATTAAAATAAGTTCAATAAATGCTTTTAATGAATAACTTAAATTCAAATATCACGTTTAATACAAGATAAATAAAATACTGATAACGAAAATTCAGATGACTAAATTAATTTAATATTGATCTTATTGAAAACATTTTTAACAATTTTTAGAAAAACAATTAGCTGCACAGAGCTTATTTTTTTAAAAATATTTTATAGCTTCAACAATTTTCTAGAATCCAAATGATTTGGAACAATCTGTGATCAAACCAGTTTATTTTAGATTTCTTTAAAAATAATTCCTCCAAATATTCTTTTCGTGAAATTTTATTGAAATTGCTCAAAAAATTCATTTATAAATGTAGTCATAAACTTATAATTATTTTCTCAAAATTTCTCCAAAAGTCTCAATTATTTATATATTATATAGATTGGAATTTATTTTATATGGAATATAATATATAGATTTGAATTTATTTTATATGGAATATATTAAATAGATTAGAATTAATTTTATATGGAATATATTATATAGATTGGAATTTATTTTATATGGAATATATTAAATAGATTGGAATTTATTTTATATGGAATATATTATACAGACTGGAATTTATTTTATATGGAATATATTATATAGATTGGAATTTATTTTGAAGTCAAACAAGGCATGCAATAAGCAGCTGTGAATATCTTTCTAGATTCAAAAATAAAATTAATAGTATAGCTATGTTTTTACTATGATTTTCATCTAGAAAATAGTTGTATTTTTAAAATGCAGTTAAACCGCATTACACATTACTCGCTATATTAAAAAAATTGTCTTTTACAATTCCTTTAAAATGTTCTTACTATAAAAAATTTAATATTAAATGTTAAAACACAATGTTCAGATTTCAATTAAAATGAGAAAATAAGGCGATACATTTTATGCTATTAGATGCTAATTTTTTTTTAATAGAATGAAAAATAAAATATATGTGTGACTTAAAGCTACCTGAAAGAATTTTGCATTTAAAAAATAAAAAAAAATCATTTGAATTGAAAAAATGCATTATAATGCAAAGTGAAATAATTTCAATTCCATATAATTTCGCGTTAAAAAAAGCAACATCTGCAACATTTTCCATTTTCATTGCAAGAAAACATAGAAAGTGTAACAAAAAGTCCTAAGGTTTTAGTAAGAGAGCAATTTATTTTAAAGGAAAGAAATTATTTCATAATTAGAAAATGCATTTGACATTAAAACATGATGCTTGTCCCATTGTTTAATGGTATTTTTTTCTCCAAGAATTCAACTGTGTAATTATATCTAAAACGAAACAGAAAAGAGTCATTCAACCTTCTAATTTTTTAAAAATATTTTTTTTCACGATTCCATGCTAAACTTTCTAAGATTTTAAAACAAAAGAAATTTCTCACTTTTGTCTTGACATCAAAATTGTATTTTAATCTCATTTATAAAGAAGGGTGGAATCTAATTTAAAATTACAAAGAACTCATATACTTAAAACCATTTAAAATTAAACATTTAAACATGAGAAGAAAATGAATGAAGCAGATAAAAATTGCAGTCTTCTTTTGCTTTTAAATTGAGAATGAAATATAAAACATTTGAAATTCTACAAATCTTTTTTTTTACCTTTGTATGTGGATTTTAGAAATATGTCTGGTAATTTTTTTTGTAAAAAAAATCTGCAAAAGCAAGTTAAAAACGATAATTAAAAGTGAAATATTTACTTTAACAGCTTTTAATATATAAGCTGCAAAAATGATAGTAGGTTATAATTTTAAATGTATAAAAGTCTGATCTTCTTTTAAACAATTAACATTTTATGAATGATTAATCAAAGGAAAAACAAAAATAACTTTTTTATAGTTTAAAATCTACATTTGTATACGTGAAAGCTATTACAGTTTTTTTTATATTTATGCATAATATTAAATTTTAAAATGCAGTTAGTAATATTTCTTTCAAAATACCAAATGTAAATTATTTTATTTTGAAATATATTTTCGTTTAGCTTATTATAAAAATGTTTATCCTTCATGTTAATTTTTTTTCAAAAAATTAAGAGGCCATTCAACCTTTCGAATAAAAAATATCTCTATTTAAAATACTTTTTTCGTTTCTCCGTAAAATAAAAATCTCCATTCGTTTTAGACGAACGTTTTTTGCGAATTCTTTAATGAGACTTTAGCTTTAAAATATTATTTTTGTTATATCAAGTTTTATGTCAAAAAGACAAACTATGTACCTCGAATGTATAAAAAAATAAAATTTACGTACTCGAAAGATAACTTTTGAAATACGTATTTTAGAAACTGAGTTTTTATGTGAAACTGAAAATAAATATTTTTTATTTCTATGAACTTCAGCAACAGTAATACGAGTAAATATATTTTATTTCATAGAACAGCAAGTATAATAATACAATAATATACTAATTTTCTAAAATTTTTATTTGTTATGAATGTTTCATTTTTTACACTCTAAAATCACTTTAAAATTTTAGGTGTAATATACTTGGCGTCAGTTTGATGAATTAGTTTTTAATATTTTTAAATTTACATTTCAAAAGGATTTTTTTTCATTTATTCCATATATTTATATTTAAAAAACCAACTATATAAAACTGTTAAAGTAAATAATTTTAAAATTGAAATTAAAATTTAATTTGACTACTAAGGGATTTTATACTAAAATAATTAAGTGTACTATTAAATAAAAATATTAGATTATATGTTCTTAAAAGAGTATTAACTATTGATAGCTTATTAAGTTTAATACGCATTGAGTGTTTGTAGTGTGTATTAACTGTGTAAGCATGAAGTATTATATCCCTCATAAGGTTTATTTTATCTTTCAAATGTCACTATGGCTTTTTACAATTTCTCTGCAATTAGTTGGTTGGTTGGTTGGTTAGAATTTAGTGGCGCTAATTCCTGAAAGGACAAACTGCGCCAAACAAGACGAAAATAAAAAACAAGGTAAGATAAAAAAGAAAATTAACACAGGAGAAAGGAATTTTGAGAATGAAAAAGACGAAACTAAAAGTTAAAAACGTTAAAAGCACATAAAAATCAAACAAACGGAGATAATAAATTGCAAAATATATACAAGATAGATTAATACATTATAAGAAAATTAAAAAACAAAATTGAAAATTGAGAAATTGAAATAAAAAATTGTTAAATTGAAAATTAAAAATTGAAATAAAGATTAACGTACAAAAAAATCACAGAATTCAGATTTCATAATAAAAACCTGTACAGCGAATAAAGGGAAACAAGCCTGGATGTGGCGTTTCACCGATGATTGTATCAAGATTCGGCGATAAATTTTTAAAGAATTTTATATACATTGATTTCAGACAACAACATGATGACAAAATGTGTGCGACTGTGTAAGGTATTTTACAATAAGCACACTGTGGAGGATCTTCACCCAGCAAGAGATGGACATGGGTGAGTCCATCTGCAATTAGTTGAGTACAAAAACTAAATAAATTATATTTATCCACAAAACATATTTTGGTCTACATAAATCTAATTGAAAATCTTCCTTCAATATTAATTTCATGAACTTCGCATGTGATTCTGCTATATACAAATGTACTTTTATTTCAATGTTGAAGTGTAATACTCTAAACTACAGAATTCTGGGGGTGGGGGTGGAAAGGAATACTGTTCGAGCCCATCCCCCTCCTTCTTCTGCCTTTGGCCTTGAGCAAAACAAAGGCACATCTAGTTTCATATAGATAAGATCACGTTTACCTAAGTGTGAAATTAAGATTCGAAATGTGGAAAAAAAGTTAATAGTTAAATTACAATAGGCAAATGAGAGCCCTAAACTACTTGTGATCTCTAGAGACTCAATTGTAAGATTGTGTAATCAGTGACGAATGAGGACTGCATGCAATTTGTTGCAACATTTCTCTATGTATTTCTAAAGCACTTGTTAGTATTCACATTGCGAAACATCCTAATGAAATAAATCGATCGAGGTCCACGCAGAATTAAGAAATTGCGAAAATTAACGTACAGTTAAATTGAACATCTGTTTCATTAAAGAGTATGCACGGAATAATCAGCTTTATTTCGAATACAATTTTACACTAGTTTTGCACCTCGTGAAAGTAATTAGGTATGCTATATCACGTTTTCATAAGACGAAACAAAGAAAAATAAAATTGCCGGAAAAGACGCTGTGTCACAATAAATGAATCGAGTGAGCAAGTTTTCAGGTAAATCTCATCTACAGAGATGCGTTTGGAAAATGGTATAACTTTTTTAATGTATTCTATTGATATTTAACCCCTTCGCGACCAATGTCTCGTATACGCAACGCAGCGATTTCACACTGATCAGTCCAGCGTCGAATCCACGCGATAATTTCCGGTTGAAATTGAGAGACGAACTTCTCATATGGGTAATAAAATATCTGAACTTTTTATTTTAATTTTTAAATATTAGATTTAATTGGTAAAATTTTAATATAAGAAAATAATTTAATAATTCTTTGTTAAATGTGTGCTTGACGACAAAAAGAATAACTATCGTCTCTGTAATATATAAATTTATTTCATTTACAGATATATATCATATATATATATATATATATATATATATATATATATATATATATATATATATATATATATATATATATATATATATATATATATATATATATATATATATATATATATATATATGTAAGGAATCTATGATAAAAAAATAAATCAAATCTATGCTTTTTAAATTTTTTAATGAAATAAAACTACAATATTTAAACTTTGAAATATTTAACATTTTTATTTAAATTATTTGCTTAGGTAAATCTATGATTCACATTGTAGTCAAATAAATTCTAAATAAATCTGCAAAATGCAACTGAATTGTAAAAACCGTTATTACCAATATATGGTAATTACATAGTTTGAATACAGGATTAATTTTAAAACATTCATCTTTAATTCTTTCTAATCCTTGGCGCATTGTGTAAAATTTATTAGATGAATATATCTCATTTAAATTTTTCAATTAAATTTTCGATATCATAAAAGAGAAAATGTATATTTATAGCAATATTCCAATATTCGATTATCATATTGTTTCAAAATCCATAAATCCATCAGCAGTTACCTTTAAAAACATATCCAATCAGAAAAATTGAAATATATTTTAGGAGGAATATAATGGAATACCTAAACCATTAGCAATAAATTATTCACCTGCAAAACTCAAACGAAATACAAATTTGATGTCATATTTACTCCTAGATTAAATCCGGCAGGGAAATTTAATCAGATTTTTTTCCCTCTTAAAAACAGAGATAAATCGAATTATGGAAATCCAATATCACAACATCAGCAAAACTTATTCTAAGTTAATGCGCTATCTGCAGAAAAAAAAGAAGAGAAAAATCACGTTATCCCGCAAATAGAGAAAAATTTTGAAATAACATAGATTCAAAGAAATAATATGCTTTTGAGAACTGGATTACTTTTCGAGAAAATAGGTAAGAAAAAAAATAAATAAAAATAGAAAGAAGAAGAAACGAGAGAGAAAGTGTAAAAAGTCAGAGTTTACATGGAGAAGAAAAATATTGATTTTGAGGTTTGAAAGTTTTATTAAAATAAGCTATAGTTCTATATATTGAAAAATCTCCTTGTATTATGTTTGAAAAAGTTTCTTAGAGAAAATTTCACAAATAAATTTTCTCCAGACAACTTTTTTGCGAGGTTTGACTTTATGTAAGGTGACATATTTAGTAGATAAAATGGAAAGAACGGGGAGCAACACAGAGCTATGGCGTATTAGATTATTTCCTTTATCGGAAGTTAGAAGATTTTTTTTTGCATTTATTTATAACGCATTTCCTTCAAATAATTTTCACAAAGGTGAAAAATTATTTCCCCAATAAATACAAGGCTTTTGAAATCTTTTAAAAACTAATTGTGAAAGAGCTTCATATATTTATTTCCGAAAATGCAAATAAAAAAAATCTATTTATTGGAGATGTATGTTCTAAGCAATTTCTTTCGGTATTAAAGCGATAGTGGACTTAGTGTTAAGTAAACTGACACTGAAATTTCAATAATTGTAGGTTACTGAATTACGAAATATGACTAAGAATGTGAAGTAAAAAGGTAATTGTTATGATAATTTCTTCCTCAGTTAATTGAATTACTCTTATAGTATGTAATAGAAAATCTTGCTAGTAATTTTAAGTTTCTTTCAAAATGAAATTCCATATTTTATGAATATTTGAAAGACATTTCTCTCATCTCAAACTATTATAATATTTTTAAATTCAACAATTTGTTATCTTAAACATATGAAATAAAATTTAATGCAGTTAAATATATTTTAAAACTCATAAAATTTAAATTCATTAGTCTGTAAAATCTACTATAGGTACTTTGTGGAAAAAATTGACATTTTCTAAACTAATTGTGAAAGAACTTCATATATTTATTTGTGAAAATGTAAATAAAAAATCTATTTATTGGAGATATATGTTTTATGCAAATTCTTTCACTATTAAAGCGATAGTGGACTTAGTGTTAAGTAAACTTACATTGAAATTTCAATAATTGTAGGTTACTGAATTATGAAATATGACTAAGAATGGGAAGTAAAAAGGTAATTGTTAAGATAATTTTTTCCTCAGTTAATTGAATTACTCTGATAGTATCTGTTAGAAACTCTTGCTAGTAATTTAAAGTTTCTTTGAAAGAACCTTTAAATTACTAGCAAGAGGTTTTTTTTTTTTCAAATTTTTTTTCAAAAGAAAATCCTGCATTTTGTGAATTTGAAAGACATTGTTCTCATTTCAAACTATTATAATAATTTTTAAATTCAACAATTTGTTATCTTAAACATATGAAAAAAAAATTTAATGCAGTTTAATATAGTTTAAAACTCATAATATTTAAATTCATTAGTCTGTAGAATCTACTATAGGTACTTTGTGGGAAAAATTGATATTTTCAAAACTAGTTGTGAAAGAACTTCATATATTTATTTGTGAAAATGCAAAATAAAAAAATGCAAATAAAAAAAAATCTATTTATTGGAGATATGTGTTCTATGCAAATTCTTTCGCTATTAAAGCGATAGTGGACTTAGTGTTAAGTAAACTTACACTGAAATTTCAATAATTGTAAGTTACTGAATTATGAAATATGACTAACAATGTGAAGTAAAAAGGTAATTGTTAAGATAATTTCTTCCTCAGTTAATTGAATTACTCTCATAGTATCTATTAGAAACTCTTGCTAGTAATTTAAAGTCTCTTTCAAATGAAAATTCCGCATTTTGTGAATATTTGAAAGCATTGCTTTCATCTCAAACTATTATAATATTTTTCAATTCAACAATTTTTATCTCAAAACATATAAAATAAAATTAATTTTAATATATTTTAAATCTCATAATATATAAATTCATTAGTCTGTAAAATCTGTCATATGTGCTTTGTGCAAAAAAAAAAATAAATAAATAAATAAATAAAAATAAAAAAAGATATTTTTAAAACTAATTGTGAAAGAACTTCATATATTTATTTTTGAAAATGCAAAATAAAAAAATGCAAATAAAAAAATCTATTTACTGCAGATCTATGCAATTTCTTTCGGCATTAAAGCGATAGTGAACTTAGTGTTGAGTAAACTTACACTGAAATTTCGATATTTGTAGCTTACTGAATTATGAAATATAACTAAGAATGTGAAGTAGAAAAGTAATTAAGATAATTTCTTCCAAAGTTAAATGAATTATTCTCATAGTATGCAACAGAAAATCTTGCTAGTAATTTAAAGTTTCTTTCAAAAGGAAATTCCGTATTTTATGAACATTTTAAAGACATTGCTCTCATGTCAAACTATTATAATATTTTTCAATTCAACAATTTGTTATCTCAAAACATTTAAAATAATACTGAATTCTGTTTAATATATTTTAAAAATCTTAATATTTAAATTCATTAGTCTGTAAATTCTCTTATACATACTTTGTGCAAAAAAATAGATATTTTCATTATAATTATTATTTCTCAATATTATATAAGTAGTTCCATTCTATTTTATATAAGTAGTATTAATTTTATATATTTTATGTAAACTATATTTACACAAGACATTATACAGTTTCGTCCTATTAAATTGTTTTATACATCTCACAAAATACGGCTATTAAGAAATCATAAAGAAATCTTAACATTTAAAAGCCTTATTTACTAATTTAAATAAATAATGAAAGTTATTGTAGTAATGAAGATCTTCCAATATTTCTCTGCTGTAAAATTATATTAAATTTGTTTAATATAATTTTACTAAAATCTAAGGTTATTTTAATAGATTCTTTAATATAATTTAAGTCTTATAAAATAGTTTATTCAGACTGTTTTATTTTTAACAGAATTATCTAATTTATATTACTTTTTTATGAATTTTTATAAAATTCACATAAAGTTTTTGATTAATTTAAATATTCTATCCAATTAAATATGAGAGAATATTAGAAGGTATGATTGCAGCTAGCTTCAGTTTAAACTAATGTGTATTTAACGAAATTTTATATGACACTATCGGAAGGTCGAATAATTGAGCAAACCTCTCTACATCAAATCAACTAATGACAAATACGATGATTTGAGGACATCTACAGAAGTTAATCTAGGTTGATATATCTCCTATTTCAACAAGATTCAATCAAATAGTATGATTATAGGAAGTAACTGTTGAAGATAGAGGGTAACGTAATGTAAAGATTGCAACTGTTAGTTTAATGCAGACATTAAAAGTGCAGAGATACTGCTTATAACTAATTGATTTTAATCTATAACATAAAAATACGACAGTCTAGTACTAATGTAAAAATAAGGAATTCAGTAACCAAAATTGCAGAATTTTCTCAATTCATCTGAATTTTAATAGTAATATCATGTGTTTAGATTTTCTCAAATGTTGTATTTGTATAAAATGGTAAAAAAAAATGATGACTGCTTGGACAATAAAACTTGAAATTCTCAAAAATAAAAGCTCTAAGTCGAAATATCATGTAAAATATTTTTTATTACTTGCAGCAGTTCAAAATTTAAAAGTTCCTGATAAAGATGTAATATAATCAGAATAAAGAGGAGTACAAAACAGGTAAGCATGTAAAATGCTTAAATAAATCGAGGAAAGCAAACAGATATCTCTTTAAGAAATTTACAGTTTTTTCTCTTAGTGCAAGAAAGAAAGAAACTCGCTAGCATAAAAATCAGTACACCTCATAAACTTTAAGGCAAAATTTCTTACTTATACCCTCAAAAACAAAAGCTTGTAAAATTTAGAAAAATATATCTGTTTAAATGCATAAAATGCACAAATAAAAGAAGGGTAATAAACATAGAGACGCTTGGGAGCTTTACAAGTTTCTTCATTAGAGCAAGAAAAGATGCAATTTACTATCAAAAACTTTAATTCAACACAGCAATGTTAGCTCCTATTTTCATATTTATTTCCTGCAAAACAGAAGACTGAAACTTTTAGAAGATCTACCTGCTTAAATTCTTTATCAGTTGGAAGCATATAATTTTTAAATAAATTAAGGATAGAAATCAGAGAGCTGTTTGGAAGCTTTACAAGTTTCTTCATTAGTGCAAGAAAAGATGCAATTCACTAACAAAATCTTTAATTCAACACAGAGATGTTAACTCATTTCATATTTATTGCCTGCAAAAGAGAAGACTGAAACTTTTAGAAAGATCTATCTTCTAAAATTCCATATCAGTTGGAGGTATATAATTTTTAAATAAATAAAGGATAGAAATCAGAGAGCTGTTTGGAAGCTTTACAAGTTTCTTCATTAGTGCAAGAACAGATGCAATTCACTAGCAAAAACATTAATTCAACACAGAGATGTTATCTGATAATTTCATATTTATTGCCTGCAAAGTAGAAGACTGAAACTGTTATAAAGATCTATCTGCTAGAATTCCATATCAGTTGGAGGTATATAATTTTTAGAGGAATTAAGGAGAGAACAGAGAGCTGTTTGGAAACTTTAGAAGTTACTTCATTAGTGCAAGAAAGGAAACAATTTACTAGCAAAAACTTTGATTCAACACAGAAATGTTAGCTCAGTATTTTTTATTTATTTACTGTAAAACAGAAGACTGAAACATTTAGAAAGATCTATTTGATAAATATCCTTTATTTATTTACTGTAAAACAGAAGACTGAAACATTTAGAAAGATCTATTTGATAAATTCCTCATCTGTTGGAAGTATATAAGTTTGAAATAAATTAAGGTTAGAAAACAGAGAGCTGTTTCGATGCTTTATAAGTTTCTTCTTTAGTGCAAGAAAGAAAGCAATTCACTAGTAAAAATTTTAAATCTGCTTAGAGAGTTTAGTTCAGAGTTTCTTGCATATTTCTTTTAAAATAGGAGATTGAAACTTTTAGAAATATCCATCTGTTTAATTTCCTTATCAGTTGGAATTATAAAATATTTAAATAAATTAAGGATAGAAAACAGAAAAGTATTTCAGTTTCTTCATTAATGCAAAAAAGGTAGCAATTCACAAGAAAAACTTAAAATCGGTTCAGATATTTTAGGACAGAATATCTTACTTATTTCTTGTAAAACAAAAGCCTAAAAACTCTAGAAAAAGCTAAATTTCAATTTCCGTATGAGTTAAAAGTTTAAAAAAGAAATCTCAAATAAATTAAGGAAAGAAAACCGAAGGCTGATGTTTAAGAGTTTTACAATTGTTATCTTCAGTGCTAGAATGAAAGAATTTACTAGTAGAAACTCCAATGCAGATCAAAGAATTTGGAACGTATTCCCTGCAAAACAGAAGCTTGTAAAGTTTTGAAAAAGCTATCAATACAATTTCCCTTTTTTTTCAGTATTTCATACATAGGCTTTTCTTTAAACACTGTTTTTGTGCAAAAGATCCATATTTTATATTTCGTGTACTATTTATGGGAGTACCCAAATTTGATGAGATGTGATAAAATATCCATTTTAGGAAAACTCCTAAATCACTCGTTATTAAACATGTTATCTTTTCCGCCTGGCGACGTTTTTTTCTTGTTATACAACATTCTCCTACAATTATTTGCTTAATAAATCTCGAAAATGAGCAATTATTAAAGCAAGCTTGTCATTTATAAAAGTTTCATGAAACCAAAATAGGTTGAACAGATGTTTCAGTAGTAAAGGACATTTTATAGATCAAACTATTAAAATATATAGATAAGGAGATAAAAAGAATAAATTTTGAAATTTTGCTCTTCTATAAATTTACGATACATGATAATACGTATACTAGAGAGACACAACTTTCTGTTTCGTTCTACTTAGGATATATTTTTGCATAAAAAGCTTTGTATATGTGTGTATGTATGTCCACAATCCATTTCTCCAGAATAGCTAAATATATCTTGACTGCATTTTGTATTGCGATTCTGGTTAACCCAGGGAAGGCCAAATTTCTTCGGTTTGTCAAGAACACTTTTTTAAGCTGATATTCCAAAATAAAATAAATGTAATTTTTTAGTGTTATGGCTTGTTACTTGAGGCCTTATTTAACTTTAACTGCTTTGATTTGGCACATTTATACCTATTTAAATTTAATTTCACCTTTGTTTGCAAATAAATATCTATTTCGTCATTGTGTTAGTAGAGTGGTCGTTTGAAAACTTTTAATTATTTTAAATTTTAACTATGTCAGGCGCTTATAATCATTCTCACGAAAGAAACTACAGCTAATCAACGATTTTTTACTATAGGAGTTTAGAAAATTTGCAATTACCTATGGTAAGATAGAATCTTGATATTTTATTTGCTTAGATACTTCCATTTTTTATTTCATAAATGCACAAAAAAATGTAGTTACTTTTTCTTAAGCCAAGTGTAAAGATAAATCACCAAATATAGAAATATTGTGTTAAGTTCATGAAGAAAATTTGTTACAGTTTGTTACATGAAACTCAGTTTATTTGCTTTCTTAAAACAGCTGGTGAAATATACTCTAATAAACTAACTTAGTTTTAGAAGAAAAGCAAACTTTTATTTGTTAGTCTTAAATAATAAAACAAAAGGCTGGGTTTGAAGTGCTCTGTAAAATGAGTTTTCAATTTTGTATTACAGTAAGTTAATTGTACACGTTTTTATTTGCATAAGAATATAAAAACATTTTAAAATATTTACGATTATTGAAAATTATTATTTTTATTTTCATTTATAACAATATAAAATACTTTAAAATAATTTTACAGTTTTTTCTTACAATTAATATTTTTATTAATTTTTCTTTTTTTATGGTTGCATTTGGTCATAACATATAAGAATCTGAGAAGCTAGACAAAAAATTCTAAGGTTAAAGGACTGATATTTTATCAGCAGAAAGTTTTGATTTTTGGTTCTCCAAAACATAAAAAAATATTATATTTAAAATAGTCGAGAAGTATTTTAGTAAAAAAAAATAGAGAGAATATATGGAAGTGACATGAGTAAGCAACTGATATCACCACAAGCTTCAGACTTATTTGAGATAGTTATGTAATAGAAGCTGAGAAAGCATAAATATATGTTGGTGATTTATATCTCGCTAGTCTCGCTATAGCTATGAAATTGAATACGAATTTCGTCCAAAATTTTCTTTTTAAGTATAAACTCATCCTAAATTACTTTAGACTATAATTATAATTAAAACTATTTTATTTGGTTAAAATATTATGTTATGTGTATAATAAAGTAAATTAATTATATTATAATATGTATTAAAATATATTAAGTATATTATAATGTATATTAAAATATATTAAGTATATTATAATGTATACTAAAATATATTAAGTATGTTATAATGTATATTAAAATATTACTTTATATGTATATCGAGGTGTATAAATATTTATGGTATATTTATATAAAACCGTAAATCAAACGCAAATTATATTGTAATGTATATTAAAATATATTAAGCATATTATAATGTATATTAAAATATATTAAGTATATTATAATGTAGATTAAAATATATTAAGTATATTATAATGTATACTAAAATATATTAAGTATATTATAATGTATATTAAAATATTACTTTATATGTATATCGAGGTGTATAAATATTTATAAAATATTTATATAAAACCGTAAATCAAACGCAAATTATATTGTAATGTATATTAAAATATATTAAGCATATTATAATGTATATTAAAATATATTAAGTATATTATAATGTATACTAAAATATATTAAGTATATTATAATGTATATTAAAATATTACTTTATATGTATATCGAGGTGTATAAATATTTATGAAATATTTATATAAAACATTAAATCAAACGCAAATGTACCTTTAAATTTAAATTTAAGTGACATCTAAATAAAGCAACGCAAATGAACAGTTCTGAAAGTTCTAAAGGGCGCATAGAAATTATAAACATTTTCCAGCTGAAAAGGAAAAATGTTTTTCGAAAATATTTTTATCCACAAAATGAGATGATAGAATCTCCATCAACAGACACACGAAAAATTTCGGTAAAACATACATTAAATATTTATGAAATATTTATATAAAACATTAAATAAAACGCAAATGTACCTTTAAATTTAAATTTAAGTGACATCTAAATAAAGCAACGCAAATGAACAGTTCTGAAAGTTCTAAAGGGCGCATAGAAATTATAAACATTTTCCAGCTGAAAAGGAAAAATGTTTTTCGAAAATATTTTTATCCACAAAATGAGATGATAGAATCTCCATCAACAGACACACGAAAATTTCGGTGCACGCCATAAATATGTAACATGAACTCGGGGAAAAAAGTTTGCCCTCATCTGCAAAGCAAGAAGTATTCGAAATGTACCCAGGGGAAATATATATTAAAATTGACTTCCCCGGCACCGAGTCATAATGAAAAACTAGCCGCTGCCTCACAACAAACCGAGCCTGAGAATTTTATCTCAAGTGGGGCGCGAAAATCAGGTGATTAGTTACCCAAAACACGCGAGGGCTAAAATAATTAAAAATTCCCGGCGTCGTCTTTTTGGTTACAGCTGAGAAGTGATTCCGACATTTCCCGTAACGAAATGTTGGCAGCAAAAAATAAAAAAAAGGGAGCATTTAGAGCTCAGGCAAACACGCACGGGGGTTAAAAGCACAACGCAAATTTGCGTGCGAGGGGTTTTGTCACCACAAACAACATTACGTGTCACACGCAGGCTGTCAGACAGCATAGGTAACATGGATAAAATAAATAAAAACTGGGCAATAAAAATCCCGGTAACCGCAAGGAATAAATATTGAATATTAAAAGTGGACAGAGAAAGTGCGCCGTCATTGTTCTGGAGGGGGTGTCTGTCAATTTATGCTTGCATTTCCTGATCATTACTAAGAAGGGTTTCTTTTTATTTCAGGCCATATCTTCCTCTAAATCTCCCATTAAGACGTCTCATACTTTATAAAGGAAATAAGGAAATGCTAAAAATGTGTTTGTTTTAATCTACAATATATTTCTAAATATTTAATAAAATTATAAAAAAAATCTGAGGTATTAGACGTTTGTTTCCTTTATTATTAATTTATAAAATTTTAATTGTTTAAAAAATATAAGGAACAATAACTATAAAATTACTACACCTATTTTATTCCACTCTGGAAATATTTTCTTGTGTTAATCTGAATTTTCACATTATGTTACGACAAAGACAAAATGCATACATATAATGATATTTTATTTTTTATTGTATTGTAATGAAACTTTAAGGGATTGTAATGAAACTTTAAGTAATATGACAAATAAATATTATAATAGTTTGAGAGAGAAATTTAGATTTCTCTTTAGAATAAATTTCCAAAAATTTCTTTACTATCCCTTTAGCTTTTAAAAACACTTAGTTTTGTCAGTTCAAGTTTTACAGTTTAAAAAAATAATATAAAATTAAGTACCAAATAAAAACAATTAAATCCAATTACCCAAGATACGCCAAGATAGGCTAGGAGATATTATAAAAAAATAAATTTTTATATAAAGTTGAAGCTAAATATTTCCTTAATTTTATAAATTAAACTTTAAAGGTATGCGATATTTTAAATTAAAGAAAAATTAAAATCTGTTGAAAATTGAGAATTGCATAAAAGTAGGTTTTATCATGCTGTAAAATAAAATATTATATAATATCATTGAGGTTCACAAAATAAAATGACAATAAGTTTTTAATATAATTATAGTTATTTTGGAAGTAAGTAGATTTTGTATATAATCATAGTCATTTTGGAAGTAAGTAGATTTTGTATTCTTTCTAATAGTGTATAACTATTTTATTAAATCTATTGCTTCATAAAACAAAACTAAATAATCTCCATAAGGTTATATTCTTATTAATAATATAGGAAAAACTTTATTCTAAACAGAGCAGAACATTTTATATCATATTCGATTAAAAGTATGCATATATATCATAATGAGTTTTCAGATCTTAAAAATACTAAAGTTGCTCGTTAAAAAATGAGTTTGGTTGAAATCGAGAAAATTGAAAAGGGCTCTAAAGAACGTTAGTCTTGTGAGGGAATAGATATTACAGTATTTCTTTCCAAAACTAAATTTTTATATAAAGTTGAAGCTAAATATTTGCTTCATTTTATAAAACAAAACTTTAAAGGTCATGCGATATTTTAATTGAAAGAAAAATTAAAATCTGTTGAAAATTAAGAATTACATAAAAGTAGGTTTTATCATGGTCTAAAATAAAATATTATATAATATCATTGAGGTTCACAAAATAAAATGACAATTAGTTTTTAATATAATTATAGCTATTTTGAAAGTAAGTAGATTTTGTAATCTTTCTAACAGCGTATAAATATTTTATTAAAACTATTGCTTCATAAATCAAAGCTAAATAATCTCCATAAAGGTAAATTCTTATTAATAATATAGGAAAAGCTTTATTCTAAAAAGAGAAGAACATTTTATATTATATTTAATTAAAAGTATGTATATATAGCATGAACCGAACGATGGCCGATTGATTAGGGTGATGGCCTTCGCTACCGGCGTTCATGGGTTCGAATACCACTATGGCATGGATGTTCGTAGCCATTCGGAATCAGCTTTAAGTTGTAGGTCCCGGTCACATTAGCCCTCGTGTTGCAAAAATTAGACCGTAGCACTCCAAACCAAACCATCATAATGAGTTTTCAGATCTAAAAGCACTAAATTTGCTCTTTAACAAAATGAGTTTGATTGAAGTTGAGAAAATTGCAAGCGACTCTAAGAAAGTTAGGCTTGAGAGTGAATAGAGATTATAGTAATTTTTTTAAAATCTTTGCCGAGTTTGATAATAGTCATTTAAGGCGACAGTGGACCTGTAGAGCAAACTTTTTTTCTTTTAAATGAATTTCCTTGAGGATTGACTATGATATTAGTACTATTAATATATAAATATTTTTAAAAAATTGAAAGCAAAATATTAATTAGTTGTGAAGTTATTAATTGTTAATTGTTTCATAATTAGCTTCAGGTGCATCAATTTTGCATAAAATATTATAAAAAAATTTTAAGTATACCTTATAGACTGTACAAAAAATGTAGTTTTTTACATAAATATTCATAGAAAATGTAAAGAGAAAAAAATAATTATGATGATGATACCCATATTTTGCAGAATAAACAGCTAGAGCAGTTAATTAAAATGCATAACTAACATATTATATGCTTCAAAACCTACCCGTTTCAACTAGACTTTATTTTATAAACTGTAACGTAAATAATACTGGAATTTCAGAGACAATGATCTATTTTCAATGCGCCTGGAGTACTTTAAATAAATACATGAAAATTTTACTTCTGAATAAACAGCATTTGAAGTTATTATTGCTATACCCATAAGTAATGATAAGCTTATTATATACCCATAAGTAATAATAAAATGACGGGAATGAAAAAATTCTTTTTGCTCCATATTCCTAATGACATATTTCTTTCACTATTCACTAAAATCGAAAATTCGAATTTTCGGTCGATTTTAGCCAATTTGAAATTCTACCATCGCCTTAAAAACAATTCTTTTACTTTTGAAAGTAAAATAAATAAATAAAAAAAAACTATTACCCTGAAAATTTAATTTCGTCATGTATTTGCTTATTACAAATTCTAAGACTTTAGTTACCGATATTCTGGTCAGATGCATTAGAAGAAATTAGAAAAAACAAATTAACCACGTTTTATTAACCTCTGCTCATCCTATTTTTGTAAAGCAAGATTTCAATATACGCTGATAAAAATACTCAAATATTGAAATAGGATGAATTCTGCTCCAGATATGGGAATTCAATTATTGAACATATAGCCAAATATTAAGAGGATCATCTAATCAAAGAAATAACATTCTTCTCATTATAGTTTTATCACTTCCTTTTTATTTACATAGTTTTTTTTTTATAATTAGTACTTTTATGAAGAATTCGTTAAATGTGCATTTGTTTAATTAAATAAAATTTTAGTACCAAAACAATATTTGTTATAATCAGTATTAGATTAAAATAAGCAGGGCATAATCTATTGAATATATAGCAGAATATAATCTATTGATCAAATATCTGATCTGTTCATCAAAGTTGCTGAGTGTTAATTGAACTTTGAAAAAATGTTCAGAAGTATCCGTGATCAAATAAGTTTTAAAAAATCTCATTTAGAGTAAAATTATTATATATTGATACATTAAATTAAGTGCTACATTGTTAAATCTTTTGATCAAATATCTGATCTATTGATCAAAGTTGCTGAGTGTTAATTGAACTTTGAAAAATGTTCAGAAAGTTCCGCGATCAAATAAGTTTTTAAAAAATCTGATTTAGAGTAAAATGTTTGTTACTGAAGATAATAAATTTAGTGCTACATTATTAAATTTCACAAATGTCCTTTTTACAAAAGCAGTACAAAAGTTGAAATTTACATGACAGTTGAGATTTAAAATTTTTCAGGATATGAAATTCGAGAGTATCTTAAATTTAGATTTGGTTTAACTCATTAAACAATTTTTAGAAGCAAGTTTTTTCATAATTAGAACTTTTATAAAAATTCGTTTAAATGTGTATGTAATTAAATAAAAATATGAGTACCAAACAATTTTTATTATATTCAATATTAGATTAAAAAAATAAGAAGGAAATGATCTATTGATCAAAGTTGATGAAAGCTAATTGAACTTTGAAAATGTTCAGAATTTCCGCGATCAAATATTTTTTTTTTAAATCAATTTCAGTAAAATATTGTAATGAAGATATTAAATTTAGTACTACATTATGAAATTTCACAAATGTCCTTTTTACAAAAGCAGTACGAAAGTTGAAATTTACATGACTGTCGAGATTTAAAAGTTTTCAGGATATGAAATTCGAGGGTATCTTAAATTTAGATTTGGTTTTAACTGAAAGTAAACACATTTTTAGACCAAGTTTTTCATAATTAGTACTTTTATGAAGAATTTGTTAAATGTGTATTTATTTAATTAAATAAAATTTAAGTACCAAAACAATATTTGTTATATTCAATATTAGATTAAATTAAGAAGGAAGAAATGAATCTATTGATCAAAGTTGATGAGTGCTAATTGAACTTTGAAAAATGTTCAGAAAGTTCCGTGATCAAATATTTTTTTTTTGAATCTGATTTACAGTAAAACTATTGTATACTGAAGATATTAAATTTAGTGCTACATTATGAAATTTCACAAATGTCAATTTTATAAAAGCAGTACAAAAGTTGAAATTTACATAGCAGTTAAGATTTAATTTTTTCCAGGATATGAAATTCGAAGGTAACTTAAATTTAGATTTGGTTTAAACTGAAAGTAAACACATTTTTAGACCAAGTGTTTTATAATTAGTACTTTTATGAAGAATTCGTTAAATGTGTATTTATTTAATTAAATAAAATTTAAGTACCAAAGCAATATTTGTTATATTCAAAATTAGATTAAAATAAGAAGGAAGAGATGAATCTATTGATCAAAGTTGATGAGTGCTAATAGAACTTTGAAAAATGTTCAGAAGGTCCCGTGATCAAATATTTTTTTTAAAATCTGATTTACAGTATAATTATTGTATACTGAAGATATTAAATTTAGTGCTACATTATTAAATTTCACAAATGTCCTTTTTACAAAAGCAGTACAAAAGTTGAAATTTACATGACAGTTGAGATTTAAAATTTTTCAGGATATAAAATTCGAGGGTATCTTAAATTTAGATTTGGTTTAAACTGACATTAAACATATTTTTAGAAGCAAGTTTTTTATAATTAGAACTTTTATAAAGAATTCGTTAAATGTGTATTTGTTTAATTAAATAAAATATAAGTACCAAAACAATATTTATTATATTCAATATTAGATTAAAATAAGAAGGAAGAGATGAATCTATTGATCAAAGTTGATGAGTGCTAATTGAACTTTGAAAAATGTTCAGAAGTTTCCGTGATCAAATATTTTTTTTAAATCTGATTTACAGTAAAACTATTGTATACTGAAGATATTAAATTTAGTTCTACATTATGAAATTTCACAAATGTCAATTTTATAAAAGCAGTACAAAAGTTGAAATTTACATAGCAGTTAAGATTTAAATTTTTTCAGGATATGAAATTCGAGGGTAACTTAAATTTAGATTTGGTTTAAACTGAAAGTAAACACATTTTTAGACCAAGTGTTTTATAATTAGTACTTTTATGAAGAATTCGTTAAATGTGTATTTATTTAAAAATATAAAATTTAAGTACCAAAGCAATATTTGTTATATTCAATATTAGATTAAAATAAGAAGGAAGAGATGAATCTATTGATCAAAGTTGATGAGTGCTAATTGAACTTTGAAAAATGTTCAGAACGCTCCGCGATCAAATAAGTTTAAAAAAAATCTGATTTACAGTAAAATTATTGTATATTGAAGACATTAAATTTAGTGCTACATTATTAAATTTCCCAAATGTCCTTTTTACAAAAGCAGTACGAAAGTTGAAATTTACATAACAGTTGAGATTTAAAAATTTTCAGGATATGAAATTCGAGGGTATCTTAAATTTAGATTTTGCTTTAACTGAGAGTTAACATATTTTTAGAAGCAAGTTTTTTATAATAAGTATGAAGAATTCGTTAAATGTGTAATTTGTTTGATTAAATAAAATTTAAGTACCAAAACAATAATTGTTATTTTCAATATTAGATTAAAATAATCAGGAGATAATGAATCTATTGATCAAAATTTCATGATTGCTAATTGAACTTTGAAAAATGTTCAGAAGTAACGCGATGAAATAAGTTTTAAAACAAAACTTTTTTACAGTAAAATTATTGTATATTGAAAATATTAAATTTATTGTTAATTATTAAATTTCACAAATGTCCTTTTTACAAAAGCAGTACTAAAGTTGAAATTTATGTAATAGTTCAGATTTAAAATTTTTCAGGGTATGAAATTCGAGGGTATCTTAAATTTAGATATAGTTTTAACTGAGATTAAACTTATTTTTAGAAGCAATGCTTGATATATAGTAAATAAAGTGTATTAACAAAGTTATAAATTTCTAACGTAAATTAAATTATTATGGAAAATAGAGATAAAAATATGCTTATTTATTAAGCCTCAGGGAATTTCAGTAACTCTTGGCATTTTTTCTTCATGAAATTTTATATCCGAATTAAAAATACCTTTTACACGCAAAGCGTTTAAAAACACCAGATAATTAAATAGATGTTTTTTTCTGCATAAATAACTGTATGAAAATTAAATAAAATTTAGAAAGCGTAATCTAATTAATGTTCTTAAAAAATATGTTTTTATGCTAATTTCTTTTTATTTAATTTTAGTTTAAAACATGCATGGGAGAATTGAATGCCATTAAAATTTATAAAATAGAATTAAGTAATGAGCAATTCCCTACCTGAATTACAAAGTAAGCAAACTCTTTTATTTAAAGACATGTGAATTTAATATTCCCGTTTTGTTGGTGTGACTGGAGAAGTGATGAATTACTGAAAATTCAAAAGAACATTATTAGATGAATAAAATTTGAATTTAATAAATATTACATACCTACAACTTCATCAAATTAATTATACAAGGTTTGATTATAAGATAATATTTAAGGAATGTTTTTATGTCATAAATCTATGTTAATAATTCAGTAGTAGCATTGTATAATACAATGCTACAAGGTATCTGCCAAAATAAAATTTTTCAAATCCATGACTTTCCCTGATTTAACAGATCATTTTCCATGACTTTAAAAAGCTTTCGTTAAAGTACATATGAATAAAATTTCTGATTTACATACAAATGAAATATATGCTTTTAGAGAAATTACAGGAATATTATCATAAAAAAACTATAAACTTACTTTATAAGTGTTAATAAACTCATATATAGAAAAATAAATTGTTGTATCTACATATATAAATTTAATCATATAAGAATTTTTCAATCAAAATATTTCCAATTTGAATTCAGGGTACATTAATATTATCTAGGTGACCATGAATAATAGCCAAATATAACCCTATAATGTTTATATACAATATCCCTAGAGATAAACTTATATTTTGTGCAAAAATCTTAACTAATTTTTATTAAAAAATGATTATTATTATATTAATAAAATTTTAATCTACAATTTAAGAAAAAACCAGAATAATATACATTTACCCACCCATCAAGCTTTCTTGCTTTGAGTTTCCTTGGTGAACAAATTTTACTTGGCAATATGGTCAATAGGATAATACATAAATACCAAACTCAGTAACTTCAGCCAAATGACAAGTAAAAATAGAATTAAACAATTCAATGCATTTTTTTAATCGGTAGTTTAGCGGATTCATGATTTTTCCATGACTTTTACTCATTTTACTTGAAAAATCAAGATTTTCCATGACAAAATTAATCCATTGTCTAAATCCATGATTTTCCATGACTTTCCCTGATTTTCCAGGTGCGCGGAAACCATGTGTATTACTTAAGTACACATCTTACTAACACAATTTTCTATACCTAAAAGTTCAGATTGCACTTTAACAAAATTTTCTCTTTAAGGTGATATTTTATGTTTGGTGGAAAGAAAAATTGGAATGTTGGCGTTAATTTATGGAAGTCTAAATATTCAATACAAAATGTTTCAAGACATATAGCGAGAAAATTAAATGAATTTTTCACTGTTTGTTTCATAATCAGATAAAAAATATTACAAAAATATGATTTTGAAACAGAATTTACCGTTATAATACTTTTAAATAGACATTATACAAGTTTACTATATGTTTCATTAACTCATAACAGTTGCATAGCGAAGGAAGATGAGGGGTTATCACTGCACCATAAGGATTGGTGTTTACACACATGTAAGGATTGTTGTACTGTTTGTGAGATATGACTTAGAGAGGATAATCTCTATGGAGTATTACCTCTATAGAGGTGCCTATCTGGAGGATTACCTCTATGGAGTATTACCTCTATAGAGGTGCCTCTCTGGAGCGAAGGAAGATGAGGGGTTATCACTGCACCATAAGGATTGGTGTTTACACACATGTAAGGATTGTTGTATTGTTTGTGAGATATGACTTAGAGAGGATTATCTCTATGGAGTATTACCTCTATAGAAGTGCCTATCTGGAGGATTACCTCTATGGAGTATTACCTCTATAAAGGTGCCTCTCTGGAGGATTACCTCTATTTTTTATTACATCCCTAACTCGCAGCAATATATTTTATTTATTTAAAAAATATATTTGCACAGGTCCGAGGTTCGATGCCTGGACTAGGCAAGGTTGACTCAGCTTTTCATCCCTTCAGTGGGTAGACAAACTGAGGATAAAGCATGCTTGAGAACTAAACATGGGGGTTCCGCGTAAGGTTGACCTCCTAAGCGGAACATATGCTTCGTACACCAGGGTACTTGGTCTTGGGAAAGGAGATTGGTACCGTAGGACCTGGCCTCCTAGGGGCTGTTCGCCGAGGAGTTTTCATTTACAAAATTTCTAAGACTTATTTCAGAGCATAGATGTGAAATTAAGACCTGCTTAAACTCCAATAAAAGATAGGTTGTAGAAAATAAATTTGTATACATGAGTAATTTTGCAATACAATCTATCTAGAATTTATTTAATGCTAAAATAACTGAGTTATTATACCCCATGTGTTTACAATTACTTAGAATTTCATTGAATTTTTTTAATCAATTTTCTTCTACAGGTATAATAATAAATATTAATGCATCATTTTTATTTAAAAGTAATATTTTATACACTGCTATATTATAGACAAACTAAAATAGATACTCTTCAAATTAAATCATCCTTTAACCCTCTAAGCGGTTCGCACGTACAATAAAACCGATGTCTTAAAGCGGTTGTCAGGTACAATTTTGGACCTCCAAAAACGTTCCGAAAATGGATGTAATGTACATTTCTGCAGGTTTTCCCCTATGGAGTTTTGAGGTAGGATCAGGTCGATTGTTTAGGAACTGCACACTACTCTCTGAGGCACAAAGACGCTGATAGCTTTTTATGGCTTTGTAAAATTCTAAGTATTTCGTGCTAACAGATGTATCAACTAATTGCACCATTTAAATAGCTTGGATGATTTCGTATAAAAGATATAAATCATTCTCTTAAAGAATATTTTTATTTGTACTTTTAGAAATTATTTCTTATATGATCTTCGAGACTTGACGAGCTTTATGTGATTAAAAATTAATCTGTAATGTCATTTATATATTTATAGGAATAAAGGGACAGTAATTTTGTATTATTTAGTACAAGAGAAGTAAAAAAATAGAACTTTGGTCACTGACACAATTCTTTAGTTATTTTTTAATTTTTTTATTTTGTTCATTTAAATATCTTACGAATCCATCTTTTACTATCTAATAATTTATGTAATAAATTATATTTCTACAAAAGCTTTATTAGTTTTATCAAAGATACTAGAGTATTCAACGATGCAATTTGCATCAAATAATTCAAGAAATGAGTTTGATCAAATATTTAATATTTAATGCTCTAAACGTGTTTAAAGTCTTACTTTACGTTTGCAATTCCGCAATTTATATTTACAAAATTATCTCATATGAAAGGGCGCAAACAAAATTGGTTTGTAGATTTTTAATTCAAACTAACTGCGGAAGACTAGATAAAGAGTAAATTAGAATTAGTCGAATGAAAGTTATTTTTAAAAGGTGCAGTATATATAATTACAAAGAAAATTAATTTCGATAAAGGTATTTCGAAGCATGTAAATTTAGATTATACGGAAATTTCTCTAGTACATATCAAACAAAAAAAAATTAAAATACTTAAATTTTCGACTCAAATTCTATTTATTCTTTTATCATTTTTACTACGATAATGTAGCTGTAATTATAATCAGAAAAAATTTTACAACATGATTTTATACTTGCGTTTTTTTATTATGTTACTTTTTGTTATATTATTTATTCTGATTAGTAGCAATACAAAATAGTTTTTAAACTTAACGAAAACTCGAAATACGATAACTGAAAATAGAACTATAGTAAATGTGACAGTGATTAAATAGAATAAAAACAATATTTAACAATCGTATTAGAAAACTATGATTATATATATCTTTTACATGTATCGAACAACAGAAGTCGTAATACAGGCAAGGTCCGTATATATTTAAACTCATTTATTGTATTTTTCATAATTATCGTTCGAAAGTAAATAAATTTATAATTATAATTAGAAAATATAAAATAGTGTGTTTTAGATCTCATTTACATTACATCAAGCCACAATTAATACTCTTTAAACTTAAACAATGAAGCAACAAATGATATTTTCCTTCGTTTAATTTAGCTTTTGAAAAGTGTACAAAATAGTATTATCTCTCAGGTTGTTACATAATTTAGCAAGCTAACGTCAATTAGCTATGCCGATAACACATTGTTTCGCACTAATTTTAGGATTCTTAATTTGAAGTAATTATACTAGATATAGAGCAGATTGCTAACTTTATAAGAGTCTTGAAAAATTTAGATAGGCATTCGAATAATTTCAAATAACACAGAACAACAATTTTATTCACGCACACAAAAGCCTCACAAGAAATTTATTTTTTGTTATTAAACTGTTGTATTCTTGTAGAATTAGGATAAATACTTAATATTTAATTACTATTTATGTATCCATCTATATGCCAATTTAGAATATAAAAAAAACCATTGAGTATGATATTACAGAAAATGAACTCATGCAAATCAATTATATCATTATCACAATCTATTAGAGATAATCATTGATTAATGTTCTTGTAGGTAAATGCCTATTAAACAATGGTTAGCACTAATTCACGGGTAGTAAAAAAACTTAAGTAAATCACATCGATTTTTTCTTTCAGCTAAAAAGAGATAGTTAACATTTATGGAAAATATTCCAGAAATTTTCCCTGTCTAAAGTACTTTAAACATCCCGTCTGAAACTCACACCCTTTTAAAACAATTAAATATTAATTAATTATATCGTCTGCTGATTGTAAATTTTTCGTCGGCCCCTCATCCGACACCCCCTACGGTATTTTTCCTTTTTATTTACCCATCTCAATCGATGACCACTGCATGTTCGCGTTTCTTTCCCCTGCCCCGCGAAAGCATTTTCAAAACCATAGGGAGACATGTTTGGACACGCCTTCTCTGACACACACAGTTAAACTTTGATCAACCCAGATTTAGGGCGGAATGAATTACGAAGATTATGGCGATCGAGTGAAGCCATTTTTCGCCCCCCCCCCTCCTAAAACGATCGATAATCAATTATATGAGAATACGTAATTTCTCGAAAACGAAATGGTTTTTTGGTGAAGCGCCAGAAATTTTGAACTGCGAGGGTTAATGTTATTTGATGGATTGTTGAGCGAAAATGTAGTGCTTACAGAAAGAAGCGGGGGAGGGGGGGAATTCGCTGTTCGAATACGAGCCGAGCTGTCGTGATGAATTGCTATTAATGAAACTCCGTTCAGTATTTAGTCATGGTCGTTTTGATGAAGTATCAATTATGTAGTCAATACTCGAAAATATTCATTTGAGAAAGAGAAAAGCTCGCAGATTCGGTAGAAGTTGAGGTTTATGTGTGAAGTGTGATCACAGTTTTTCTTTCATGAAGTTGTGTTCTTTTGCATTCCATTGAATTAGAAATGATTTCCTTACTATTCATTTACAAATATTCCTGTAATTAAAATTAAATTATTCCTGTAAAAGTTTTATCACATAACCATCAAATAGTTGAAAATAACGGTGTTTAGTTTTCAAAATCAATAAAAGTAGTAACTGCACGTAAAATAGTCATGAAACATTCTGCTTCATAAAAATACTTCCTTTTCCAGTAATATATTTTATTTAATTACAGATAATACATAATTTTTCAGTCGGATAGAATCATGTGCAATTATTTTTCACTAGGCCATTTATTTAAAATATATATGGAAAAAAATATGTGTTGAAATGAAAGAAAAATGTCAGAGAAATGTAAATGATTTCTGATTAAAATTGCCATAATTTGAGAGAGAATAAATTTAAATTTTCTAAAATGTCTCCCTGTTTTTTTTAAACAACTAAACTGAAATGGATATAAATTTCAAACCTTTGGCATGCATAGTGTATATGATTTATTAGTAAATTTATGTTTTTCAAGCAAAAAAGAAAAACATGTTTTTGATGAAACATATATTTACTCTAGGTATAGGCCATATGTTTCCTGTTTATTGTTTCTAGATAATCTGCATGCATTCAAGCGATGAATTAAACTTTAAAAGAATTCCTTGAGTGCTGGAAGCCGAGAGCTGGCCGAATGGTTAGGGTACTGACCTTGGGTACCGGTGTTCGTGGGCTCGAATCACACTGCGGCATGAATGTTTGTAGCCGTTCGGAAGCGACTTTAAGCAGTAGGTCCCGGTCTCGTTAGCCCTCGTGTTGCAATAAAGTAGACCGTAGCACTTCAAACCAAATCAAACCTTGAGTGTTGGGTGACCGTGAGAATAAATAACGAAACACAAGTTGGAATCTAATGCAGTAGTTGAATTAAAACAACTTATGAGCTCAAATAATTTGCTCCAAGGAAAGTATTAAGTATTTGCCACACTCAAATATCATATTTTTGATTAAAGAAGCAAACAACTAATACACATGTCTAATATTGAACGATTTTCAAAACAAATCAGTTACAAACGGAAGTATTTTATGTTCTCTCTCAAACAATAACTTACAAACGATAATGGAAAGAGATAAACATTATAAGTGAAAATCTATACGCAGTCAAGCGATGAGACAGGTTTTATAAAGTTAATTCAAGAGGGCAAGGGGGGGTAGAATTTCTAACGAGTAACAACATAGAGCATATAACAGTAAAGCAATAAAAACAAATCAGCTCAAAGAATTTGCTCCAAGCAAAGTATTAAGTATTTTCCACACTCAAATATCATATTTCAGATTAAAGAAGCAAACATATAATTCATATGTCTGTTATTGAACGATTTCCAAAACAAATCAGTTACAAACGGAAGTATTTTATGTTCTCTCTCAAACAATAACTTACAAACGATAATGGAAAGAGATAAACATTATAAGTGAAAATCTACACGCAGTCAAGCGATGAAACAGGTTTTATAAAGTTAATTCAAGAGGGCAAGGGGGGTAGGAGAATTTCTAACGAGTAACAACATAGAGCATATAACAGTAAAGCAATAAAAACAAATCAGCTCAAAGAATTTGCTCCAAGCAAAGTATTAAGTATTTTCCACACTCAAATATCATATTTCAGATTAAAGAAGCAAACATATAATTCATATGTCTGTTATTTAACGATTTCCAAAACAAATCAGATACAAACAGAAATATTTTATGATCTCTCTCTGAAACAGTAACTTACATATGATAGTGGAAAGAGATAAACACTATAAGTTAAAATCTACATACAGTCAAGCTATGAAACAGGTTTTATGAAGTTAATTCAAGAGGGCAAAGGGAAGGAGGATAGAAATTCTAACGAATAACAACATAGAGCATATAACGGTAAAGCGATAAAAACAAATCAGCTCAAAGAATTTGCTCCAAGCAAAGTATTAAGTATTTGCCACACTCAATATCATGTTTTAGATTAAAGAAGCAAACATCTAATACATGTGTCTGTTATTTAACGATTTCCAAAACAAATCAGTTACAAACATAAATATTCCATGATCTCTCTCAGATACAATAACTTACAAACGATAGTGGAAAGAGATAAACACTATAAGTGAAAATCTACAGGCAATCAAGCGATGAAACAGGTTTTATGAAGTTAATTCAAGAGGGCAAGGGAGGGGTGAAAGAAATTCTAACGAGTAACAACATAGAGCATATAACAGTAAAGCAATAAAAACAAATCAGCTCAAAGAATTTGCTCCAAGCAAAGTATTAAGTATTTGCCATACTCAATATCATATTTTAGATTAAAGAAGCAAACATCTAATACATATGTCTGTTATGTAACAATTTCCAAAATAAATCAGTTACAAACGAAAATATTCTATGATCTCTCTCAGGAACAATCACTTACGATAGTGGAAAGAGATAAACATTATAAGTGAAAATCTACACGCAGTCAAGCGATGAAACAGGTTTTATGAAGTTAATTCAAGAGGGCAAAGGGGGGTGGGTGAGAGAAATTCTAACGAGTAACAACATAGAGCATATAACAGTAAAGCAATAAAAACAAATCAGCTCAAAGAATTTGCACCCAATGGAGTTGAAAAGGAACTAAAAAAGACTCTTAAGTACATAAAAACTTCATAAATAAAATTCCCCAAACGTTCGCTTGTCAAAAACAGGACTCCGCGATTTTCCAATCCACCGGTTATCATTATTATTATTATTATGCCTGGTTTCCCCGTTTTTTTTTCTTTTCTCCGTGTCAACCGCTCGGGAAGGAATGAAATAAAATGTGGGTATACTGGAGCAGAATTTCGTAGGAAACAGTAAAAAAAAAATTTTTTTTTGAAAAGTTTGGAAAATAATACAGCTTCAGAGAAAGAGGATCAGTAAAAAGGGAGAAAAATGTTTGAGGGGCAAAATATTTTGATAGTGAAAAAAAGAACCGGCAGTTGATATTCTATGATTTCTCAGGAACAATATACGATAGTGGAAAGAGATAAACATTATAAGTAATCTACACGCAGTCAAGCGATAAACATATTTATGAAGTTAATTCAAGACAAATTTAATAAATTCTAACGATAACAACATAGAGATATAACAGTAAAGCAATATATAAAACAAATATAAAGAATTAATATTAAAAATATATAAAAAGACTTTAAGTACATAAAATTATAAATAAAATTATAACGTTTATAAAACATATATATTATATTATATCATATAATATTATTATTTATATATATGTTTTTTTTCTTATTTCTCCGTGTCAATATATATATGAAATAAAATGTGGGTATATAAAATTTCGTAAAACATATAAAAAAAAAATTTTTTTTTGAAAATTTATAATAATACATTTAATATATATATAGAGGATATATAAAATATATAAAAATAAAATTTAATATTTTTGATATAAAAAAAGAATATATAAATTAATATAAATATATATATATATATATATATATATATATATATATTATATATATATATATATATATAATATATATAATATTCTGTTTCAAGTTATGTATTTTATTAAATTTCTTAGATAGTGTTACAGTTCATAACTTTGTTTTTTTTTTGAAATTATTCTCATTTTCTAATATATAAAATAACAAATTGTAATAGCATTCTAATATATTCCTTTTCTGTCTATATTATATATAATATATATATATATATATATATAAATATATATATATATATAGAATACATATATATATATATATTATATATATATATATATATAAATATTCATATATAGATAATATATATATTATATATATATATATAATATATATATATATTATTATATATATAACATATATTATATATATATATATTCATATATAAGATATATATAAATATATATATATATATATATATATATATATATATATATATATATATATATATATATATATATATATATATATATATATATATATATATATATATATATATATATATATATATATATATATAATATATATATATATATATATATATATATATATATATATATATATATATATATATATATATATATATATATATATATATATATATATATATATATATATATATATATATATATATATATATATATATATATATATATATATATATATATATATATATATATATATATATATATATATATATATATATATATATATATATATATATATATATATATATATATATATATATATATATATATATATATATATATATATATATATATGATGTAATTCCATAATTTGCAAAGATATATGCCCCTTTGAAAAGTAAGTACAAAATATTTTCTTAAATCAAAAAATATCTTTTTTTAGCAAATCCCCTATATAATAATAGTTTTAGTTATCTGTCCGTCTGTCCTCGAATTTATGAAGCGGTTGGTCCTGGAATGGATAGAGACATCCATATTAGATTCTTGATTAGTTAAGTTTAGCAAGATTCAAAGCGAGTAAAGTTTATTTTCTCCTATATTCGATTCTAATATAACTGGGTATAAATACGATTCATATCACAGCAAAAAATACTGTCGTATTTAAAACGTTCGAAATCAACCCCTTCCCCTTTTCGAGCGTTTAATGCTATTATTTCAATCCCAACCTTTTAAGAGCAGGGGATTAAATTCATCAATTTATCACATAATAAATAGTTAAAATAATATTTTGCTAGCATTATGACGTCAATCCATTTCCACTTCTTTCCATTTTTCTGTCGATTTTTTATTTAATCATCCTCTTATTGATATTTAATCATTTCTTATTTTAAATTATTCAACTATCGTCTGCATTATTTTCATATGTTTTGTTACTGAATTTGGATATTACGTAAATAATTTTCTTTTATAAATCTAATCATCGATTATTTTTTGTTGCAAGATAATATCTCAGCCAAAAAGCAAACCATTTTTTACCTGTCTAATAGGGTGCTTTACAATACGTGAAAATTAAAACTTTTACTGATCCCGTCATATGACGGGCTATATTCTAGTTAAAGTATAAATAAAGAAGCCTAATACCCATTCTATCTACATTAATTGGAATGTTTTATAGAGGTAATACATTCCAAAACATAGTTTTAAATTCCGAAAATTATATTATCTATCAATAGTGTTCTATATAGCTACAGATATAAAGTATTTGATAAAACTAAATCTAATAAAATATCTAAACACATTTAGAAAATTTAAACAATATTTAATGAAAATAAATATAAAAGAAAGAAATAAGCATATTGACCTAAAGGCAAGAATGTAGCATAGGTTGACTTTGTCTTTACAAAAATATAATTTTAAATTTATTAATTCATATAGTAATGAATAGTGTTCTAACTAGTCACAGATATGAAATATTACATAAAATAAAGATTAATAAAAAAATTCTAAATACGATTAGGAAAACTTTTATATCTCTAACAAAAATTAAACGGTATAAAATCAAAACAGAATCATAATTTAGTTGTGCCTTATTAAAGGATATACTTCAATGAACAGCAATTTGATAAAATTTATAACTATCAGAGTTTCAAAGTATTCTGTATTTGTAAAATTAGTTGTATATTTTTGTTGGGCACATTAAATATAATATACAACACTTATATAAATTATTAATTTAAAAAGTCTTATTAACCTATAATAAATAATTATATATCTAACTTAAAATTATAAATAAATCTTCCTAGATAATTATTTTAAAGATAATGGTTGATTAAAATTATTAAAACATCCCAATATTATAAAAATAATTATTTATTAATATTTTTAATATTTGTTAATTCACCCAAGGTACTTATTTAACTTTTAAAAAATATAATTTTAAATTTATTAATTCGTATAGTAATGAATAGCGTTCTAACTAGTCACAGATATGAAATATTACATAAAATAAAGATTAATAAAGAAATTCTAAATACGATTAGGAAAACTTTTATATCTCTAACAAAAATTAAACGGTATAAAATCAAGACAGAATCCTAATTTAGTTGTGCCTTATGAAATTATATACTTCAATGAACAGCAATTTGATAAAATTTATAACTATGAGAGTTTCAAAGTATTCTGTATTTGTAAAATTAGTTGTATATTTTTGTTGGGCACATTAAATATAATATACAACACTTATATAAATTATTAATGAAAAAAGTCTTATTAACCTATAATAAATAATTATATATCTAACTTAAAATTATAAATAAACCTTCCTAGATAATTATTTTAAAGATAATGGTTGATTAAAATTATTAAAGCATCCCAATATTATAAAAATAATTATTTATTAATATTTTTAATATTTGTTAATACACCCAAGGTAATTATTTTAGCTGGAGTAGAACATAGGCGACCTGGAATACTATTTCTAATTACCGCTGTATTTTATCAAGAAAATGCCACGTTATAATTAATATTATAATGCTTTTTACTTTTTCTCTGCGTGACTAGTTAATTTCCTTAAATAATAGCTTATGTTAGCCAATGTAAATAATTCATTTTTTTTTTTGCTCCTTAGTAAATTTGAAACACATCGTAAAGAAGACATTATTTCACACCAAAGAAATTCCATCATTAATATCCCCATCACATTTTTGCACGTTACTTGTGTACTTTTTCACTCATTTCCATACTCCCAAATAACCCTAAATTACAACATCATGCCTGCCCCCATCTTTTTTTTCCCTTCCCTCGTTTTCCAAAATCACCATCAGTTTCCACGTCATGTCCCGCAAAATCAAGTCAATCTCAACAAAATTTAATTTTGCTGTCGGCTCCGAAATACTTCCGCTCAATTATCGGGTCTAATGGGTTCTACTTATAGAAAATCTGGCTCACAAAGCAATCTTTATGGTTTAGGATAAAATTCTTGAGCAGCCTCCAAGTTATAAAACAGCTGTGAAAACTGAACTTATCGCTCTAACCATCTCAGATGTACGAGTTAAAAGTGGAACCCATCCAGATTTCGGCACAAGAAATAAATATACACTGTAGAGTCTAAGGGAGATCTACACTTCTTTCAGTAGTTGAGGAAATACACTTTATAGTACGAAGTAAAAAAAATTAAGGCGATCTAAGTTCATTTTAATGGTTAGAGGAATACACTTTATAAAATGAAGTAAAAAATACTTAAATTGCAATCTAATGGAATCTGAATTTTTTAGTTGTTTTTAAATAAAGTTTGGAGAATTGTGAATCTAGAGAAAAAGTATCTTACATTTTTACTACATAGGAAACAGATGAAAAATATTTTAGAAGATATAGCCATGTACAGATATTAAGTATATGACATATATTAAGTATGTTCACAAATAAGTAATTATTATTCATCGCTTTAATCACTTCGGAAGCAGATGGGAAAGTAGAATCATGCATATTTCAGCACTAGAAATAAATATACTGTAGAATCTAACAAAGAATAACGTTTTTGATCAGAAATGTACTTTAAGTAATGAACAGAAAAATTACCAAACGGGTAGGCAGCTGGTCTTCGGTACCGGAGTAGTTAGTAGTAACAATCCACTCCTGGAAAGGATGTTACTAACCTTTTTAATATGCCTTCAATAAGTTTTTGTATCACTAGCACTCGTATAGCAAAAAAGTAGTCTGTAAAGCTCTAAGCCAAGCTAACGTTAAGCAAAAATACTTTAGATTTATAATATAAGTTTCTTTTAATAGCTATTAGAGTACACATTATTATATAATAAAATAAAAAAAATGAAAATTACAATCTAATGTAAATCTGTTTTCTCTTTCAATTTTATTGAACATAAGAAAAGTTTCTCTATAG
>CM063508.1:54325857-54340857 GCA_032207245.1 Pardosa pseudoannulata
TAGTACTTCTAGAACACGATGAACAATTGTTGTTATTGTTTTAAATACTTAAACAATTTATGTATTTAAATTTTGAACAAAACAAATGTAGCTCAAAATATATCATAAATAACAGATCGATCTAATTATTTTAATAAACATTCTAACGTTACACCACTTGTAAATAATTTAATTATATGTATAATTGAGTTTGATACCTAAATAAGTAGGAACATATATAATTTTATTGCTATTGAATAAAATTTTAAAAGGCGAGAGTTTGAGAGTAAAAGTTTTTAAAACAAATGTAACACAATTTTGGGCGGAACTGCTTACATCATGCATTATTCATCTTGCAGTGCATCCATTTTATCACCTCTTAGATTAAAAGCACACTTACAATACAGTTAAGCGCATTGAAAAGTAGTATTGGTTCGAGTTTAAAGTTAAACACCGTACACAGTTTTCTTTTCCATTTTTCTTAAAGAGTTTTATAAGGTAGATAAATTGTTAACTATATCCATTAAGTTAGAATGTATGCAACAATTATACTTTTCAAAGTATTATAACTACAAAGGAATATACATTTTTATAAACTGTTTTAAAAAATGCAAATGGGTAGAGCTGATATATGCGAAAAATTAGGTGAGGCTTACTAAAATTGCGTTGTATCAAAATAACTAAATAAAAATTCAGTAAACTGGTATATTAAAGTTAATCCCAATGATGAACTTCTAAATATGAAATAAATATTTAAAACTACTATTTCTATTTACATAGAGTAAAATACACAAAAACCATTTAGTTTTTCAAACGAGTTACAAGTATAATTTTAAATATGAAATAATTTAATGTGTCTTAAATAACACCGTACACAGTTTTCATTAACATTTTTCTTAAACAGATTTATAAGTAAATTGTTACCTATATCCATTAAGCTAGAATGTATGCAACAATTATACCTTTCAAAGTATTATAACTTCAAAGGAGTATATATTTTTATAAACTGCTTTAAAAAATGCAAAGGGATAGAACTGGTATATGCTCAGTATGTGAAATTAGGTGAGGCTTACGAAAATTGCGTTGTATCAAAATAACTAAATAAAAATTTAGCAAATGAGTATATTGATGATTTGGAGTCCTACGGTCTATTTTTTGCAACACGAGGGCTAATGAGACCGGGACCTACAGTTTAAAGCAGATTCCGAATGAGTACGAACATCCATGCCACTGTGGGATTCGAACCCATGAACTCTGATACCTAATACCAGTACCCTAACCAATTGGTCATTGTTTGGCACGAGTATGTGAAAGTTAATAACAATGATGAATTTCTAAATATAGAATAAATATTTAAAACTACTGTTTCTGTTTACCTAGAGTAAAATACACAAAAACCATTTAGATTTTCAAACGAGTTTCAAGCATAATTTTAAATATGAAATAATCTAATGTATCGTAAATAATTAAATTTTTTTTTTTTTATTATTACAGATTTTTTTTTTAAGCTGGAATATACAACCAAAAAAAAAAAAATATATATATTTATATATATATATATATTTCTATTATATATATATATATATAATAAAAAACAATCACCAAACTTTAAAATATGTAAAAATGTTTGATGTTAAATAAGGTGTTACTGTTGAATATTTCAATATGCAACAGGAAAGTTTGATTTCTTATACTTACGTAAATGAAGTATCATATTATACGAGAGTTAAACTAACTTACTAATTGAATGTTGAAAAAAGTGCAATAGAGTAATTCAATTTATTAAACAATAAAAAAACTAGTATCGAATTCAGTTGTTAAGAGGTGAATAATTTGTGAAGTCTTATGCACAATTTAATACACTTTTAAAAATCTATACTAAGATAAATTTTATAACTCATAAAATTTCAGTAGAATGAAAAATCATATTCAACCGATTGCTCACAAATTTAAAAAAAAATTACTCTACCAACAGCAAAGAAATTATTTGCAGTAGAAGTTATGTGTGCATGTACATGACTCTATATTTAGATCAGGTTTACCGGTACGCAGTTAAGTATTTAAATACAAGTTATATTTTTCGTAAATATCTCTTTCTTTAGAAAATTCGGAACAAAATACATCGCATAAAATAATTAAAATTACATTTTATAAACGGAAATAATGTCATACAACTATGAAGGAAAGTTTAAAATTTTATATTCATATATTGCAAGAAATACTCTACCAACAGCAAATAAATTATTTGCAGTAGAAGTTATGTGTGCATGTGCATGACTGTGTATTTAGATCAGATTTACCGATACGCAATTAAGTATAACTGGAATTAATAAAATATAACTTGTATTTAAATACAAGTTATATTTTTCGTAAATATCTCTTTCTTTAGAAAATTCGGAACAAAATACATCGCATGAAATAATTAAAATTAAATTTTGTAAAGGGAAATAATGCTATACAATTATGTAGCAAATTTTAAAATTTTGTATTTATATATTGCAAGAAATACTCTACCAACAGCAAACAAATTATTTGCAGTAGAAGTTATGTGTGCATGTACATGACTGTGTATTTAGATCAGATTTACCGATACGTAGTTAAGTGTTTAAATACAAGTTATATATTTCGTAAATATCTCTTTCTTTAGAAAATTCGGAACAAAATACATCGCATGAAATAATTAAAATTAAATTTTGTAAAGGGAAATAATGCTATACAATTATGTAGCAAATTTTAAAATTTTGTATTTATATATTGCAAGAAATACTCTACTAACAGTAAACAAATTATTTGCAGTAGAATTTATGTGTGCATGTACATGACTGTGTATTTAGATCAGATTTACCGATACGCAGTTAAGTATTTAAATACAAGTTATATTTTTCGTAAATATCTCTTTAACAAATTCGGAACAAAATACATCACATGAAATAATTAAAATTATATTTTGTAAAGGGAAATAATGTTATACAACTATGTAGCAAAGTTTAAAATTTTATATTCATACATTGCAAGAAACAACAAAATTTTATATATGTGTTGAACACATAAATTTAAAATGAAAAGCTTAAATTATAAGCTTAGTTTTTAAAAAGAGATACAAAATTTAGACTTAAGCACCATTAATTTAATTAAAATATTTTTAAAAGTCAAAATTTAGTACGTTGCAATTTGAGATGCAAAATAAATTTAGACGTATGCTTGGTGTTTTATAAAATTGTTGTAAAAGTGGTGTTATAAATTTTCGGTAAAGGAATAATTATATTTATATTCAAAAAACTTTATCTACACTCTCAAATGACGATTTCTGAATCTTTATTATAATAGAATTAACATAGATCGGGTCTTTCACTAGTTTATTTTCAAAAATGGTATATAAATCTAGCAATAACTATAAAATGTTGAATTGATCTCCTAATACCTAATTTGAAGCGACACGTACTCCGTTAGTAATCTAAATGAAAATATTTATAAGCATATAACCGCGTCTTCATTTAAGAAAAAAAATATTGAAAATAAAAACGTCTCAAAGAATCAGTAACGGACTGAAATTAAGAATCTAACACAAAACTACTATTGCTGGTTTTTTAAAATAAAAGTATTTTTTAAATAAATATATATCCGGAATTTGCATTAATAAATCTACGAAATGTAAAGTTGTAAATATAGTATTTTAATATTTTGATATTACTAAATACATTTAGAGTAAAATTGTTCAAATGATGGATTTAACTTTTTAAAATCATAGCATGTCTGTTCAATTATAAACTTGACTGTAAAAACATCACAGTCTGCTAAAAAGTCTAAAAAGTATTTAATTGTTTATTTAACCTGTTGTTTTGTTTAAAATTTCCATACATAAATTGTTAAAGTATTTAAAACAAAAACAACAATTTTTCATCGTGTTTTAGAAGTACTAAAAACATCTTAAAACTCTTACTTATTTATAATTTTTCATTTAGTTTCAACATTTTAATAATTATAATTTTTCTGAGTAAAATTCTTAAAATAAGTAGATTATATTTAAAAAATAATTACGTTGGCAAAATGAATAAGAGTGATCATAAAAAATTATCTTTAACTAAATGAAAGTGTATAGTTTTTCAATACAATTCTAATAAATATTTCACAGGTTTTAGTTATTACTGTGATCTTTTGAAGAAAATAAATTTAACCTTCTAACAACTTCCAATATCTTTTAAAATTGGTAATATTATTAAGTTTTCGCCTTGTGCAACCATTAGTAAATGACATGATAAAAGTTCAACTATTAAAATCTAAAGAATATTTTATTACTTCATTTGTCACACCCTTTTTACTCAGCATTTTTTCTATCTATCAATTTTCCCGCCGACTGGTTTTTATACGTGATGCTAAACCCTTTCACTTCACTTCAAGAATGGACGCAGGATCGTCTTCATACATGCATAACTAGTGTCGTATAAAATAACAGCGAATATTCCGTAGGCTTTATACAATAATAGCAATAAAAACTACCCTGTTAAAAATTCATTTGAATAAATCACATTATATTAATTTCAATAAGATAAAAAGAAATAACTGATAAATGGCTTAAGTAAAATAAGTTTAAATTTTTAAGAAATCAAACGAAATTGTAATTATTATTAGATCATATTTCAGATCTAATGGATTAAAAAAATTCAAAATTAATTATTTTCATTTCTTTAGATAACATTTTGAGTTGAATTAAAAATATAACATTCGTCAAAATAGAATAAACAGGAGAAAGAATTTTACCTACAAAAAGAAGATAACTTAAATTAGTTATAAAATAAGAAAATGTAACTAATATTTCAATAATATTAGTAACTTTCAGAAATTTTCAACGTGTTTATGTTGTACTAAAATTTTTCTATAATATTTACCTATTCTAATATATTTTAGATAATATTTAGATAATAGCATTCCAACCGCATATACTACCCAATAAAACACAAACTATATAAAATATAATTCTATCCTATTTAATTGTATAACAGAATAATCGGATTTCAAAGTTAGCTTAAACTAATGAAACTGAAGAAAAGAGAGAAATATATCGCATTATTTAAATTGTAAGAAATTATTAATTTATTTTTTTTACAAATAAAATAAACGTTCATGCCAAATTATAATAAAATGCAGTGAAATTACACTAAAAACAAATTAGAAAAAATTCAAAGTAGCTATTTAATATTTTGCAGATATTTGTAATTTTTCGGAAATTTTCAACGTGATTGCGAAAGAATTGATTATTTTTAGTATTTCTATATAAATTTTACTGATATAAATATGATTTACAAAATGTAAGCAGTTTAACGCCATGTAGTTGCAAATACATTTAAAAGGGATAGTTTTATAATAGTCCGAACCAAAAAATTAAAAAAATACCATTTAACATTAGATCAAATCTTTAAGAAATCAAGGAGAATACTAAGAAAATAAGAATCAATTATTGAAATCCTAATAAGTTGCATATATCCTTTTAGAACTTTAGACAAATTTTCAACTTAAAATAAATTAAATGTTTAAGAAATAGGAGTAAAAGTAGCAGAAATAATTTAAAGTAAATGAAATCCTGAAGTAATTTTTTTAATATAACACCGTAATTCGTATTTTACGAATATTTGTCACTTTACGCTAATTTTCGATTTGAAAGTGAAAATCGATAATTATATTCTAGTTTTAATCGCAAAACTAAAAAAAAATCAGCAATTAAAATTAGCCCAAATTTTTAAGAAATAATTCAAAATAATCGAGTTCTATTTATTGAAATCGTAATAAGTTATACATTATATTATCTTACGTTAGATAAATTTTCTACTTAAATCAAATGTTGGTAGAAATAGGAGTAAAAAAGAATGAAATAATATAGATTAATAAAATCCTAATATAGATTAATAAAATATGAGAGTTAATTCAATATGGTACTTATTCAGAATGACGCCGTAACTCAAAGTTTACAGATATTTGTAATTGTCTAACAAATTTCGGCGTGAAAGTTGGAAAGTTTCAAATACCTAAAATTTCACTATAAATTTTATCAATAAAATTTAGTCCTGTACTTAAAAAAAGTAGACTTAGTGAGCAAAACTAAACCAAAAGAAGTGTATCTTTTAATTACTAAACATATTAAAGAGATATGTTTATTCTAAATTTCTCATATAGCAGAAACAATTGGCTCTAAACAGACGATAAACTTTTAAGAAATTAAATAGAATAGTAAGAAATAATATTTCCTTATTCAAATCATAATAACTTATTAAAATATGTTCTCTTGGCTCAGATAAAATTTCTAGACTAATCACAAAAAATTATAGATAAATTAGAAAAAGAGGAGAAATAAAATTTTAAGTAATTAGTAAAAGTGCTTGACTAATATTGTATGTTCATTATTAATTTTGCAGACACATCGATATAAAGTAAAAGTTTTACCTTTTCACATTTTAAAATAATTTTTTTCAGTAAAAGCATACTTTAGAATAGAATACTGGTATCAGATTATCAAAAAACTATTTGAAGAGCGAATTTTATTCTAGATTCTTTCATAATATAAGAAATGGAGTTTGAAAGTAAACTTAATATTTAAAAAATTGAAGTTATTTATAATATAAATATAATCGGGATATTTAGAAATATTATCTTATTATTCAAAATGTAATAATTTCTTAAAATATTTTTAATTACTTTCGTGTAATATGTTATTAATTGAAGACAAACTTGAGTGGAAAAAAATGAGATAACATATAAAATGTAAAAAAAAAAAGTTAATTTCTATATAGTTCATCTTAATTTTGCAGATTTATGAACGAAAAATTTTATCTTTCTCACATTTTTTGAGTTATTTTATTATTAGAAATTTGACTCAGAAACTGTATAGGATATATATATAATATATATATATATATATATATATATATATATATATATATATATATATATATATAATTACTACCAGGAATTTCACTCTACATTAAATACTAAAATTAAAAAAATTATGTTTTAAAAAATTGGACGGGAAATGCAGTATAAGGATTATTAATTTAAATGACAATAAGTTATTCGGAATTTTTTAAATTTAGTTTGAGATATTTTTAACTGAGATCGTAATAAATTGTGTAAAATAAGAAAAACTGAGTGAAAAGGAAAAAAATTAAAACAGATGTACAATATATGAACGCGCAATATGAGTTTAATCGTAACTTTGCAGTATCTCGACGTAGAAGCGTTATCATTCTCGTATTTTCTAGTTAATTTTTCTAGTAAAAATAATCTTCAGAAAAGATTAAAACCTTAGGGCTATGTGGTTAGTAAAATAGTTCAGAGTTTTGTTCTATGCTCCATCTCAAAATTAAATAAAATTCGATTTTAAAAAGAGCTTATTCATTTAAGAAATTAAACATAAACTTTAGAAATCAAAACCTATTAACTAACAAAACAGTAGTAATCTAGTAAATCTGATTTTATATTTTAAAATTTAATATAGATAATTTGTAGACGAAATAAAATAAAAAGGGCGAAATAATATTAAGTAAAGAAATATATGAAGTAGCAATTTAATATAAGACGTCACTTTAACAAAAAATTAACAAATCTATGAGATTTTGCTGATATTTCGACATGAAAGTACAAAAATTTTATTTTCGTAAATTTCCCTTATTAATTTTTACGAGGAAATATACTTCAGAAAATATTGCAAACACTGTAAAATAAATTCCATTCATAGATTTTTGTAAAATAATTTAAAAGGAAATTTTACCCTCAATTCGATCGCAAAGTAATATAAATTAGTTTTGAATAAAGCTTAAAACTTTAGAATATTGTACGAAAACAAGAAAAACTAGAAATAATAATTAAAGACCGTAAGCTATTTTTAATTTTTTTATTGTAAATAAATTTTCAGGTGTAACCGAAATAAACTAAAGTAGAACTTAAATAAAAAAGATGAAATAACTTTATCTAAAGAAATATATAAATTAGTTGAATAATATAAGTTATAAATATAACTTAAAATTAATCGATTTTTTGCAATATTACGATGAGTAAGTAAAAAAGTTTGATTTCCTAAATTTCTTTATTAATTTTATCACAGGAAAAATGCTTCATATATAATATAAGAACAGTAAAATATATTTTAGCTTTATACAACTAGAAAATCGTTTACAACGATAATTTTATTTTCGATTTAATCGTAAAATAAAAAGAGAGCGGTTTTGAATAATTCTTAAACCTTTAAGAAACATGAAAAATTAGACCTAATAACTAAAAATAATCGTAAATTTAGGTAAATGTTTTTTTCCTTAGTTGAGATGCACTTGCAAGATTAATTGCAAAAAACTGTAGAGGTAATAAAGTAAAAATAAAGAATAGATTTTAACTAAACAAACATTTAAATTAATTATGTAACTTAACTAAGATTTATCGATTCTTCGTAATTTGGTCGGTTAATATTTTCCGGCAGGCTCTCAATAATTTTACCGGAAAAATATGTTTTAGAAACTTATAGAAGTACCGTAAAATTATATTTCATCGTCACGTAGGCACATAAAAATAATTAAAAAGAATAATTTTATTCTAAATTCGATCGGAAAGTTAAAATGGAATGCACATAAAAGTTCGTAGATTTATGAATTCGCACGGAAACTTGAAAAATAAGATCTAATAATTGGAATGGAAATAAGCTTTTTCATGAGTTCAGAAAAAAAGTTTGGATACTTATTTAAAATAAATTGTGGTTGAAAATAATTTAAAAACCATAGAAATATTTGAGAAATAACGAACGAAAGAAAAAAAATAAAGAAATGGTCTAAAGAGGAGCTTTACCGAAAAGTTTTTCATTATGATAAAAGAGGTAAAATTCAATTAATAATTATTTTCTTACAATACATAAAAGGAAATAAGTTTAATACCATGATATTTTAACCGCTACATCAAGAGGGATTTTCTACGGGAATAATTAAAAATATGGATTTTTTTCGGGGCGATAGAATGAAATGGGAGTGGATCTCGGAGATATATATAAATAATTATATTTTTTAATGATTTATTTCAAAATTGTTAACTTAGCTACGCCGTAGGTTTGATAGTTTTCACGATTTAAAAGAAATTACACTTAAGTGCCATACTGGAACAAACTGCGATGACTTTTAATTTCAGACAGGGAAATATCACCGGGAACTTCCGCAAAACCTGTTCTTTGAAGGGTATTCTACGCTAAAACACATTTCAAAGCACTCTCTTCTTTCCTGCGCTGCGTAAAAAATCACAAAACCGTAAAACTTCTCTTCCTTGCGATATCTACATACGCAATACCGTCGAGAAAAGTTTTGAAAACTTACCTTCTGATCAACTTTCATCTGAACTATCCCAGTTGCGAAACATCATCGTAGCACACGCCAAACCCAGCCGAAAAACTCAGCGCTCAGCGTCGAAAGAAGAACCAAAAGTAAAAGAAAACCGTTCGACCGGTTCGCAAGAGGCGCTAAGCCTAAACCGGGCACGACCTTCCTCCCTTTTAGCCCGCGATTTCGGTTTCTTTAATTCCGAGGCTTGGTCTAGAGTCCCACTGCCACCCATGCACGCTGAGCGACCGCCGAAACACTTCTGCCGCTGGGGAGAATTGTACTGCAAGTGCCCAGTACGGGTTGCCGCAATGGCGATTCTCGCCAACGTCGTCGCCAAGGTCGTTTTTCCGCCGGTTTTCTATTATGTATTGTTCGGAGGGGCATTTTTTGTTGTTGTTTTTTCCCCCGGATAAACAATAGAAGATTATTTGCATCGATATCCGTTTGAGATGTGTGAGTCAAGGTTACGATCGTAGATTTTTAAATGCAGCTTTGTCTATCGTCGAGAAAAGAAGTTTCCCAGACCTTATTTATGAATACCTATTTATATTCTGTAGCACTTTTATATTATTATTTTATTTTTACTTATTTCTCTCCGAGATGATTATAAATGAATGATTAATTACTGTGGGAGGTCACAATTTTAAGGTCTTGAAGAGAGTAAGCTTCCAGTGCATATGTATCATCAGAAACGGGAATTATACAGTGAATTGTTGGGATGGCATCACTGCACAGGGGCTACCATAAAAAGAAAAAATGCCCATATAATAGATACTTTTGGCTTTTTAAACGAGTTGTTTTAAATTAGAGAAGATATCGGAGAAAAAGGAAGATAAAAAAATATTTGACAGATTTGAAACTGCAGTAGCATATTGATTAAAAAGCCATCAAAAATATTTGGAACACCCAATTGTATTCCACACTTTTTTCTTTCCTATTTTATTTTTTACCTATTTCTCTTCGAGATGATTATAGATGAATGATTAATTTCTGCGGCAGCTCATACTTTTTAGGTCTTGAGAGAGTAAGCTTCCAGTACATATGTATCATCAGGAACGGGAATTATACAGTGAATTGTTGGGATGGCATCACTGCAGAGGGGCTACCATAAAAAGAAAAAATGCACATGTAATAGATACTTTTGGCTTTTTAAACGAGTTGTTTAAAATTAGAGAAGATATCCACGAAAAGGGAATATAAAAAAAAAAACGTTCGACAGATTTGAAACTGCAGTAGCATATTGATTAGAAAGCTATCAAAATATTTTGAACACCCAATTGTATTCTATAGGAGACTTTTTTTTTACTATACTATTTTATACATATTTCTCTTCGAGATGATTATAGATGAAGAATTAATTTCTGCGGGAGGTCACAATTTTAAGGTCTTGAATTGAGATAGCTTATGTTGCATATGTATCATCAGAAAAAGGGAAATATACAGTGAATTGTTAGGATGGCATCACTGCAGATGGGCTACCATAAAAAGAAAAAATTCACCCGTAATAGATACTTTTGGCTTTTTAAACGAGTTGTTTAAAATTTGAGAAGATATCCGCGAAAAGGAAAGATAAAAAATGTTCGACAGATTTACACCCAATTGTATTCTATAGTACATTTTTTCTTTATTATTTTATTTTTCCCTTATTCCTCTTCGAAATGATTATAAATGAAGTATTAATTACTGTGAGAGGTCACAATTTTTAGGTCTTGAAGAGAGTAAGCTTCCAGTGCATATGTATCATCAGAAACGGGAATTATACAGTGAATTGTTGGGATGGCATCACTGCAGAGAGGCTACTATAAAAAGAAAAAATGCACTTGTAATAGATACTTTTGGCTTTTTAAACGAGTTTTTTAAAATTAGAGAGGATATCCGATAAAAGGGAAGATAAAAAAAACGTTCGACAGATTTGAAACTGCAGTAGCATATTGATTAAAAAACCATCAAATATATTTGGAACACCCAATTGTATTCCACAGGACACTTCTTTCTCTATTATTTTATTTTTTACTTATTTCTCTTCGAGATGATTATAGATAAATTATTAATTACTGTTAGATGTCACAATTTTAAGGTCTTGAAGAGAGTAAGCTTCCAGTGCATATGTATCATCAGAAAAGGAAATTATACAGCGAATTGTTGGGATGGCATCACTGCAGACGGGCTACCATAAAGGGGAAAATTGCTCATGTTACAGAATATTTTTGGATTTTAAAACAGTCGTTTAAAATAACTGAAGTTATTCTTGAAACGGAAAAAAACAAAACATATTCGATAGATCTGAAACTGCTGTAGAATATTGGTTAAAATCCAACAAAGGCTATTTGGAACTCAGAATTGTATTTTATATGATTTCATTTCATTTTTATATTAATTGTGTTTTTTTTTCGAGATGATTATAAATGAATGATTAATTACTGTGGGAGGTCACAATTTTAAGGTCTTGAAGAGGGAAAGCTTCCAGTGCATATGTATCATCAGAAACGGGAATTATACAGTGAATTGTTGTGATAGCATCACTGCAGAGGGGCTACCATAAAAAGAAAAAAATGCACATGTAATATACATTTTCGGCTTTTTAAACGAGTTGTTTAAAATTAGAGAAGATATCCGCGAAAAAGGAAGATACAAAATGTTCGACAGATTTGAAAATGGAGTAGCATATTGATTAAAAAGCCATCAAAAATATTTAGAACATCCAATTGTAATCTTCAGGACACTTTTTTCTTTATTATTTTATTTTTTACTTATTTCTCTTCGAGATGATTATAGATAAGTATTAATTTTTGCGTTAGGTCACAATTTTAAGGTCTTAAAGAGAGTAAGCTTCAAGTGCATATGTATTATCGGAAAAAGGGAATTATACAGTGAATTGTTAGCATGGCATCACTGCAGAGGGGCTACCATAAAAAGAAAAAATGCACACATAATAGATACTTTTGGCTTTTTAAACGAGTTATTTAAAATTAGAGAAGATATCGGAGAAAAAGGAAAATAAAAAAAATATTCGACAGATTTGAAACTGCAGTAGCATATTGATTAAAAACCATCAAAAATATTTGGAACACCCAATTGTATTCTACGGGACACTTTTTCTTTACTATTTTATTTTTTACCTATTTCTCTTCGAGATGATTATAGATAAGGATTAATTTCTGTGGGAGGTCACAATTTTTAGGTCTAGAAGAGAGTAAGCTTGGAAACAAAGAAGCTATTTGGAACAAAGAATTGTATTCTATATGACTTCATTGCATTTTTATATTAATTGTACTTATTTTTCTCCGAGATGATTATAAATGAAAATTTAGTTAGTGTGGGGAGGTCGCATATTTAAAGCCATGAAGATACTCATCTTATGCATCATCAGAAACGTAAATTGAACAGTGAATTGTAAGAGTAGCACTCCTGAAGAGGGGCTACCATGAAAAGTAAATAAAAAATGCTCATGTAAAACATATTTTGTGCTTTTAAATGAGTTTTTTAACATTAGATATAATATTCGCGAAATGGAAAGATTAATAAAATGATTATGAATGAATATTTAACTACTGTGAGAGGTCAAAATTTTAAGGCCATGAAGATACTAAGCTTATGTATCATCAGAAACGTTGATTGATCAGTGAATTGTAGGAGTAGCATTCTTGCAGTGGGCCTACCATAAAAAGTAAATAAAAATTGCTCATGTAAAACATATTTTGTATTTTTAAATGAGTTCTTTAAAATTAGAGACAATATTCGCGAAACGGAAAGATTGAAAAAATGATTATGAATGAATATTTAATTACTGTGAGAGGTTACAATTTTAAGGCTATGGAGATACTAAGCTTCTAGTGCATATGTATCACCATAAATGAAGATTGAACAGGGAGTTGTAGGAGTACCATTTAAAGGGCTACCATAAAAGGTAAAAAATGCTCATGTAATTTATATTTTGTTATTTTTAAATTAATTATTTAAATTTACATACAATATCGGTGAAACGGGAAGATTAAAAAAATGTTAGATAGGAGACTGCAGTAACATATTGATTAAAAAGACAGCAAAGAATATTCTAACACACAGTTGTATTTTATAGGACTTATATTTCGTTATTAGTTTATTTTTGCCCATTTTTCTCCTACATGATTATAAATGAAGGATTAACTACTCTGAGAGGTCACAACTTTAAGGTCTTGCAGAGAGTAGGTTTCCAGTGTATATGTAAAATTAGAAATGGGAATTATACAGTGAGTTGTTGGAATGGAATCACTGCAGATGGGCCACCATAAAATAATGTTCATGTAATAGAATATATTTGGCTTTTTAAACGAGTTGTTTAAAATAACTGAAGTTATCAAAGAAACAGGAAGAAAAATAAATATGTTCGACAGATCTGAAACTAACGTAGGATATTGGTTAAAAAAGAGATAAAAATATTTAGAACATCCAATTGTATTCTATATGAATTGTACTGCATTATTATATTAATTGTAATTATTTTACTCAGAGTTCATTATACATAAATGAATAATTACTGTTGGATGTCACAATTATAAGGTCTCGAAGAGAGTTAGCTTCCAGTGCATATGTATACTCAAAAACTGAAATTGTAGAGGGAATTTTTGAGTAGAATTTCTGCAGAGATACTACCAAAAAGAAAAGAATGCTCATGCAATAGATATTTTTGGCTTCTTACACGAGTTGTTTAAAATAACTCAAGTTATTCGTGAAACGAAGAAATATAAAATATGTTAGGCAGATCTTAAACTGGTGTAGTATATTGATTCAAAATCCACAAAAGAATATTTGGTGCACCCATTTATGTTCTATATGATTTCAATTTCACTATTATATTAATTTCACTTTTTCTTCTCCGAAATGGTTATAAATTCAAGATTAATTACTGCAGAAGGTCACAATTTTAAGGTTTCGAAGAGAGTTAGCTTCCAGTGCATATGTATAATCAAAAACTGAAATTGTAGAGGGAATTTTTGAGTAGAATATCTGCAGAGATACTACCAAAAAGAAAAGAATGCTCATGCAATAGTTATTTTTGGCTTCTTACACGAGTTGTTTAAAATAACTGAAGTTATTCGTGAAACGAAGAAATTTAAAATATGTTAGGCAGATCTTAAACTGCTGTAGTATATTGATTCAAAATCCACAAAAGAATATTTGGTGCACCCATTTATGTTCTATATGATTTCAATTTCACTATTATATTAATTTCACTTTTTCTTCTCCGAAATGGTTATAAATTCAAGATTAATTACTGCAGAAGGTAACAATTTTAAGGTCTTGAAGGAAGTAAGCTTCCAGTGCATATGTATAATCAAAAACTGAAATTGTAGAGGGAATTTTTGAGTAGAATTTCTGCAGAGATACTACCAAAAAGGAAAGAATGCTCATGCAATAGTTATTTTTGGCTTCTTACACGAGTTGTTTAAAATAACTCAAGTTATTCGTGAAACGAAGAAATATAAAATATGTTAGGCAGATCTTAAACTGGTGTAGTATATTGATTCAAAATCCACAAAAGAATATTTGGTGCACCCATTTATGTTCTATATGATTTCAATTTCACTATTATATTAATTTCACTTTTTCTTCTCCGAAATGGTTATAAATTCAAGATTAATTACTGCAGAAGGTCACAATTTTAAGGTCTTGAAGGAAGTAAGCTTCCAGTGCATAT
>CM063508.1:54348357-54355857 GCA_032207245.1 Pardosa pseudoannulata
TATATCAGCAGGTGAATTACAATTTTGGGGTTCGACTTTCATTACTTTCACTAAAATTATGAAAATTACAGACAACATAGAAAACAAGAACATAATTATTAATATATTCCCAAATATTTATTTTTTAGAATTTTACATAATATTAGCCAAAGCATGCCATTGCCTGAGCATTTAAATCAGCATGTTCAACTTATCTTCTTCTCTTTCCCAAAGAAAAGTAGTAATTAAAAAGTAAATTCACGAGACTTGATATGAAAATTGTAAATTGTCGATTTATATAAAAAAATATACATATCAGCAGGTGAATTACAATTTTGGGGTTCGACTTTCATTTACTTTCACGAAAAAAAAATTTATTACAAGAAAAATAATTCTATAAACTATCAAATATGTCTCTGAAAATATACATTAGGCACTAATGACTTTATTATACTTTATTAACTCTTTGTGAACATAAAAATTTTAAAAAAATTTTAAAAAATTTTAAAAATAAAAATTTATTTAAAATATTTCTGAGAGTTATTCGGACATAATTGTAAAAGATTTTTCATGTTCATCAATAATAATAAATACCGGTATAGTTCCTCACTGATTAATGTTTTTTTTTTTTTTTTAACCTAACTAGTACGGCAACAATTAAATGAAATAAATGTCACATTTCATACTGTGTATGCAGATTGTTCTTCGTTTTTTTTAATTTAAACACATTGAAGAACATCTTCTATCAGTCTTAGTCAAACTAATAAAGATAATACCTTAATGGATTGAAATTACTACGATAACATTGCCACATTTAAGTTATTGGAAATTTTTTTGTACTATCTAGTTAATAGGTATATTATATTATTTTAGCTACTTTACTCTCTCAACCATAGACATCCTATGTATTTTAATGAGATATAAAATAAATAAAGCATGTATGTATTTCACAAATTAAATAAATATTTGAAAATTTTCATTAAGAGAATTAATTTATTTGGCTAGCCACATACCAATTTAATAGCACCAATAGATAAGTAAATATATAAAACAGATTATAAATTTTAAAGTCTGATACAAACATGCAACTGTGAATTAATCCCTATCCAGTAAAATAATGGTATAGCTCGATAGTGATTTATATGTCAAACCGGCACGATGATAAGACATTATCACTTTGTGTATTCATCATTTATTGAATATTGATAAAAATTTATTTAAAATTTCTAGAATATTAAATTTACTATTTCCACATTTCCCTTTTATTATTCAAGATTTTTCTATCTCATTATCAGATATTTTTTTCTATAATATTTATTAAGCAGAAGTCACAATTAAATTTTTGTCAAACAAATTTCATTTTTTTAACTAGAATTAAAATTAGTTAATATACAGTATTACTAGAGAAAAAGAATGTTGTGAAATAAACACGTATCTATGTGAAGTGCAGTGTTAGGAGGTCATGAGAAAAATATAATTAATGGTTTCATATGCGCTACAAAAATAAAATTAGAAGACGTTTTCAAGTGTAAGTAATACAGCATTACTCTTCACTCACGAAATTGTTTTGAAAATTACCATGCAATTAAAGATTATTAAGTAATAGTTTTGCTTTACATTTAAAAAAACTTTTAATTAGCAATGTTTATCAAATACTTTAAAATATTACAAGGTTTTTATACAAAAATTAAACCGTTATATCATGAAAAATGTTTCATGAATGAATATTATTGAAAAAAAAAACAATAACATGTTCACCATAACAAATTAAACACCATAATGTATAAGTTAAGTGCAGTGTTCGGAGGTCATGAGAAAAAAATAATTAATGGTTTCATATGCGCTACAAAAATAAAATTAGAAGAGGATTTCAAGTGTAAGCAATACAGGATTACTCTGCACTCAACAAACAGTTTTGAAAAATACTATGCAAATTAAAAATTATTAAGTAACAGTTTTTGCTTTCATTTATTTTTAAACTTTTAATTAGCAATTTTTATCTAATATTTAAAAATATTACAAGTTTTTATACAAAAATTAAACGGTTATATTATAGAAAATGTTTCATGAATGAATATTATTGAAAAGGTTTCACCACTTAAAGTTTTTTTTTCTATGAATATTATTAAAACCTTACATAGATAATTTTATAGGCATATTTTGCAATTCAAACTTGATGAAGTATCACAGAATTGAAACAAAAAACGTAAAAAGATAAATTAAATAAATAAGGACGGAAATTCCGACAAATCAGAGGTCGGAGTTACACATATAAGCTGGCAGGAATAAAATATAATCTACAAAGCTCTTTTCAGCTGAAACTTGTAACCCTTTAAAGTTCATAATTAAAATTTCTTTGGCATTTAATGAAAATAATTTATAATGTTATCTATGAACCTTTTAAATTCGAAATTAGTGAAAAAACATGTACATTTCTTCGGTGTTGTAAATGTGAGAAGTGGCTTAACTGTAAAACCCTCCCCTTGTACGGCTTGAAAATTCTTCCCTAAAATTTGAGTAATGAATAATTATCATTATGTAATAAATAAATATATTAATAATTTATAAGTGTTATTTGAGTAATTACTTTTATTTGGGATTATAAAAGAGAAAAATAAAATTCCTGATTGTTTCAAACTAAGCAAGTTTAAAAATGTATGTTTGAAAGGGAAAAAATAAATTGTGTTTTGCTACCATATATTGATCGTTTAAAGTGTCGAAAAGGTAGAAAATACAAAAAATCATTCATATATCTTTAAAAAGAAGAGAAAATCGACTTTAACAGCTGGTTTCGCTGCGAAACCACTGTCCTTTAAATGATTAAAGAAGGAAATCATCTTTAAATATTGAATAAATCCATATATTTTTATTCTTTTATCTGATAGAATGAAGGCTTGGGAAATATTTTAGAACATTAAGGTGATACGGCAATTAGGACCGTGTTTATGGTTAAAAGCGTAAAAGAAACGTGTACACATTTTTAATTTTAAACGGCCTTTTCTTAAAACTGTTATTTCAAAAATTGTGTGCAACATTACTTTAAAGATAAAAACTATAGACTTTTAAATTTTTTAATATTTGTGTTTATGATAAAGTATGTAAAAGAAACGTGTACACATTTTTAATTTTAAACGGCCTTTTCTTAAAACTGTTATTTCAAAAATTGTGTGCAACATTACTTTAAAGATAAAAACTATAGACTTTTAAATTTTTTAATATTTGTGTTTATGATAAAGCAGCACAATAAGTAGCTTTTTTACGTAAGTAATTTCAAAAGTTTTTGAACAACTTGCGTTCATTTATCAAATTTATAACATTTTCATTGTGTTATAGAGAAGCCTTTCGAGAAGTTATGAAGGCTTGGTAAATATTTTAAAACATTAAGGTGATACGGCAATTAGGACCGTGTTTATGGTTAAAAGCGTAAAAGAAACGTGTACACATTTTTAATTTTAAACGGCCTTTTCTTAAAACTGTTATTTCAAAAATTGTGTGCAACATTACTTTAAAGATAAAAACTATAGACTTTTAAATTTTTTAATATTTGTGTTTATGATAAAGCAGCACAATAAGTAGCTTTTTTACGTAAGTAATTTCAAAAGTTTTTGAACAACTTGCGTTCATTTATCAAATTTATAACATTTTCATTGTGTTATAGAGAAGCCTTTCGAGAAATTATATTTTGAAATTTAAGTGCATTTGTACAATAGATTTAATAACAATGTTCGTACAGTTTGATTTGGTGTAGTACATTGCTGTTGTTATTTCATAGCCCTTAATAACCCGAATTTGCTTTATATCATCTTTAATTATAGTAAACTGCCTCTGAACTATATTACAATATTCAAATATAGAACAAAAGACAAGAAAATATGCTAAAAAATATATAAAAAAAATTACAAATTAAAAGAAGCACTCCACGTGCTACCGGATCTTTAAAAACATATTTTAAAGCATTGTTTTTAAGTTTTAATCTAAGCAAATAAAAGGTTTTATTATCAGACCATTTCTCTAATTTACTTATATCCTCCAATTGCTTTAAAAAAAACTCTACAGAGTTCATTCTTGTAAAAATGGGAATATAAAAAATATATTTTTTATTATTTTCTACATAAAAGTGTAATACACTCATATTTTCTATTTATATATAATTGTTAACGAAGTTTAGAAAAATTTCTTAAATGAATAAAATATAAAAAGACTAAAAGAGGTTTGAAATTGGTTAAATAATCTTTAATCTACAAGCTTCTAAATTTGATTTCCCTATTTATGTGGCTAAAGTTACATGCCATGTTTATGCATGTTTTATACAAGTCACACAGAAATTCGTCAGCATTGCACCATCATTATGTAATAGATAAAAAATAGTATTGTTTTATTTATCTAGTTCATTTCTTTCACTTCCTTTTAGGGAGTCATTCGTGCTTGTTTGAAACGTGTTCATATTGTTTGATTCGGTTTCAGATTTTAGTTATTTTTCTTTTGTTAGTTTAGAAAAAATAACAACACACGGAATTCAATAACTTTTGGATCAGACAAAAAACGAACAGGAAGCTAATGCTTAGCACAATATTTCCTGATTTAAATTCTAATACAATGTAACTGTAAAAGAAAAACAGATTGAAAAATGTGTTTATAATTGCTACATGAAGATTTTTGTATAAAATTTAAATTAAATATCAAGCATATTTTTTAGTGATTTAGTATCTGAGATCTACTGTTATAGTAAGAGGGTGTATACATCTATTAACCCCTTAAGGCACAGGTTTTTTTTCAAGGCCGGGCAAAAAATACCATTTTTAATGTAAAAAACACAATTTAGAACGTTTCCTTGCCAATAAAATTACAAAAATAATAAAATTTTTATTGCAGTTTTGGATTTTGATAACATTGCAGAAAATAGTGGAATATAGCTTACAATCCCATGTAAATGATAAATATCAATAAATCGATTGTTGTTGTTGTTTTGCTTTTACATTGTTATATTCAATTCTCGATTGATATCGAGTGTGAAAAATTATAGCAACATAAAATACAACGCCGCTCGAATTATCTCGAGTGTGTACAGTTTTGACAGTTTAGCGCTCTCGAGTTAACTTGAGCGTGCATATTAAGATGGTTAATCCTCTAAGCATAATTTTCTCACTAGCCGATGATGTTTAAAAACAGGTGAGCACGTATTACGTATGAGATTAGATGGAGATCCGAAACTTTTATTACAACTGTTATATCCAAATAATTAAAAGATTTTTATATGGATCTAAACCACCTCATAACACATGTGCACCTGTTTAAAGACATCATTGGTTGGGGAGAAAATTACTTGCGTAACGCGTCGTGTTAAGTTATACGTTATTTATATCGTAATTAAAAAATATTCCTTGATGCTTTAAAAATAACAAATCAATATTTTATGATACCAATCAGTACTTAATAATTAAGTGCACCAGTAAAGTATAACTAGTCAGATATTAAACTTTTATTACAAGTACAGCTGTTATTACCATTTAATTAAAAAAAATGTAAGGATCTACACCACCTCATAACACATGTGCATCTGTTTGAAGACATCATTGAATAGGGAGAAAATTACTTGCGTAACGCTTAGTGTTTAGTTATACATTATTTATATCGTAACATTATTACATTAAATAGTTTACATTACTACATCATTAACATTAACATTATTACATTAAATAGTTTACATTACTACATCATTAACATTAACATTATTACATTAAATAGTTTATATTATTTATATCGTAATTTAAAAAAAATATTCTTTGATGCTTTAAAAATAACAAATCAATATTTTATGATACCAATCAGTGCTTAGTAATTAAGTGCACCGGTAAAGTATAACTAGTCAGATATTAAATTTTCATTACAAGTACATCTGTTATAACGATTTAATTTAAAGAAATTATATGGATCTAAATCACCTCATAACACATGTGCACCTGTTTGAAGACATCATTGACTGTGGAGAAAATTACTTGCGTAACGCGTAGTGTTTAGTTATACATTATTTATATCGTAATTTAAAACAAATATTCCTTGATGCTTTAGAATTAACAAACCAATATTTTATGATACCAATCAGTACTTAATAATTAAGTGCACCAGTAAAGTATAACAAGTCAGATATTAAGCTTTTTTTACAAGCTCAACAGTTATAACCATTTAATTAAAAAAATATATGGATGCAAACCACCTCATAACACATGCGCACCTGTTTGAAGACATCATTGTCTAGGGAGAAAATTACTTGCATAGTGTTAAGCTATATATTATTTATATCGTAATTTAAAAAAAATATTCCTTGATGCTTCTAAAATAACAAATCAATATGTTATGATACCAATCAGAACTTAATAATTAAGTGCACCAGTATAGTATAACTAGTCAGATGTTAAAGTTTACAAGTACAACTGTTATAACCATTCAATTAAATGTATTAAATTTTATGGATCTAAATCACCTCATAACACCTGCTTACCTGTTAGAAAAAATCATTGACTATGGAGAAAGCTACTTGCGTAACGCGTTGAGTTAGGTTATACATTATTTATATTTTATTTTAAATAAATATTCCTTGATGATTTAAAAATAGCAAATCAATATTTTGTGGTACCAATCAGTACTTAATAATTAAGTGCACCAGTAAAGTATAACTAGTCAAATATTAAAATAAAACTGCAAATTCCTCCCAAAATATAAATTTTAGAGTTCTTTTTCCATTCTTAGCTGATGTTCTTGGCGTTTAACGAACGTTTATATGGATAGAGTAGATATATTAAGTAAATATATTAGTGAATGAAACTTTTCAGTCTGAGATAAACATGCAACACTGATTAATATTACGTGAGAGGCTTATCCGTGGTTTAAATAAATCTCACTGAAAATCATCAGCATTGCACTATGTTATGCAACAGATAGAAATTTGTGTTGCTTTATATTTGGAGTAGTTTTTTTTTCTCCCAGCATTCACTTCCTTGAAAGGAGTCATTCGTGCTTGCTCGAGATAAGTTCGTATTGTTTATTTGAGTTTCAGCTTCTAGTTGTTTTTTCTCTTGATAGTTTAGAAAGATAACACAACAAGGATTTCTAGAATGTAAACTTTCAAGTTTAAATTGGAATATAATTTTTAAACAAAAATTAAATGATTGTTTCTTTTCGTGATTGAATCTTAACGGAAGATGTCAACCGCTTATCATATTCTTTTATTTATTTTTTAATGATTAAAACTTTTCATGGAAAATACATAGACTTATTTTGCAGTCTAAATTTGTTATAGAAACACTTGTTGTAGAAAACAAATGTTATAGAAATCTAATAGGAACTAGAAACTGAAGAAAATTTAGGAATCCTGACAAATTAGTCGAATTGTTTACATATATAATATGGTATGAATAAAATACTATTTACCCGAGTGACTTTCGACAAGAGACTGAAGGCTTTATAACATGTCAAAATCCGAACGATGTTCGAGTGGTAGAGCTCTGTTCTGTAATACCGGAG
>CM063508.1:54365857-54405857 GCA_032207245.1 Pardosa pseudoannulata
ATATATATATATATATATATATATATATATATATATATATATATATATATATATATATATATATATATATATATATATATATATATATATATATATATATATATATATATATATATATATATATATATATATATATATATATATATATATATATATATATATATATATATATATATATATATATATATATATATATATATATATATATATATATATATATATATATATATATATATATATATATATATATATATATATATATATATATATATATACTTTCTACAATTAAGTATTTGGACACCTAAGTAAATGACGATATTTGCCGTCCTGAGGTACGTTACGGCCTTACAAATGTGGCCGATCCTTAAGGAACATATCTAGCGATCTGAAGTACCCAAAATCGACAGTGGCCTAAGTGATTAAGTAGTGGAAGTTGAGCGGTGATTGTCGGAATGTGCCCCGAGTCTGCAGACCATCGAAACTGGGAGATAGAGACCAACCAGTGCTATCCAGAGAAATTCGGAAGAACCGCACCCAACCGATGGCCCTCATCCGCGAGGAGCTTCAACAGACATCCGGGAGTATTGTTTCAATCAATACCATCTGATAGAAGCACATCTGCTGGGTTTCTTGGTGCTACTGTTCCTAAGCCTATGATCTCTAAATCCAACCGCGATGCTTGGTTAATGTGGAGCAAAGCAGATCTAAATTGGACCATAGATTAGTGGAAACGGGTTCTTTGGAGTGACGAACCAAGGTTCATCCTTTATGTTTGGATGGCAGTGTCTAGATCTAGCGTCTATCTGAAGAATGTCTCCTGTCAGAATGTATTGTGGCAACAGTTAAGTTCGGCGAAAGTGGAATTATGGTCTGGTGGTGTTTCTCCTGGTATGAGCTGGGAACCTTGGTCCCCATCATGATAAGCTCAACGCCGATGGCTACTGCACTATTTTGAGTGACAATGTGCTTCCTACGTTGTGGCAATTTTACGGGTTGGTTCCCTGTTCCTTTCAAGACGACAATGCCAGTTGTTATGTTTCGAGGTTAACCAAAGCTTGGTTGTGGTGCCAATGGAATTCATCGAATGGACTGGCCTGCCCAGAGCCCAAACCTGAACCCCATTGAAAACCTCTGAGATGAACTGGATCGCCGAATTAAGGGGTGCACTACCCGTCCAAAATCGGTGAAGGAACTTGTATGTTTACTCCATGCCGAGTGGATGACAATACCACTAGCTGTAATACAAAGACTTGTGGAAAGTATTCCCCGTCGGGTTCAAGCTGTAATTGCCTCCCGTGGAGGCTCTACCAACAATTGATTTTGAATAAAGTTAGTTTTTCTTTTCTATCACAGGTGTCCAAAACCTTATTGGTAGACAGTGTATATATATGTATGTATATCCGATGGTTCCAAATAAAAACAAATATCAAATTTCCTACAGATAATTAATATTTCCTAATTATTTAATCTACATCAACATAATAGCAATCCAATAATTTGAATCTTTTAATATGTGTTCTTTCCCGTGTTAAAAATTGTCTCCTTCCAAATCTGATATTGATTTCATGGTATACATTTTTCCGTGTATTTCAGTTTCTCCTTTTTAAACAGCGCACCTTCTCTATCTATATTCATAAACTGAGAGACAGTGGAAAAGTTTTGTGAACAAATATTTTTACAAATAATCTATTCAGGATTTTACTTTATTACCGCTTCCAATTTACGGTAAAAGCTCGAAACTTTGAATATGTTATTCTTTTAACCAATTTTGCAAGAAATATATAAATTGGATTAAAATTCTACTAAAATATCCCGAAAGAGGTCCAAGAAGGGATTGTTTCTAGGACTTTCTTCTTCTTTTATTCTATGGATTACTTTTCAAAATTTGTTTTCTTTTGTATTGAATGTAATTAAGAAAATTAACTATTAAGTTAAATTTGAAACTTTTTCTCAAGCATATTTCTTTTATAATCGCATGTTGATATATAGATGAAGGTCTAAGCTAATAATTTTTGTGATGAAATATTTTAATGATAATTTTGATTTACGGATCTCTTTAACCATATCTTTTACTTCCCGATATTTAAAACTAATATTAACAATGTGACATACAATGACGATTTAAGATCATGTATAATTTCATGTGAAATCCTACACATTGTCGAATCTACCTAATCTTAAGTTGTTATTTAGGTTAATGTTCTTACTAACAGTATTTTGTTTATCAAATATTTTAACGATAATTTTTGATATGAAGATCTTTAACCACCTCTTTTAATTTTTGGTATTAAAAAATAATGTTAACAATGTGACATACAATGACAATTTGAGATCATGTATAATTTCATGTGAAATTTTAACACTTTGTCAAATCTTTGTTAACACTTTGTCAAATCTACCCACTCTTAAGTTGTGATTTAGATTGATGGTCTTAACTAACAATATATTTTTTCAAATATTTTAACTATTATTTTTATTTATGAATATCTTTAACCACGTCTTATTAATTTTTGGTATTAAAAAAGAATGTTAACAATTTGACATACAATGACGATTTGAGATCATATTTAATTTCGTATGAAATTCTACACATTGTCGAATCTACCTAATCTAAAGTTGGTATTTAGGTTAATGATCTTAACTAATAGTATTTTCTTATCAAATATTTTAAAGATAATTTTGATTTATGAAGATCTTTAACCACCTCTTTTAACATTTTTTATTAACAAATAATGTTAACAACGTGACATACAAATAAGATTTTAGATTATGCATAATTTCATGTAAAATTCTACACATTGTCTAATCTACCTTATCATACATTGGTATTTAGGTTGATGGTCTTAACTACCAGTATTTTTGATCAAATATTTTACCAATAATTTTGATTTATGAATATTTTTACCACCTCTTTTAATTTTTGCTATTAAAAACGAATGTCAACAATTCGATAAAGGTTTTGATCATCTATCATTTCATGTGCAATTGTCAACATTTTCAAGTCGACCTCGGCCGAACGCTGGCCGATTGGTTAGGGCGCTGATCGTCGGTACCAGAGTTCGTGGGTTCGAATCCCACTGTGGCATGGTTGTTCGTAGCCGTTCGGAATCGGCTTTAAGCAGTAGGTCCCGGTCTCATTAGCCGTCGTGTGCAAAACAGTAGACCGTAGCGCTCCAAACCAAACCAAACCAAGTCGACCTCGTCAAACACTGTTTCCAAGTGAACGTCATGTAGTGTATTTTTAATAAATCATTGCTTCCACTGGTCTGTTCATTTTGAGTTTTTAGCAATGTTCAATATTCCCACTGTAATCAAGTGCAGCAATATATTGTATTAATACCTTTGTCTAAACTTTACATTTGGTTTCAAGAGATACGATATTTTAAGAAATGAAATCTTTCTTTCAAGCAGACAGCTTTATAGCAAAATGAATAAAAAAATAAAGATAAACATATTATACTTTGATGATTTGTAATTTATAGTCAATATTCTGTGTTTTCCTTTTATAATGGGAATTAAATTTATTTATTTATTAAGTATTTAAAAATCAAATGCTCTAAAATTCATCGTATAATGAATTTTGTACTCCTTAGTATAGCATGAGAAACTAAAGTTTTAATCTTTTATTTTACAATGCATTTGCTATTATTAATTTTATAAGAGTCTATGGCTTCAATGCAGTTAAGTGTACCCCCGAATTTTGATTTCTTATTATATTTATCATCACTAAGTAAGCGAGTTTTCTCACATATGATAAACCGAAGTTTTTTAGACTGCAATGGTGTATAAAAATTTTGTATATAGTTTTAAGAATGTCAATACTTAAAAGAGTTTATGCTTTTTGTGTCATTTGCATTGCCTTTAGAAAGTATACCCATATTATCTCTTAAATTTCCGAATGATTTAGAAAAATTTTAAAACTTTTTCTCCACACGTTTACATATTTAAAACATTAATATAAATCTGTGTATAAATGTAATCTATGTATTTATAATTTTAACACTTACAGCTTCTGCCTTCTACTGCATTTTTATTGATCTTATGGATGTTTATCCCCACCATCTTATACTGCATATTGGGATTATTGGAGCCAAACAATATCGCCAATAAAACAAGGGGGTACTCTGAACTGCATTTTCCCCGAGTCTATAATGTATAAAAAGCAATCGAAAATCAGTAAAGTGAAATAAATTCTGTGATATTTAAAATTTTCCCATATCTTTTCGGGTTTCATCACGAAACACCCCGAAATGCCGCAAAAATATTTAATTATTGATTTAGAGCCAAATCACCGACGATATATAGCACAAATTGTTTAACACTTAGGAATGTAATCAAACTTTAGCAATAGATTTAATTTCCCTGGTGTTCAGAAATAAATATTTCGTGTAAGTAGTAGCAGAAAATATCAAATGTCAGCAGACGACTAAATTGCTTTAGTAAACATTCAAGTCAATTCCTTCCCTGAGTTTAATTAATCCTTTTATATATAACTCTTTTTACACTTATGTATCAAATATATGTTTTAGGGTGCGTATAATAACCAAGATGGAATAGCTAATAAAACAATTAATAATTCTAAATAAATTATTTTAATTAAAATTATTTATATAAAACTGTTTTAATAATTCTAAAAAATTTTAGAACTGATATTTCACTTTCAAATTAAATTTAAAATTTATTACAAATTTTAATATTTGAAATGCACAATATTGTGAATTCATTACAGCAGTAAATATCATAGTATGTTATAAAATGATTGACATAATTATAGTTTGAAGGGCCAAACAATGATTATTGTACTTCAGTAGTAGTTTAGAAATTGAATTTAGCTGTAGGTGCAGCTATAAACAGACTCGAGTTGTAAAACCTTTGTACATCAAAAGAAACCAACAGCTGTTAACACGTTCACCGCCATGGGAGTCAACGGTGACCGGAAATAGACTTGGCTACAATGCCGTGTGGGCCACCGGTGACTGGTGACGTAGTAAATAATAAAAGTACATAATTATAGTAAATATGGATACTTATATTTTTTTCAATATTATCATTGTTATTTTAATGGTTTGAAGAAATTGATGCAATATAAAACATACAATATTAAATTTATTAGTACATGAAAAATATACATTTTATCAGTGTATATTGCGATGGCTCAGAAACATTCAAGGCAAAGAAAAGGTGAATGAACGCAATCGGAACAATATGCCACCACTTTTTTAGTTAATTTCTTTACTCTAATTATTCCTGGCTGCTTTGAATGCTTAAAACTGAGTGCAATCACTTAGCAATAGAGGCACGATTGTTTGAAATAGAAGACAATCGTAACAATTGCCTACCGCTCCGTGGGAGTCACCGGTGATCCCCACCACGAAAACTGCTTCAAACATGATTTCATAACTCATTTTATCTGCTGCAAATAATATTTCAGCACATGCATTGAATAATGAAAATTTCACAACGGTGTCTTGGGCAATGCAAAAATGCGTCTGGCAGTCAACGTGTTAACAAATTTATGTTTAATGAAATATTTAACACAGTTTAAGAAATTAATTTAAGAGCACGTATAGAAATCTGATAGGATCGCCACATACCTCTGCATTTTTAAAGAGGCATTAGCATCTTTTCAACACTATTAGTTTTGAATAGCATAAAAAAAAATTAGGCACACTTTCCTTTATTAGTATTTTACAATTCAATCCTCTTATATTTTGCCCAATTTATTATAGATGCATCGTTTAAGTAGAGCAACATCACACCCTATAAAAGGAACAGCACACAAATACTACATGAAAGCGTAACTTAGGAATCGAACCAAAAACACATCAGCGGTATTTACTGGTCAGCGCAATAAGTAAACAACTAAGAAGTCTGGGCAGCCACGTCAAAAATTTATTCAGTATTGTGAGAGTGCAGCTACTTAATTTTTGCCACTGTTTCTATACTTAGTTTTTGCCAATGTTTCCATACTGCATTTTTTTTGCCCTTTTATTCATATGTGTGTCAAAAGGAATTTTTGCTGTCGATGGGGAAGAGTGTGAGAGTGCAGCTATGTTTAGGTTTGCGAAACTGATTTGCTCGCGACATTCACATGTTGTGGGTTGAATGCCCAAGTTTTTTTCGCAACTCCAGGAAGCGTGTGGTGTCGCCAGAGAAAATAAGTGAACTTAAACTTCACCAAGTTTTGAAGAATTGTGATTGGTCTCCAGGAGGCGATTCAGGACCATCCTTGGAGTTCCGGTCCTTCTGGACAAAGCCGAAAAAGGACGCATTGTAAAAAGGACAATGGAACAACGAACAGGATAATGGAAAAAGTGTAGGGTTGCCTGAGTCGAAAAGTAAAGAATGCAGCGTTCTCTGGGACATTGGTAATTTTTTTAGGCGTAGCACGTGGAGTGCTCCTTTTACTTTTTAATAAATATATATATTTTTTGCATATTTTCTTGTCGTTTCTTCTAATTTTGAACATTGTAATATAGAACAGTGATACTATACTATAATTAAAAGCAATGTAAAGCAACTTGGGGTTATCAATGTCTTCGAAATGACAATGCAATGTACTACACAACAACAAGTATTATTTCAAAAATGTGTAAAATTATAATGAAGAATATGAGTAATATATATTTATTCAAATACAGTGCAGTTCATTGTTGAATTAACAATGTTGCCTGAGTAAATTATTTCTCATTAAATTAAAGTAGCATTCTCTTTAGGAATACTTAGTAATAAATCAGACTGAAGTTACTAAACGCTGTTAAAATTTTTTTACATTAATATCACTTCTACATTATCAAAATGATAGTGAATTTATAAAGGAATATAATATCATCCAAGTTAAATAAATCAATTTCTAGAAAGGCAGAGATGTATGTATACCTGGTTTAATGGTTAAAACCAACTACCACTTCATTGGAAAACAGAAATAGCAGATTACTTTACAAAGAAGTCAAAGAGTTTTAAGAGTTTCAGATATATATTTATTCAGTGAATAAAGTCTTAACTATCACTAAAAGCTTTTATGCGTGTTTATAAGAACAAAGTTTGAACCATCCCTTTGATTTTACTGAAAAGACAAACTTGCATGTAATCACGATTCAGTAATACAAAGTGAAAGATGGTATACATGGAATATAAAATAAGTGAGTTAACTTTACTATCTATCTACAATTATCTTTTCAAATAATAAAATTGAATATTTACTATATAAAGTAATTAATATAGGTTAATTGCATTGTATCTTATTACAAAGTGAAATTTTAAAGAAATAATTGTACATTAAAACTTAAGTTGTATAGAGAAATGTAGTGTAAAAAATAAATATACAATTTAAAAATACATAGAATATATATAATTATTTCATAGACTGTAATATATAACTATTCTATATATTTTTAAATCTCTTGAATAAAAAAATTAAGTTTTGATAAGATTAGTCGGTAATGATTTTCAAATACAGATGGCAATACAGAAACTTATAGTTTTATGCCAATACATGGCTGCGAAGCTGTTACCTATTTAACACCAACCGAGAAGCACGTGTAGCTTAAGGAATACTTACTCCCTCTGTTCCCTTTGTATAACACTACTCCCTCTGGGTCCTCGTAATTTAACAGCAGGGAACAAGCAGAAGACCTTGAAACTGGGCCTGCCACCCCCAGAAGAATCGTTTGAGAACTTAGAAGACTTTGTGACCACGAACATATTTTACGTGTCCCAGTTGCCTTTAATGTACACGAAAGATCTTAGGCTGGCAGAATCTTTCATTTACGAGGTCACTGCCTTTGCCGACTGAGCTCCCGCTGCTCTAGTCAGTAATTTTATGAAGGATATCAGAGATTATTAAGAGTAATACTCATTTCACTTAAATTTTGCATTAAGTACCTGTATTGACACTTGCATAAAACCTAGATAAAATAAAATCTATCTTAGAAACATCACTAGTAAAAAGGGTTACCTCTCAATAGTCATTTGGCCCAATAGACCAGTATATTTAAGAAACGGATCTAAATCTAAGATTATACGTTTTAATTGGGGCAAAAGAAAAATTAATAGAATTTGATATACAGAGGATAAAAAAGAGATAGATTTTGAAAGTAAGATATTACTGCTAATTGGTTGGGAATGTAAGTTGTAACTTAATCACAAGGTTCAAATTCTTAGTGAATTTTTGACTCGTGAAAGTACGATGACCTGCGCATGACCTGCAATGACCTATGATCTGAAGTGAAATAAAATAAATATAAGTGTGAAATTAAAAATGGCTTGTAGATATATATTTTCACTTAAGTTTTACCAAGGGAACATTTTGACCCTACTTTTGCGTGGCTGTTTTTGGTCCATTTTGTTTAAGAAAGAAAAAGTACGATTGATAAAAAATTCTTAACGTTAAAATATGAAAAATATAAAAAATATATTATTTCGGTTGATATATATTTATTGAGGTTCATTTTTTTCTACTTTAACTTCAAAATATTTACTCTAATTTATGTCTCTTCTAATTCTCATTACATCCTATTTGTTATAAATAGTAATAATCCAGACCTAAGTAAAAATATTGTTAAACAAGCAAAAAATATTTAAAATCGCAAAATTTGATTAAAAATATGAAATGTTTGATTGACATAAAAAAGAAAACATATTCTAGGTAATGAAATGAAATTTGACATCTTAAATAATGATTGTATTGCTAGAAAACGTTTGTTTTATCTCACAGTGAAAAATCATATTTTCCATTTCTCGCAACGATTTGGAGACTTCAAAATATTCTAGATGCATTATATTTTCCGGTTTACCTTCACATTTTTGCACATTGTCTACTAAAAAGTGTATATTATAAAAACATAAACAAATTTGTCGACCTACTAAGAGTTTTATCATAAATTTACAATAAAAGTCTTTTAATTTGAAGAACTCTTTTTATGAGCCGCTGTAGCTCAGGCTGCAACGACAATGCTTTAGTAACTGGAGAGTTGCGGGTTCAGAGCCCGAGGCGGCCTAAGATAAGCCGTGTTCGTTATAAAGACTTGGGCACGTAAAATATGTTCGTGGTCACGATGTCCTCCAAGTTCTCAATGAATATCTCTGGGGGTGGTAGTCCAAGCCTATGTGTCTTAATTCTGCTTCAAAATTACATAGCCCCAATAGAGCATAAGTCTTACTTTCCCCTTGTGATGCTCGTTAAAAGTAAAAGACGCAACCCTTTGAATTAATACGATTACCTTCCGGCTCAATCGTGCTAGGTGTGTCCAATGGCATAAACCAACAGTAACAAGTTAATTTGAAGTACACTTTTTATGAGCCGCTGTAGCTCAGTCGGCAACAAGAATGCTCTAGTAGCTGGAGATTTGCGGGTTAAGAGTCCGAGGCGGCCTAAGGTAAGCCATGTTCGTTATAAAGACTTGGGCACGTAAAATATGTTCGTGGTCACGATGTCCTCCAAGTTCTCAATGAATATCTCTGGGGGTGGTAGTCCAAGCCTATGTGTCTTAATTCTGCTTCAAAATTACATAGCCCCAATAGAGCATAAGTCTTACTTTCCCCTTGTGATGCTCGTTAAAAGTAAAAGACGCAACCCTTTGAATTAATACGATTACCTTCCGGCTCAATCGTGCTAGGTGTGTCCAATGGCATAAACCAACAGTAACAAGTTAATTTGAAGTACACTTTTTATGAGCCGCTGTAACTCAGTCGGCAACAAGAATGCTCTAGTAGCTGGAGATTTGCGGGTTAAGAGTCCGAGGCGGCCTAAGATAAGCCGTGTTCGTTATAAAGACTTGGGCACGTAAAATATGTTCGTGGTCACGATGTCCTCGAAGTTCTCAATGAATATCTCTGGGGGTGGTAGTCCAAGCCTATGTGTCTTAATTCTGCTTCAAAATTACATAGCCCCAATAGAGCATAAGTCTTACTTTCCCCTTGTGATGCTCGTTAAAAGTAAAAGACGCAACCCTTTGAATTAATACGATTACCTTCCGGCTCAATCGTGCTAGGTGTGTCCAATGGCATAAACCAACAGTAACAAGTTAATTTGAAGTACACTTTTTATGAGCCGCTGTAACTCAGTCGGCAACAAGAATGCTCTAGTAGCTGGAGATTTGCGGGTTAAGAGTCCGAGGCGGCCTAAGATAAGCCGTGTTCGTTATAAAGACTTGGGCACGTAAAATATGTTCGTGGTCACGATGTCCTCGAAGTTCTCAATGAATATATCTGGGGGTGGTTGTCCAAGCTTATGAGTCTTGGTTCTGCTTCAAAGTTACGAAGCCCCACTTGAGCATAAGTCGTACTTTCACCCTTGTGGTCTTCGATAAAAGTAAAAGTTGCAACCCTTTGAATTAATACGATTACCCTCCGGCTTAATCGTGCTAGGTTTGTCCAATGGCATAAACCAACAGTAACAAGTTTTATAGAAACTTAATGTCATCGTTGTTTTTGTTTATTGAATAAACCAAACTGGTAATTTGCAAATTACTCCATTTAATGGAACAAGTTGCGATTTTCGGTCAGAAGAGACGCTAGGGTAAAAAATTACTTTTAGTTAAAAGTGGTCTTTAAAATTTGGATGTGAGTACCAAGCAGAAGACCCATAGGCTTGTCACCTGAAGTAGTACCTTTTGAACTTGGCGGATATTGCAATCACGAAAAATTTTATGTGACCAATCTTCAGCTAGTGACCACAAATATAATTGTATTTAACGCACATAAGTAAAACATTTTGTTTCTATAAAAATATGCAACTATATAAATATTATAAACTGTATAAACTATATAAATATTATAAACTGTATAAACTATATAAATATTATAAACTTTATAAAGTATAAATATTAGTGAAAATATGAAAACTATATGCAATGCAATATGAATATTTATTATGCATGCTTGCAAGCAAAAATATTTAATCTAGTGTATGTTACACAAATTTTTTCCCTTATTTGTTTTGTGTAATATTATTGTTTATACCTATTGTTAGAATAAAAATAAGAAAAATTGAATATTTTAAATCTGATATTCAAGGTTCTGTGTCACAGTAATTTTATAAAATTTGTATTTATACACTTTTAAAGCATCTAGAATATTTGAGAGATTAGAATTATTTAATGAATATACCTGTTCTAAAAAATAGAATATAAGAATGAATTGTTTGCGAATTGAGACCTATTCATGAATTTAACATTCTTCTAAATATACGAAATGAGAGTTCTAAATAAAGAAAAAGTGGAATGACCTACAATAAAAGGTAATGAAATTAAGTGTAAAATTTGAAAATTACCTGTACTTATCCGTTTAAATCTTATAAAATATACATTTGTACAAAATGAAAGCTTTCACAATTTCTGTAGAGCGATGTAATCAGCAAATGAATGTGCATATTCTAAAAAAGACATAAGACAGGTAAATGCTTGTAAATGTTGAAAATATTAAAAGAAATCATTATTTACCGTACACATCAAATACAAAATTAATGGAAAAAGACTTTTAAGTTTTATTTTAAATACATAAATGACGGTTTTCTGTGTATGATAGTTTCAACTGGCTTGTTTTATATGCTATAAAATAAATAATTCAGAAATTTGTTACTAAAGAGCGCTTTGGGAGAGAAACCTGCAGCATTTAAAGTATTTATAGAACACAAAAATAATTTTGTTGAAAAACTGTTTAAATTTTGCTTTTTATAATATATGATGTTGAGAAATAATTATATTTATTACAAGGTGCAGAATATAACATAACACTTTTTGATTCTTATTCATAATAAAATTTAACAATTAAATAAGACAGATAGAATTCTTTGAATTTGCAGTGAAATTTCCCCCAGCTGGTATCCCCTTTAAATTTAAAATTTAAATTTACTCTTACTTATCTATTTAAATTAAGATCTAAACTTGTACACCCTTAAACATTAGACAGAGATGTAACCATCACATAAATACTTATCTATTTAAATTAAGATCTAAATTTGTACACCATTAAACATTAGATCGAGATGTAACCATCACATAAATACTTATCTATTTAAATTAAGATCTAAATTTGTACACCATTAAACATTAGATAGAGATGTAACCATCACATAGATACTTATCTAATTAAATTAAGATCTAAATTTGTACACCATTAAGCATTAGATAGAGATGTAACCATCGCATAAATGTAGTTTGTAGTCTAAATTTACACGGAATTAAACCTGATATAAATAAAGGCATAATTCATAGCAAACCAATATGGTTAGACGAATACATAAATTATAAATTTGTGCAAAAATATATGCTACAAGGAATTCAGGAAGGTTTTAATTAATTAAATAATATGATAAATTGTGACAACTATAAAAGAAAAATGATATAATTATACAATATATCTATTTCAAAATATATATATGTATATATATATATATATATATATATATATATATATATATATATATATATAATATATATATATATATATATATATATATATATATATATATATATATATATATATATATATATATATATATATATATATATATATATATTACTTTATTGAAATATATACATTTAGATTCAACTAATTTGGCACCATAAATTTTCAGTTATTACGATGTAATGCATTACATTAATTTAATTAAAATATCTTATTCTATTTTATCGTATATTTTCTTAGTGCAAATGTATAATTGATATGATCTATTGTTTTTCTTTGAGAAGGCAATTTTTAGGATTTCCTTGTATACAAATTTATAGCTTAAAATTCATGTTTTATAACTGCAGCTCTCTCAAACTTGGAATAGATTTAATAGAGCATATTTATAGATTTATCAAAATTAAAATAGGTAAGCAGAAATATTTTTTAATTTCGCATTTACAGATTTTATCTTTTGCTGCTGGGCTTTACACATACATATATTTATATTTAAAATGTAGTTAAAGTTAAAATGTAGTTCTGATACATTTCATTCTAAGATAAGTAGTATTGGAGAAATGAAGATATATTTTAACTCTTTGTATCTCACAAACCTCAAAATAAAAGAGAATTTGTGAAACGATAAATTACACAATTTCTAAGATGTAAAAAATTTCAACGGTTAAAATATTTTAACTGTTGAAATGTTTTACATATCAATAGTTATATATATATATATATATATATATATATATAATATATATATATATATATATATATATATATATATATATATATACACAATGTTTAATATTAATTGAGTATTTTCTACAAATAGGAAACTATTTCCTCTATATTCGCAATCATTTTACACAAAATTATTTTTACATAAAGAAATTAAAGCTATCTTTGTCAGAAATATTTTTCTGGTGTTTCCTCAAATATTTAACAAATTCAAAGTGTACTTCAAATATTGATGTGCATTTCTTCAAAGGATAGATACAAATTTGATAAGAAAATAAATTTAGCATTGTTATTAGATAGAAATTTGAAAATATCATTGTATTATTAATTTCAGTTTTAAATAACAGCAACAGATAAAAGCTTGCTATGTAAATAAAATCAATTTTTAAGTATGCTACAAATTTATAACAAGGTGCTAAGCCTTATGGCATTTTGCTGTGTCAATAAAGAGGGAATTCTGTTACAGTATGGTGTTATAAAAGATTAAAGCACTTGTTGCTAAGTATATGGAGCTTCAGAACAACCATACCAATTTTTAATTCTACTGGAATATACTTAGAAATAAATAAGAATATTTTTTTCAAATGTTGCATTTGTTCATTGTCTTAAAACATACATTTCTAATAAATGAGGTATTGTCTAAAATAAAACTTCAAAAACTATATAAGAAAAAGGAATTTGAAACTCAGTCGTATATTGAATTATAAGAAAAAGATTAAAGTGCTGTTATTAATAAATTATACATTAATGATAACCAATATTTCATCAGATTTATAAATTTTTATGGTATAGATCAGTGGTGCGCAAATTAGGGGTCTCCAAATTTTTATGAAATGTATTATACCTTCATGCTGCATACCATACAGTGTACATATAAAGAGTGAAGCGCCGTCACTCACTGTTTAATTGCAATTTCATGTTGTTCACTCTTTCTTTGACCGTAGTGCGTAGTGTATGTAAAGTGTGAAAACGCAAGTTTTTCACTCCTGTAGATAGCGTCCTCTTCGCGGTAATTCGCCAGTTTTACTAAAAAGCACCTATTTGACTAGACGTTAACCGCAGGGAAAGGGCAAAAATTCGCTTCCATGATCAGCCAATCAGGTGCAAAGTATTTTCTTAAAACTATAAATAAAATCAATATCAGTCAAATATGATGATGTTTTTATTCGATGAAACGAAAGAAATGCGCGAAATATACATCGAATTTGTGAACATTTATCTCTAGGGGTCGCCAAAAATTTTCTCTCTACATTAGGGGTCGCAGTCTAAAAAGGTTTGCGCACCACTGGTATAGATTACACTCTTTTTGACCATTAAAATGATTTTAATGTTAGAATAGTAAGTAATGGATATCATTGGAATACAGATATCGAAGGGACGGTCTTACCAAAGCCGTTTAACTGCTAACTACATTAACCCATAGCACCAATAAATGGTAGGACGCAATTCTCCGTTTAAACAGAGATTGATCGTGTTTAGCTTTTAAACGACTTTAGTGAGATCGGCCCTAATTGTTCATTAAGTTGACATGTTTTTATACATGCTGGAAAAGACCTTTCACAAAGATGTATAGATCTGAACAATGTATTCAACTTTTAAATCACCTTGGATCAAAATTGGATATTTTCGTGTAGGAACGGGAAGCCGAATATATTGAAATTTTGCAGAAAGCGATTTTAAAAATAATTATCCTTCTAATTTGTCTAATCTAAATATATCACTGTGATCGACGGCAAATTTCCTAGTAGAAAATTTCCTAATAGATCGCGATCGACTGTTTAATGATCTATAGGTTTAACCATCTAAGCGGTGCGCACGTACAATTCCGCCAGACCGATGATGTCTTCAAAGCGTTTGTCACGTACAATTTTAGACCTCCAAAAACGTTCCGAAAATGGATTTAATGTACATTTCTACAAGTATTTTCTCCCATGGAGTTTTGAGGTAGGAGGGACAGGTAGATTGTTTAGGAACTGCACCCTTCTTTGACTGACATTTATTGAGGGATGCACCCCTATTCTCTGAGGCACAAAGACGCTGATAGCTTTTTTTGGCTTTGTAAATCTCTATTTCGAAGTATTTCGTTTGCGGTAACATATGTATCTCTAATTGCACCCCATAACTATTTTGGATGACATTCGTAAAATAATATAAATAATTCTCTTAAAGAATATTTTTATTTGTACTTTTAGAATCCATTATTTGTACTTTTAGAATCCTTATGGGATGATCTTTGAGACTTGACGAGCTTTATGTGTATTAAAAATTAACAATCTATAATATCTATTTATATATCTATTTATAACCAGAATTAAACTGACATTAACGAGGGTGGGTTTCCCGTATTCCATTCTAGTCGACAAAGGGTGCAGTAAAAAATTATAGAACGCTTTGGCCACTGGCACAATAAACTTTTAGAGCGTATTTTTGGAGACTTTTTTTCCTCGGTGTGTTCCACTCGGAGGGTTAAGGAATATTTCTTACATGCTATATCCTTTTCATTTCACCAGTAGATTCCCAAACGTTTTTCTTCAGCTAAAACTTGCCAGTTCCGTCGCCAATGACATAATCCTGGAAGCAATTCGATTCCTCAGCGAAATGTATTTGCCAAAAGAGCGATAAAACTCTCCTCATAGTTCATCGCTCCTTGAGATTGGCAGGTGACGGGGCGAAAGAAGCGCCGTGCTGGCGAGACCGACGCTAGCTCTGTAACATCGTGGGACCAAAACGAAAACTCCTGGCCTTTTCATTTAAGGGTGGAACTCCAACTCGCAGTAATAACTCTCTCTTTCGATCACTTATAAAAGGGCAAAAGGGTTGAGGAAAAAATAAATATAAAAGATCATTTGGCGGTCTCCAGAATACTTGTGGCTGCTTGCTGATTTTTTTTTCTTATTTTTTTTTTCTAATTCTCACAAAGTTTATATTAAGGAAGCTGAGTTCCGAGTTCTGAACGTTGGTTTAGAGGTTTTAGAGTTTATGAACGTCTCGATTTGATTTCTTTTTTTAGGGGCGTGGGGCGTACTTTGGGAAAAGAAAATTTATTCTTTAATATTCTCCGAAAGTCTTCACTTAGACCGTCTACTCTATTTTCTATCAATTATTTCACATGTTCTTTATAAAAAAGAATAATATTTTAAAATATGCTACACTGATGAAGAAAATTAATAGTGAAACATCTCATCCCCGTACATCTGCACCTTATACAAGTCCCGTAAGTTAATTAATAAAATAAATAGTTTAAAATAATTTTAAACATTTTATTCTCATCAACATCCCTTTTTATACATCATGAATATATGGTTCTAAATTTTATTCAGGTCTTGGGAATAGCCAGTGGTACATTAATAAAAATTAGTTGTCTCAGTTTTGTAGAGGTGAATACAGAAACAAAGTATTTTATACTAGTGTCTTTCCTCGAAAGTAAGTACTAGTATTTCAAATGTCAAATTTGACAATGTAAAATGTTGTAACTTTATCTAAGTTACAACAGACAAACAACTTACAGAGTTGCGAGTTCTGAACGTTGGGTTAGAGGTTTTAGAGTTTATGAACTTCTCGATTTGATTTCTTCTTTTAGGGGAGAGGAACGAGCTTTTGGAAAAGAAAATTTATTCTTTAATATTCTCCGAAAGTCTTCACTTAGACCGTCTACTCTCTTTTCTAATAATTATTTCACATCTTCTTAATGAAAAAGAATAATATTTTAAAATATCTTACTGACGAAGAAAATTAATAATGATACGTCTCAACTCCATTTATCTAAACCTCATACAAACCCGGTAAGTTAATTAATAAAAGAAACAGTTTAATATAATTTAAAACATATTATTCTTCTCTGGATCACTTTTATTATATCATGACTATATATAGTTCCAAAGTTTAATCAGGTCTTGGGAACAGCCAGTAGTACATTATTAAAAATTAGTTGTCTCAGTTTTGTAGAGGTGAATACAAAAAAACAAAACTTTTTATGCTAGTATCTTTCCTCAAAAGTAAGTACTAGTATTTGAAATGTCATATCGAATTTTTGGGAATGGGAATTTGTTCTTTAATATTCTTCGAAACTCTTCACTTAGACCGTCCACTGTCTTTTCTAGTAATTATTTCACATGTTCTTTATGAAAGAGAACAATATTTTAAATCATGTTATATTAATGAAGAAAATTAATAATGAAGCATCTTTAATCCCAGTTTATTTAAACCTCATACAAGCCAGGTAAGTTAATAAAAGAAACAGTTTAATATAATTTTAAACATTTTATTCTCCTCAGCATCAATTTTTATATATCATGACTATATATGGTTCCTAATTTTATTCAGGTCTTGGGAACTGTCAATGGTACATTATTAAAAATTAGTTGTCTCAGTTTTGTAGATTTGAATACAGAAACAGAATATTTTATACTAGTATCTTTGCTCAAAAATAAGTATAGTTGAAATGTCAAATTTGACAATGTAAAATATTGTAACTTTATCTAAGTTACAAAAGGCAAACAACTTACAGAGTTCCTAGTTCTGAACGTTGGTTTAGAGGTTTTAGAGTTTATGAACGTTTCAATTTGATTTTTGTTTCTTCTATTAAGGGGCGGGGGCGAATTTTTGGAAATGGGAAATTTGTTCTTTAATATTCTTCGAAACTCTTCACTTAGACCGTCCACTGTCTTTTCTAGTAATTCTTTTATATCTTCTTTATGAAAGAGAACAATATTTTAAATCATGTTATATTAATGAAGATATTAATAATGAAGCATCTTATCCTGTTTATTTAAACCTCATGCAAGCCCTGTAAGTTAATTAATAAAAGGAATAGTTTAAAATAATTTTAAACATTTTATTCTCCTCAGCATCAATTTTTATATATCATGACTATATATGGTTCCTAATTTTATTCAGGTCTTGGGAACTGTCAATGGTACATTATTAAAAATTAGTTGTCTCAGTTTTGTAGATTTGAATACAGAAACAGAATATTTTATACTAGTATCTTTGCTCGAAAATAAGTATATTTGAAATGTCAAATTTGACAATGTAAAATATTGTAACTTTATCTAAGTTACAAAAGGCAAACAACTTACAGAGTTTTAAAGTTTATGAACTTCTTGATTTGATTTCTTTTTTTCGGGGGGGTTGGGGGTAAATTTTTTAAAAGGGAAAGTTGTTTTTAATATTCGTCAAAACTCTTCACTTAACTTTCCACTTTCTTATGAATTTCTTTTTATACCTTCTTTATGAAAGGGGATAATATTTTAAAGCATGTCACATTAATGAAGAAAATTAATAAGGAAGCATCTTAATCCCATTCATCAAATTACATGTTAAGATTTGCAAAATAATTTTTATTTAATGCATTGTAGAACATGTATATAATAATTAACAGAAATTAATGCATAGTAAACATTGGCTTATTCTTCTTATATGTAAAAAAACACCATGAAAACAATCATAATTTGTGATTATTTTTAGAAATTTATGATCCTAAAATTATTTCAAAATGCTATTTCATTTACAATTTCTTGACCGGAGTAGTTAGCCAATAGCCTGCAAGCAAATTCAGTGAGATCAAATATATTTAATGCACATACTTTTGAAACTATCTTATTTTTAAAACCTACAAGATATGCCAACATAAAACGTGGAAATTAATAATGAGATATTGGACGCACTTTCAGTAATGTATATTTGTTTAATATATACTGATTAAAGTTTCAGAAATTCTTAGTTATTTATTTAATTTATGAATCTTTGGTTATTGTACCAATATTTCAGCCTATTTCTTAAAAGCTTTTCCACTAATATATATACAGTTTTCATATTATGAAAAAAAAAATAAAATGTTAATAGTTATATAGTTGGTAATTAACTAAGATAAAGAGTTTTGTAAATTATTTCTCTATTGCGTCAAGTGCTGTTTAATTAATTTATTAATTACATATTTATTCCATCTTACTGAATATATTATTTTACAGGCAAAAAAAAATCATTAATAAAATGCTATTGCACCTAAAATGTGCCTCCATAATGTATTTCTTCGTATATTTATTGATTTTCTTCTGTGTTGACATAATCATATCTATAAAGAAATCTTCTTCAAAACTAAGCCATGATAAGTCTATTTGAAATTCATGGTAGTTCAAAGTAAACGTGTTTTTATTAACACAACTTTTGTAAATTATGTAACTGAACTAGCAAACATGTTTTGAATACGAACTCAAGATAAATTTTCAACTACTTTCGAAATAATTGAATGCTTGTTTTATTTTTAAAAATTAGGTGTTTAATATTTAATTGATGTTTAATTCTATGTTTTTAACCAGATTCATGGTAATGCGACTTATTCCTCTAAAGATGTGTTACAATTTTCTTTTAAATACGAAGATGAAATTTTGGGAATCAGATTTGGTTGTTTGGAAAATAATTTTCTTGGACTTTTTAAGACTGATCAAAACAACCCAAAAGTAAAATAAAACAAAGAGTAGTTTATTATTTTCAACTATAACCTAAATATTGATGAAAATTTTATAATTATAAAGCATGATTTTACATTTTCTTATATTTTTAAGTTTTGTTTAAGCATCAAGTAGTAAAAACATCTCACAAAATGGTTATTGCGTTATAGCAAAAATATATCTTTTGACAAACATATTAACCATATTAAATATATTATTTCAAACTTGTTTGGAATCTGAAATAAACGTTTTTTAATTGTTTTAAAAATAATTTTGTTTTAAATTTTCCTGTAACTATCACTTTTGAAGTATTCTGAGTATTCATTTACCGAGTTGCACTATTCATTTACAAAACAATAGCTGTAGTGTCTTTTACATTCACTTACAATTGCAGACTATAGAGCATGTTAGAGCAGCTTTTGTTGTCCTCATTTGTTTATTAATGTTTAGGGACATAGTATGTTTAAATATGTACAAGAATATAATGATATCTAATTGTTTTTAGTGATACATGTAAGTAAAACTCTAATGATATTTCATAGGAAATAGATTTAAAACTGTGAATGATAATCTTCTCATTTTCATACATTCGTATAAAATTAAATTAGAGAAAATAAACTTAGATTCGCTCTTCATTTCTCTTCTTGACAGTTTTCGTAAAATTTTAATTTTATTACAATTATTTAAGTGAACATAGAAACTTTCGAGATTTAAAATCTTAATTGTAACAGGATTTTTTCGATGAATAATTCAATGAAATGCTATGCTTCTTTTAAAATACATTTTTATTAGTGTAATTAATTACACTCTAGCTTTAAAAATTATTTAGATTTTTGCTTTAACTTTTAAATTAACGTAACAAAATATACACCAAATGAAAAAATGAAATACACCTACCAGTAAAATTTTAAAATATCAGTATTAAAAGATAAACTTTTAGGTAATGAACTCACGAATTCACCCTTTTATCTTTTTACTCTGTTATTTGTTTATTTTTCGCTTGTTGTCATTTTTGTGTTTACTCATAAAAACATTTGGATTAAAGATCTTGTCCCATATGGTCCAGTTATTCCATCGCCTTAAATCCATTAGCGCAGTGATCTATTTTTCGATCGCTAAACATAGCTTGGTAAACTCGCTTTTAGATGACCTTAAACCCACCCCACACATTCTATACTGCACAGGGGGCAAGACAAGGCATGCACCTGTTTACCAACAAGTGGTTTTCTTGTTTTGTTTATATCATTGATCTAAAGCGATAAGAGAAAGTTTGTATCGCCCTTTCGTTCCGCCGTTTTTCTACGTTTCTTAGCATAAACACTGAAAACAGCTAAGTAATAAGCGAAAGTTAAATTTTTTTTGGCGATTTAATATCTTCATAGATGTAGCTATCAGAATATAAACCGATGTTATCTTAAAACAAATATAAATAGTAAAAATTAGTGTCAAAATACTGCTGATCTAGAAATAGATCACTGGGCGTTCGGGCGTTTTTTTTTCCTGACCCTGGTAATATTACGTTTTTTCACCTTTAGATGAAAATATGAGTTGAAAAGTATTTAATAGCTTTCAGGATGCAGTTGATTATCTGTTTTCTGAACAAATTAAAGAGGATATTATTGCCATATCCACTGATGTAGATGAACTGACAGATGAAGAGAAAATAGATGATAAGTTACATGCTCCATTTGTAAATGATATTGTTGGTAAAATAGAAGTAATATCAAAATATGAGTGTGATTAAATAGATTTACCTTCAACGTTTGAGAGGAAGCCTAAAATATTAAAAACAGAAAAGCCAAAAATTGTTTGGAAAAAAAACCCGAATTATACCAAATGGTCGGAATTAGGGGAAACGTATAAGAATAATATTTTGGCAATGGAAAATGATCTTGCAAATGCATCTTGCATCATTGCTTTGAAAAACTTTTTTCTGATGAAGTATATAACGTAATTGTGGATGAGACTATTTTCTATGCTAAAAATGTCAAAAACGACCATGATTTAATTATCACTAAAGAAGATATAAAGATATTTATAGGGTTTTTGATATATTTTGGCTATCTTACTCTTTCAAGTGAAAGATATTATTGGAGTGATGTAGAAGATTTAGTGATAGGTCTTGTACAGGACTCTTTTAATAAAAATGCTTACCTAAAAATAAAGTCATATATTCATTTCCAAGACATTTCAAAAGCAGATGAACGTAAGAATGACAAATCAAGATAAAACTCCTTTTGGAGAGAATAAGAGGTAAAATATGGTACTGGTGTCTATTCACTCGAATAATTGATATGGCTGTAGTTAATGCAAGTATTCTGCACAGAAATATTCATAAAGGTGATTCTATGCCCATGTAAGATTTTCGAAGAGCTGTTGCTGTAAAATATCTAAAATTGGGAATCGGAAAAAAAGTTTTGAAAGGTCGACCTTACAGTTTTCCTTCATCCTCAAAAGCTAATCTCAGTCATGATGTTCGCTTTTATAAAAGGGATCACAATATGGGACAAAGAAAGGGCAAAAGACGCTGTCGACTTGTAGGGTGCCAAGGAAGTCCCCTAACATATTGTGTGAAGTGCGATGAAACTTTATGCAAGAAGTGTTTCTTCAAATTCCACACTAAACTGTAGAAACATTGAAATTTTATTATTTTAAAATAATTAAACTTTACTAAGTACATTCTGTAATATTGTGAAATTCTGCATAAATAAACGTTTTTTAAAAGAAAATGCATTAGTTTTTATCTATTTGGTTCGATTTTACCACGTTATTGAAGTACTAATGATTGTTGTGTATTTGCTAAAATATATCCTCCGAACGCCCAGTGATCTATTTTTAGATCAGCATTTTTAAAAAAAACTAAGGTACGTATTGATAAAATTCGATAATAATATTCATGTTGATGGTAAAAGACACCCAATTTATGAATTATATGTCAGTGCGTCAAAATAAAATAATTTGGGCGTTAATGGGTTAAAAGCCTTCAAGTAAATTATATTTTTCATTATTTAAAACAAATCTTTGGAGCTATTTCACATTTTAAAATATGAAAAATTTACAAATTGTTAAGAAATTTATAATTAAAACATTATCTTTTATTATTCTATGATATAAAGAACGCCTGAATTATTTTAATACTATCCGTATTAAAATAATTCAGGTTTGCGGATTGATATATTTAGTTTTTGTGTAGTATAAACAATAATTTCTTTTTAGGAATTTAAATTTATTTTATGAGTAAGTTTATTGCTATTGATTTAAGTTGGTGTAAATATTTTAAGTTTTCTTTAAATTGTATTGCTTCATATCACAAAACCAAAATATTTTTATACACTTAATAACACCCTTAGTAATGAAATTAAAAAATACATTCTAAATACATCATTATTTTTTACATTCAATTGAATCAAAAATAGGCTGAAGGCTTTTCAACTCTGAAGTTAATAGATCCTCTTAAATGAAATTTTTATACATTTTATAAGACCTTTAGTAATGATATTAAAAACATTCTCAATACATCATTACTTTTTACATTCAATTTAATCAAAAATAGGCTGAAGGCTTTTCAACTCTGAAGTTAATAGATCATCTTAAATGAAATTTTCAGACATTTATTCAATATTTAGTAATGAAATTAAAAAACATTCTAAATACATCATTACTTTTTACTTTAAATTTAATCCAAAATAGTCTGAAGGCTTTTCAACTCTGAAGTTAATAGATCCTCTTAAATGAAATTTTTATAGATTTAATAAGACCTTTAGTAATGATATTAAAAACATTCTCAATACATCATTACTTTTTACTTTAAATTGAATCTAAAATAGTCTGAAGGCTTTTCAACTCTGAAGTTAATAGATCCTCTTAAATGAAATTTTTATACATTTATTAAATATTTAGTAATGAAATTAAAAAACATTCTAAATACTTTATTGCTTTTTACTTTAAATTGAATCAAAAATAGGCTGAAGGCTTTTCAACTCTGAAGTTAATAGATCCTCTTAAATGAAATTTTTATACATTTAATAAGACCTTTAGTAATGATATTAAAAACATTCTCAATACATCATTACTTTTTACTTTAAATTGAATCTAAAATAGTCTGAAGGCTTTTCAACTCTGAAGTTAATAGATCATCTTAAATGAAATTTTCAGACATTTATTCAATATTTAGTAATGAAATTAAAAAACATTCTAAATACATCATTACTTTTTACTTTAAATTTAATCCAAAATAGTCTGAAGGCTTTTCAACTCTGAAGTTAATAGATCCTCTTAAATGAAATTTTTATAGATTTAATAAGACCTTTAGTAATGATATTAAAATCATTTTAAATACATCATTACTATTTACTTTAAATTGAATCTAAAATAGTCTGAAGGCTTTTCAACTCTGAAGTTAATAGATCCTCTTAAATGAAATTTTTATACATTTATTAAATATTTAGTAATGAAATTAAAAAACATTCTAAATACTTTATTGCTTTTTACTTTAAATTGAATCGAAAATAGGCTGAAGGCTTTTCAACTCTGAAGTTAATAGATCCTCTTAAATGAAATTTTTATACATTTAATAAATACTTTAGTAATAATATTAAAAAAACTTTCAAGATATCATTACATTTTACTTTAAATTGAATCAAAAATAGTCTGAAGGCTTTTCAACTCTGAAGTTAATAGATCCTCTTAAATGAAATTTTTATACATTTATTAAACCTTTAGTAATGAAATTAAAAAACATTCTAAATACTTTATTGCTTTTTACTTTAAATTGAATCGAAAATAGGCTGAAGGCTTTTCAACTCTGAAGTTAATAGATCCTCTTAAATGAAATTTTTATACATTTAATAAATACTTTAGTAAGGATATTAAAAAACATTCTCAATACATCATTACTTTTTACTTTAAATTGAATCAAAAATAGTCTGAAGGCTTTTCAACTCTGAAGTTAATAGATCCTCTTAAATGAAATTTTTATACATTTAATAAGACCTTTAGTAATGATATTAAAAACATTCTAAATACATCATTACTTTTTACTTTAAATTGAATCGAAAATAGGCTGAATGCTTTTCAACTCTGAAGTTAATAGATCCTCTTACATGGAAGAAGATTTTATATATAACTTAGGTATAACGACAACAGTCAATATTATATCCACAGTAATTCGTGGCTAAGTTCATTAAACCTGTATCAAATAGTAATACAAAGATTATTTTTAGTAACGAAGAAATGAAGATTAAAGTACACAGAAGGAAAAATTATTATTTCATGCGAAACTGTAAACTTCAGGTTGAGAAGATAAAACAAACTAGGGAAGTACTACGACTTGAGAGAAAAGTATATTTTAACACGAAAAAGAAAACCGTTTAGTTCGAAGCGATATTAAAGGCAGTTTCCTAAGGTTTTTTTTTTACACAGAGAAAATATTTTTTTCCAAAACATTTATTGTGAAACTTTTCGGTGTAAAAAAATGAATGTATTGTCTCAAGAGAGTACTTATAAGCATTATTTGAAAAGGATGTGTATAGCATGTATCACATATTGGCTAAGAGATATAATTCGAAATCCCATATATATTAGGTACACTATTGAATGAACTCACGTCGCATATAGTCAGCGTTTCGCTATATTGTACAGGAACTAACTACTCAACCATGAAGGTATCTAATGGGATACAAGGCAAATTAAACGCATATTTCACTTCATATCAGTAAGTTCCCATTGTATGTCCAATGATAGCGACATTAAACTCCAAACACTCATTTAAGGGATAAGATAGTATTCCGATGTCCCAGCATCCTTGTAACTCCTTTACAAATAGATATTAAATGCATCGAAGTTTGACCTTTAGTAAAATATAGATTGCTGCACAATGAATCCATCTATGCATCGAGTTTAGAAATGATTATACTGTAATATTGCACTACAGAGGGTTAAAATTACAATCCATTAAATTAAATATATTATTATTTCAAATACATAAATGTTATGGTATGTATTACAAAATTATTAAAACGTTGTATATAAAGTTACTAAAATAGTGTCTATAAAATTATAAAAGCATTAGAGTAATTTATTGTTTAGACTAATTATTATTTTTATATTATTTGTATCTAGTATTATTTGTATCTTGTATTTTTGTATTTGTATCTCTTGTCATTTTCATTACTAGAGCTAATGAATCAGATTTATATTTGCATAATGCTAAATGAAAAATTAAGAAACCTGTAAAATCACCTTTTAGAATTAATGGAATTTTTTAAAGATTATTTGAAATTTTTTTACATTTAGCGTTGTACATTATTGCACATTATGAGTTATATCTTTGTCTTGTATTTATACCTATATCTTGTAAATTCACTGCAACGCATGAGTCTATTTTACTATATATTTATTTATAAGAAGTTATCTTGAAAAGTTATCTATTTTCTTTCTTTGTCTATTCAATAAAAAAATAATTACCAAATTATTTTAAAATCCCCTATAAAATGTAACTAAAATTGAATATGTGCCTTTTTTAAGTTTTATATACAAATTACTACAGTCTGTTCTTTCAGTTATATTTGATTTAGTTAATTTTCGTGACTAAATGCATATAAAAGAGGATATCACTACCTGTAGAATCATCTATATAAAAAAGAACTAAAAATATCTTTCATCTAGTAAACCGTAATATTTAAAATAAATTTTACTAGTAGTGAAAAATTTTAAAATTTTTTTGGATAAAATAGTTCTTATTTTGAGTGATTTATTAAAAATTTTCATTGCAGAACATTTTATAAACTAAATCTGAAGTAATTTATGGAATTTATAGTTTTGTAATTTATGCACAGTGTAAAGATTCTGTTTTGTTTTAACTGTACTTAATTTTTACATATTATATCAATCCTGGATTTAAAATATATTTGTTTTTAAGTCTATATAATCAAAGTAAATTTCCCACTTTCAGTAATAAAAACTGTTATTGCAAATAATTATTACACTATATATTTTATCCATCGTAATAGAATATTGAAGATATGCAACACATCAATAAATGTATGCCATATACACGGTGAATTTTAAAAAATGTTTTGCTAAGTATTCTGCACCACGGCAGTTAACGCAATTTACTTGTAATATCTGTTCTAAATTGCGATACTAAATTGAATTTTCGTATGAAAGTTTCATTCATCGCTTCTTTAGATGAAAATAATTGTTAATGAATGCTTATTACTATGGATCTGATAAAGTAAAAGTGTATATATGTCAAAAATAGATTTCTCAGAATTTTTCGATTTTGAATTCCTAAGTTCCCAATTTTTTATGTGAAATTAATTTTTGTTCTAAATACTTTATAATATAAGAAATATATACTTTTTGTTTGTAGGAAATACACTTTTTCTCCATAACCTTCATTTCATATTTTTTAAAATTGTGTTTAACGTGTTTCACTATTAGTCTGACATTTGAGGAATTTTTTTAGATATGAAGTTTTGAAATACAATGGCTAAAGGATATATTTTTAATAAGTTAACTTATATCTGTTTTTTATGCTTTATTTTTATAGTTTTTAATAGTGATCATGCACATTTTTATTTCAAAATAATCTTTCTTCTTTTATTAAATTTTATTCAGATATTTATTTTCATTCTTAATATTTTATGGCCGAACGCTAGATTTTGTAAGTTAATGTTAGTTCGAATCACTATTATGTTCGTACTAATTTTAAGCAATTTATATTGTGCAAAACAGTAATAGATAAAAAACCAAACCAAAATATTATGTGAAATTAATTTTGTGCTAAATTTATAATATAAGAAATATTATACTTTTTATTTGTAGGAAATACAATTTTTCTCCATAATTCTTTTCATATTTTTTAAAAATGTTTTTTAATTGTTTCACTATTAGTCTGTCATTTGAGGGAATTTTTTAGATATGAAGTTTTGAAATACAATGGCTAAAGCATATATTTTTAATAAGTTAACTATATCTATTATGATAATGCTTCTTTTTTATAAGTTTATAGTATCAAGCACATTTTAATTTACAGTAAAATGACATTCTTTTCTTCATATCCTGAGACTTTTACAAAATCATGACATCACGATTTTCAATTTTCAATTCCTAATTTCCCAATTTTTTATGTGAAATTAATTTTTGTGCTAAATAGTTTATAATATAAGAAATATAATTTTTGTTTGTAGGAAATACACACTCCATAATCTTTCATTTCATGTTTTTAAAATTGTGTTTTTAACTTGTTTCATTATTAATCTGACATTTGAGGGAATTGTTTAGACATGGGGTTTTGAAATACAATGGCTAAAGGATATATATTTAGTAAGTTAACTATATCTTTTATGATAATGCTTATTTTTTATAAGTTTTTAATAGTAATCAAGCACATTTTGCAATTTACAGTAAATGACCCATTCTTTCTTCTTATATCCTGAGGGACTATTACAACATCATGGCATCACGATTTTTCTATTTTCAATTCCTAAGCTCCCAATTTTTTTTATGTGAAATTAACTTCTGTGCTAAATAGTTTATAATATAAGAAATATATTTTTTTTGTTTGTAGGAAATACACTTTTTCTCCATAACCCTTCATTTCATGTTTTTAAAAATTGTGTTTAAAATGTTTCACTATTAGTCTGATATTTCAGGGAATTTTTTAGATATGGGGTTTTGAAATACAATGGCTAAAGGATATATTTTTAATAAGTTAACTATATATTTATGATAATGCTTCTTTTTTATAAGTTTTTAATAGTAATCAAGCACATTTTGCTATTTACAGTAAATGACTCATTCTTTCTTCTTATATCCTGAGGAACTTTTACAACATCATGACATCACGATTTTTCTATTTTCAATTCCTAAGTTGTAAATTTTTTATGTGAAATTAATTTCTGGGTTAAATAGTTTATAATATAAGAAATATATACTTTTTGTTTGTAGGAAATACACTTTTTCTCCATAACCCTTCATTTCATATTTTTAAAATTGTGTTTAACATGTTTCACTATTAGTCTGTCATTTGAGGGAATTTTTTAGATATGAAGTTTTGAAATACAATGGCTAAAGGATATATTTTTAATAAGTTAACTATATATTTATGATAATGCTTATTTTTTATAAGTTTTTAATAGTAATCAAGCACATTTTGCTATTTACAGTAAATGACCCATTCTTTCTTCTTATATCCTGAGGGACTTTTACAACATCATGACATCACGATTTTTCTATTTTCAATTCCTAAGTTCCCAATTTTTTATGTGAAATTAATTTCTGTACTAAATAGTTTATAATATAAGAAATATATACTTTTTGTTTGTAGGAAATACACTTTTTCTCCATAACCCTTCATTTCATATTTTTTTAAATTGTTTTTAACGTGTTTCACTATTAGTCTGACATTTGAGGGAATTTTTTAGATATGGGGTTTTGAAATACAATGGCTAAAGGATATATTTTTAATAAGTTAATTATATATTTCATGATAATGCTTATTTTTTATAAGTTTTTAATAGTAATCAAGCACATTTTGCTATTTACAGTAAATGACCCATTCTTTCTTCTTATATCCTGAGGGACTTTTACAACATCATGACATCACGATTTTTCTATTTTCAATTCCTAAGTTCCCAATTTTTTATGTGAAATTAATTTCTGTGCTAAATAGTTTATAATATAAGAAATATATACTTTTTGTTTGTAGGAAATACATTTTTTCTCCATAACCCTTTATTTCATATTTTTTTAAATTGTTTTTAACATGTTTCACTATTAGTCTGACATTTGAGGGAATTTTTTAGATATGGGGTTTTGAAATACAATGGCTAAAGGATATATTTTTAATAAGTTAACTATATCTATTATGATAATGCTCTTTTTTTATAAGTTTTTAATATTAATCAAGCACATTTTGCTAATTACAGTAAATGACCCATTCTTTCTTCTTATATCCTGTGGGACTTTTACGATATCATGACATCACAAATTTTCTATTTTCAATTCATAAGTTCACAATTTTTTGTGCGAAATTAATTTTTGTGCTAAATAGTTTATAATATAAGAAATATATACTTTTTGTTTGTAGGAAATACACTTTCTCCATAACATCCATTTCATATTTTTTAAAATTGTTTTTAACACGTTTCACTATTAGTCTGACATTTGAGGGAATTTTTTAGATATGGGGTTTTGAAATACAATGGCTAAAGGATATATTTTTAATAAGTTAATTATATCCTTTATGATAATGCTTATTTTTTTAAGTTTTTAATATTAATCAAGCACATTTTGCTAATTACAGTAAATGACCCATTCTTTCTTCTTATATCCTGGGAGACTTTTACAACATCGTGACATCACAATTTTTCTATTTTCAATTCCTAAGTTCACAATTTTTTATGTGAAATTAATTTCTGTGCTAAATAGTTTATAATATAAGAAATATATACTTTTTGTTTGTAGGAAATACATTTTTTCTCCATAACCCTTCATTTCATGTTTTTAAAAATTATGTTTAACATGTTTCACTATTAGTCTGATATTTGAGGGAATTTTTTAGATATGGGGTTTTGAAATACAATGGCTAAAGGATATATTTTTAATAAGTTAATTATATCTTTTATGATAATGCTTATTTTTTATAAGTTTTTAATACGAATCAAGCACATTTTGCTATTTACATTTAAATGACCCATTCTTTCTTCTTATATCCTGAGGGACTTTTACAATATCCAGGGTGTTCCCTGTGTGTTCTTCTTTCACATTTCGAGTAAATCACTCTCTCCACTTGTAATCCCATTCACAATCTGCTCTGTGGACAGAGATGTGTGCTAGAGGGTCTAACACAGACCACCCTCTTATTAAGTCTAAATTATGTATCGTAAATCTCTTCACAGTTGCGCTGGGCCATCGAATAGGTCATCAGGTTACTCCAGAATTATTCGCTTCCAACCTGTTTTCGAAGTATCAGTTCGAAATCTATGTTCTTGCGCATAACTGCTTAATATATGTTCCACCGGACCTTGAACTTTTGCTTGTTATTGTTCTTCGAAACATTTGCAGTGTCTTCAGCAGTTTAGATTTTCCAAAGTTAAGGTCTTTCACTAGTGGTAATCCTTCATCTAGATCAATGGTGGCTGAATACCTGTTGGGTGTCCCGGAGGAGGTAATGCCATTGTTGAATATAAAATTGGATATTTCTCTTATCAGTGTTGAGAAGTTTTCTAGTGGAATCTTGTCGATAAGACAAACCTTGTTCGGAATATAAAGGCTATATTATCAAACACTTACAATTTGCTTTCAAGTTTAATTGATGGTTAAATTCTTATAAGATATGAAATAAAGAAAAAAGAAACCTTAACGAACTTTTTCTTCTCTTTTGTATTTAAACATTTTGAACGTAAAGAAGAATAAGAATGTTATCGTATTTGAAGAATAAATTACTTAATCTTTGTCTAGCTTTCTTTGAAACATTTACAAAGAAAGATTTGGAGTAAGAAATGTTTATAAATTTGTAGCTATTTTTTACTTTAAAGGTATTAGAGTAAATATATTTCTTGATCACTTTAAAAGTTCAACGTTATGTTATGCAACTTCAAATCCATTTCTCTAATGCTTTTCTCAACAATTATTTACGTATTATCCCTCTCTACCTAAATCTTATTGGAATTTTCAGACTCTCATATCTGACGTAACAAAGAGAAAAACACAAGGTCAATGAATACTGCTTTAATAGCTTGGTAGAAATCAATTTGACTAATCTTCAAATAATTAGTTTTAGATTTGTGTTAAATGTTCTGTCCATATTACATCGCCTATTAGATAAACTATCCATTTGTTCGGCTTATAGGCAATATGGTATATATAAATATTAAGCATTATTAAATAAGATTTAAGGGTTTTTAACTTTAAATATTTAATTTTAGTAATAGTTTTTTTTTTCTTTAATGTAATCGTTATCAGAAATGACTTTAGTTTTTGTAAGAAAAATTTTGTTCTTTAAATAAAATATATAAAAGGAATATGTTATCTATAATACATTAAAAGTGGAAATGTAATGCATTCAAATCAGAACAATGTAGTAATGTATGTAATGCCGTTTTTAATTAACTGAACTTAAATATGTATAAATAGATGAAATCACGTAATTTACTTATTTATATGAAGGCTTCTTCATAATGACTTCTATAAAACGTATAAAGTAATGAAATAAAATAAAGGGAACTTAAAGTAAACGAATATAGGTACAAATAATATAGAAATACAGAGATACGTATTTTATAGATATTTATATATTAATATTGCCAATAAAAGTCAGTTATGAGATTATGTTATTTGTTAATTAATTCAGAAACTATAAGACTAAAACATCTCTAAAATATGTAAATTGATTTCCATATGACTTATTTTTAAATAAATATATAATTGTCTTAAATAATATAAATTATCTGAAAAAAATCATCGGTGAATTTTTATAAACAAAAATAACCTGACAGTTTGAAATCCAGAAAAGTGTTGTTATCCAAGCGTATATTTAAATTTTTAAAAATTAGTTTTAGACAAAGAACAATAGCCTTGTTTGAACAGTTCGACATTTAAAGTTTAACAAACTACTAAATAAAAACGAATTTCCCCAAATTCTGTGACATTTCTGTGATTACAATATTTTGAAAGTAAATGTATACGGTTTGTTTGTGTGAGGTACAACCGATAACTCTCTTCTTTTTGTCTGGAAATCTGCTTTTATCAATATTATTTCTATTGAATTATTTCATATGATCTGTCATCTGTCTTTCCTTTTGTTTGAAGTAGACAGAACAATTTTGCGAATTCTCATAAATTATGAGGAAGTGTTGAAGGACAGCTTATACGTACACCAGATATTTGATACACTACAAGGTCAGAAATATGATTTAGACTAGAAACAATAAAAATTTGGTGAAGTTCAGAAAGAGAAAATGACTTCCGATTCATACCTCTTTCATTTGCCATTAGACGGTTTTCAGGCGAAGAAAATTGACTTAATAATATTGCGTGCGCTTGATTTGAAGATGACGAGCATCTACCAGACTAAGAAAACTAACCATTCGACCATATCGGTACATTGACTCTCGAATATAAACGACTGCTGCTATTAAAAAGTGATTTTTTATCAAGACTATACTTTTAAAGTGTCTGATATAACAAAGATGTCTGCTATGAGATCAGACAAGCTGTGTACCAAATTTGTAATTGATGTGTTTAAAATGGATGTCATCAAATAACCTACAAAAAAGAAATGCATATTAAAGAGCTTTATAAATATTGACTCTTTCATCTGAATATGTTGATTGTTACATTTAGTATTCGTATAATCTCGATGCATACCGTGTTGTTATTTCATTAAGGAAATATACCCATATGTTCTTTATCTATTGACCATTGATCAGACAAGTTGTGTAACAAATTTGTAATTGATGTTATTTAAAATGTATGTCATCAAATCCCCTACAAAAAAGAAATGCATATTAAAGAGCTTTATAAACATTAACTCTTTCATATGAACATGTTGACTGTTACATCTAGTGTTCGTAGAATCTCGAGACATACTGTGGTGATATTTCATTAAGGAAATGTATCCATATGTTCTTTACCCATTGAACACTTTATCCATTTGCTACAGTTACAAAATTAGTTAAAGTAAAGAGAAATTACTCAAAATTGGACAGTTTAAATCATGTATTAGTTATGTTTCAACGATTTAAAAGATATTTTAGAAATTAAAAAATAAAATATAATAACTGTCTGATTCTTTTTTAAAATATTGGATTAAAAAATCAATTTTATCCAGACTTCATATTTTTAGCTTGGTTTGGTTTGGTTTGGAGCGCTACGGTCTACTGTTTTGCACACGAGGGCTAATGAGACCGGGACCTACAGTTTAACGCCGAATCCGAACGGCTACAAACATCCACGCCAGTAGCGGGATTCGAACCCGCGAACTCCGGTTTCGAAGAGCAGCGCTCTACCATTCGGCCATCGTTTGGCCTTCATATTTTTAGTATTTTCCATTATAAGAAAGTTTTACATTCGATCAGACCAGCTGTTTAATTTATTTCAAAACAATGAATTTGTAATTCCTGTCGTATAATTACGAACCAAACCTAAAGTGTCTGCTTTAAAATTCAAAGTTTATAAATGACTGCTTCCCTATACAGACAGATGATTACTACGTCAAGAATATATAAAGAATCGTGGGATATAACTGGATTCATTTTACATTTAGAAAATATAATAACAGTTTAATAGAACATAAAGACAAATCAATTAGAAAAAAACTATGTTTAAGAGATCTTTTAAAAGTTAAAATTAACACAATGTATGCAGGACACGCACTAGTATGTTTTCTGACGATTGAAGCTTGATCGCGGAACACGTACCAGTACGTTTACTGACGATTGATTATTGAAAACTGGACACGTACGTTTTTTGACGATTGATGCTTGAGCGAGAGTCACATACTAGTACGGGTTAGTGTAACAACATGGTTTGTTTGTGGGTTTAAAAATAATGGTATTTATAAGAAAAAGAAGCCCAATATTCTTGTCTACTACACAGATTCTAGAAAAGATTAGACAAATAAAAACTAGTTTTTATATCACTCGATGCGGAACCACAGAATCGGAAGGTTGATTAAAAAGTATATTTAGATTTAAAATTAACTTTTTATTTATCGTTGCAAAAATGATATTATATATATATATATATATATATATATATATATATATATATATATATAATATATATATATATAATATAATATATATATATTATATATATTTATATATTTATATATATATATATATATATATATATATAATATATATATATATATATATATATATATAATATATATATATATATATATATATATATATTATATATATATATATATATATACATATATATATATATATACATATATATATATATATATACATATATATATAATATATATATATATATATATACATATATATATATATACATATATATATATATATATATATATATATATATATATATATATTTATATATTATATATATATATATATATATATATATATATATATATATATATATATATATATATACATATATATATATATATATATATATATATATATATATATATATATATATATATATATATATATATATATATATATATACATATATATATATATATATATATATATATATACATATATATATATATATATATATATATATATATATATATATATATATATATATATATATATTATATATATATATATATATATATATATATATATATATATATATATATATATATATATATATATATATATATATATATATATATATATATATATATATATATATATATATATATATATATATATATATATATATATATATATATATATATATATATATATATATATATATATATATATGTGTATATGTGTGTGTGTGTGTGTGTGTTTGTTTAAATATTTCAATATAAAATATGAAAAGTTGGTTAAAAAATTAAGTAATTGTCGATTTATTGAGATTTAACTGAATAACTAAATTAACGCACAAAACGCATTCTCCAGGTACAATTCCGCTGCGAAATGTACCCACGAACAATGTGTTAAAAGATAGCGAATACCTATCAGACTAATTTAACCATTTGATGCCATCGAATAATAAGAGTTTATATTTACACCCTTTCGCATTATATTGATGTTTAAATTTAAATAAGACAACCAGTATAGTTTATTTAAGAACGACGCATTTATAAAACCTGTTATGTAATTACATACAAAAACAAAAACGCATGATTTAAAATTAAAAGTTTGCTTCCCTGTATAGATAGATATCTTACCATATCGTACCATTTATATCTCAAAAATAAAAGCAGCCATTATAAGAAAGTAATTTTATCCAAACAAAGCACAATTATAGTCACTGCTAGTAGAATAATGCCTTGATTCAAATCACACAAGTTGTATAATTTCTATGTAATAAATTGATTTTTAATGTTTATCAACAAACACTTTCTATAACAGGAAACTCCTTTTATAAAATAAAAAGCTAATAACTAATGAATGATTTTATATGCATATAATAATACCTTTATCTAGCGTTACTACAGTTTGACATACACAACTGTGTTGTATACATAATTTAATTAATACACTCATATACTCCTTATCTATTGAACTAGATATTCTACATTTCATTAGAAAAAAAAGTCTATGCACTTAGGAAGGAACTTTTCCCATAAACATATCAACGAATAAAATATAATTAAAAGAAGTTTTAAAAGTTACGATGTAAAAATTATTAAATTATAAAACTGCGAAGAAAAAGGAGTGCTGTGTTTATTGCTATAAATGAATACAGAGTGCAGTAAAATTTTTCCTCTTTTCCATAAAATTAATTTTAGCTTAATTAGTAAAAATGTATTGAATTTTTGCACGTTAATTTAAAAGTTTGTTATTTTAATATTGAAAAGAGTCATTTTATAAAGTCAGTATAAATTTTCAAGCTCAATTTTTTTCTAAAGATTCGTATTTTTGATAATGGATTGAAAAGAAAAAAAACTATCTATCTAATGATAACATATATAAGAATTAATTATTTAAAAGTACAAAAAAGATCCATGTTTATAATAATAGTTTTCTGTTCAATAAATTTCAATCTCAAATTGACAGATTGTATTTTTTAATATGCAACAGTGTAGAAACTAAAAAGCGCTACATTTTGTAACGCTATGTTTAATAATCTGCTCAATATTTATATAATAGTGTATATATTTAATAATAGTTTATATATTATTAAATATATACACTATTACTACTACACTATTACTACTTATACAGCAATTTGAAATTTTATAGAGTTACAAAATGTTTATATATTTATATAATATTTTGTAACACTTATAATAGTTTATATATATTTTTTTGTTCAATATTTATATAATAGTTTATATATTTAATAATAGTTAATAAATTTATATAGCAATATATTTTTCTGTTCAATGAATTTCAATCTCAAATTAACAGATTTGTATTTTTTAATATGCAACAGTGTAGAAACTGAAAAGCGCTATCTTTTGTTTTTTTCAAATACTATTTGATGCATGATATCAAATATTTTACATTTCTTCACAGACGTTTGCCCATTTTTATATACTTTATATTGAAAGAAAATAGTCTTAATTTACTCATCTTAGTCAATTGTAATGAATCTTTTAAATGCTACTAGATCAATTATTAGTCTGATTTAGTTTAATATATTTTTATTTTGTTTCAATAATAAACGCTACTAAAAAGAAAGCAATTAAAATTTACTTAAATATAAATTTAATGTAAGATACTAATAAACATAGAAAGCACAAATATTTTTTAATAATGATAATGCTTTATTATAAGATATTTTTGAGTAATCTTATTAGTGCTGGTGAAATAATATTTATCTGAGGAATTCATTCAGTGTTTATATATTTAAAACTTGGGAGAAGCTTCTTCTCACTTTCTTTTTATACTCATAATAAAGTAACTGTATTTCTAAACAAAGTTTTGATTTTACGTTTACAAAATACATGAACTTTAGAGCAAAAATAATTTATTTTGGAATGATAAGTTGCTATTTTGTGAATCTAAATAAAATACATCGGTCTTATGGTAGTACCGAGAATTAGCCATTATGTAACCTGCTACTACCGGATGCCGGAAGTAACCGACACATATATATATGATTATATATATATATATATACAAACAATGGTTTATCTAAGTTAAAAACTGGGATCAGCTTCCTCTCACTTTCTTCTTATACTCATAATAAAGTAAATCTCTTTATTAGCCATGGTTTGATTTTACGCTTACAAAATACATGGACTTTAGCACAAAAATAATTTTATTTTGACAACGATAACTTGCTGTTTTATGAATTTAAATAAAACACATCGGACACACGGTAGTATCGAGAATTAGCCATTATGTAACCGGAAGTAGAAGTTAACCTGCTACTACCGGATGCCGGAATTAACCCACAAATTTTTATTATATGTATACAAACTATGGTTTATCTAAGTCAAAGTTAAAAACTGGGATCAGCTTCCTCTCACCTTCTTCTTATACTCATAATAAAGTAACTCTATTTGTTAGCCCTTTTTTGATTTTACGTTTACAAAATACATGAACTTTATCACAAAAATAATTTTATTTCGGCAACGATAACTTGCCATTTTATGAATTTAAATAAAAGGCATCAGACACACGGTAGTACCGAGAATTAGCCATTATGTAACCGGAAGTAGCTGTTTACCTGCTACTACCAGATGCCGGAAGTAACTCACAAATTGTTGTTATATGTATACAAACTATGGTTTATCTAAGCCAAAGTTACTTGAGTTATTTTTTTCACACACAGATACACAAACACACATACAAATGATTATATAAATTCAAAAATAGTATTGTCAGACTAAAGATATGTCAAAAACGTGAATATCAATCAAAATATTGTGGTAGAATTTTCGGACTGTTATAAGGTATTCCCTACAGTATGTATAAAGAAAAATAAAATTTTTCTCTATAATTAACTAAGAAGTATTTCTAATGTAATAAATTATATTATAATTGCAAAGTAATGATATATTTCATAAAAATACATATAGAAACATCTTTGAATCAAGTATGATAGTAGAAACTCCATAATACATAAATGTATCAAAGAGGAACGAAAGTTATTCTGTTTCTTCAGAAAAAAAAGTATACAAATGCAAAAATGTATTGCCAGAGTAAAGATATGTCAAAAACGTGAATATTAATCAAAGTATTGTGAAAGAATATTTTAGGCTATTATAAAGGTTTCAATATCGTACATATAACGGAAAATAAAAATGTGCTCTAAAATCAACTGATAAGTATTTCTAATGTAATAAATTAGCTTATAATTGCAAAGTAATGATATATTTCATAAAAAATAATATAAAAATACATATAGAAACATCTTTGAATCAAGTATGATAGTAGAAACTCCATAATACATAAATGCATCAAAGATGAACGAAATTTATTGTGTTCCTTTAGAAATAAATAAATAAAAATAAAAAAAAGTTTATATAAATACAAAAATAGTATTGCCAGAGTAAAGGTATATCCAAAACGTGAATATTAATCAAAGTATTGTGAAAGAATATTTTAGGCTATTATAAAGGTTTCAATATCGTACATATAACGGAAAATAAAAATGTGCTCTAAAATCAACTGATAAGAATTTCTAATGTAATAAATTAGCTTATAATTGTAAAGTAATGATCTATTTTCATAAAATATCATATAAATATACATATAGGAACATCTTTGAATCAAGTATGATAGTAGAAACTCCATAATACATAAATGCATCAAAGATGAACGAAAAGTTTTCCAGTCCCTTCAAGAAAAAATAAATAAATAAATAAATAAATAAATAAATAAATAAATAAATAAAAAGTTTATATAAATACAAAAATAGCATTGCCAGAAAAAATGTGTGTCCAAAACGTGAATATTAATCAAAGTATTGTGGTCGAATTTTTTGGGTTATTATAAAGCTTTCCTTACCATACATATAACGGAAAATAAAAATGTGCTCTAAAATCAACTGATAAGTATTTCTAATGTAATAAATTAGCTTATAATTGCAAAGTAATGATATATTTCATGAAAAATCATACAAAAATACATATAGAAACATCTTTGAATCAAGTATGATAGTAGAAACTCCATAATACATAAATGCATCAAAGATGAACGAAAGTTATTCTGTCCCTTTAGAAAAAAAAGTAAAAATATATAAATACAAAAATAGCATTGCCAGAGTAAAGATATGTCCAAAACGTGAATATTAATCAAAGTATTGTGGTAGAATTTTTTGGGCTATCATAAAGCTTTCCCTACCGTATGTGTAACTGAAAATAAAAATGTGCTCTAAAAGCAACTGATATATATTTCTAATGTAATAAATTAGCTTATAATTGCAAAGTAATGATATATTTCATGAAAAATCATATAAAAATACATATAGATATATCTTTGAATTAAGTATGATAGTAGAAACTCCATAATACATAAATGCATCAAAGATGAACGAAAGTTTTCCTGTCCCTTCAAGAAAAAATAAATAAATAAATAAATAAATAAATAAATAAAAAGTCTAAATAAATACAAAAATATTATTGCCAGAATAAAGATATGTCCAAAACGTGAATATTAATCAAAGTATTGTGGTCGAATTTTTTGGGTTATTATAAAGCTTTCCCTTCCGAACATATAACGGAAAATAAAAATATCTCTAAAATAAACTGGTAAGTATTTCTACTGTAATAAATTAGCTTATAATTGCAA
>CM063508.1:54413357-54418357 GCA_032207245.1 Pardosa pseudoannulata
ATTTTATCTAAAGTGATGTTAGTAAAGAACAGACGTAAAAATGATACTCCCAACTTCAATTATTTTAGAAGCCACAATTAGATTTTAAACCTTGTATAAAATAAAATTATTCATTTATTGGTTCAATTTGAATTAGTTAACCAATAGAAAATTTTTATTTAAAATAAAAATGACTCTAAGCAAAAAAAAAAAAAACAAAAAAAACAATGTTTATTTAGTTTACTTTCGTACATATGGCAAGTACTAAAAATATTAATGACAGTTAATGAAAAGCATGAATTATTACATAATTCAAAAAAATAGAAAACATTTATTTATGGAATGAAGAATCGGTCTTTACAAGAATAAAAAAAATATTTTTATCTAAACCGAAGTAAGTAAAGTACAGATGTAAAAGCAATAGTCACAACTTCAATTATTTTAGAAGACACAATGAGATTTTATGCTTAGTATTGAACATATAATATTAATTGATTGATCCAATTTAAATTAACTTACTTGTAGAGACTTTATTGAACACATTAAATGATAGTAAGCAAGATTAAACAACGTTTATCTTACTTACTACCAAGGTATCAGTACATACAAAAAATATTAAGGTAGTTAACTGTACGTGCAGATTATTAAAGAATCATAAAAAAGAGATAACATATATTTATACAATGTAAAGAGGATTTTTTAAAAAAATTCCAATTTTTTAACTATATAAATGTGAATGAAAAACAAATTTGAAAAGAAGAACCACATCTTTAATAATTTTTGAAGCTACAGTAAGCTATATCCATATATAAAAAGACTAATCAATGTATATAAATTTTTCAAATTTAAAGGAATTAATTTTTTTATACCGCAAGAAATATTCTATTAAGGGATTAAAGTTTCGATTAGATGTTGCAGTTTTCTGCTTGTACTACTACTGTAAACTTTTATTATATTTTATATTTAACTATGTTGTGTCAATTAGTTGTATATTTCAAATTATTAGTTGCATATTTCTTAAATCATTATTCAAAATATATTATAACCTTTTTAATATTCAACTATTGGTCTCTAATATACTACTCTTGTTACAAATTTCTTTCACGTTTGAATTTCTCGAATAAAGGAGAGTATACTTAAATAGCATATTTTAGCTAAAAAATGAATCTTTAAGGATGCTTTAAACGTTTTAATATGGTAGGTGTATTACGCATGCATGTTAAATTATACATAATGTATAAAATAACAAACGTTTGCCGGTTAGACAAGGTACTTTAAACACCACTAATAAACTGGATTATACATTCTGCAACGTTCAGTAAGCAGTCATCGTATGAATCTAAGGTATATTTTATTTAAAGAATAATAATTTTATGTTTCACTCATTAAGAAAACATGCTTATATAATCCGTTGTCTAGACGTAACTTTCAAAATCATTCGAAGAAAAATGTAGCAGAAGAGATACAACAGTTGTGTGATACCGTAAATATAGTGCATATCTGAAATACTTATTTTCTGAGAATAATAAATTAATGAATAAACGTTACCCAGACATAAAATATAAAAAATTGAATTAGATATAAGTATTAAGCGTAATCAAGAGTATTAAATACGCTTTAAGATAACTTGCATTATAAAATTTAATTTCAAATAAAATAAATTGAATGTTTGAGGTTTGAAGAGTTTTAACTCTTCAGGCATTAAATAATGAATTTATTTTGAAATTGTTTCAGAAACAACTCGAGTTTTACATTATTTTATTGCTATAAAAATAATGTTTTGATCGTTTTTGTTGGATGCATTAGCGCAAATGTTTATTTTAAGATTGACCAATTTTACTGAAAACTTTTTAATAATCGGAAGTCTTTTCTTTATTAGTATTTTATGATAAAATTCACAGATTTGTTGCCCTTTTTTGGTGGGAGCAAAATTATATGTTATCGACTCATAAATATATCCAAGCCTAACGTTGAAATCAAACACTAATCCATCGAGTGGGAACATAATACGCTAACGACTATACATCTGGACGGCTTTAATGAAAAGGATATACTTAGATAATTTAACTACTATTATATAATTCGAATGCTAAATGCTTGATCAGTTACATTTCATTTACTTCCTATTTTAATTTTTGCAACTGCTATCGCTGATTAATATTTATATTTATGTTGTTGCTACTTCTGATTCTATTTGGATAAACCAAGAACAATTTGAGTACTACTCTATTGGGGCAAAGAGGTGTACCTAAGGTATGCATGACCAAGGTAAAAGAACGACTTTTCTCAAGTAGGGGTTCCACCCAACCAAAACCAGGGTCTAAGCAGAAGATCCATAGGCTTGGCCTGCTACTTCCCAGAGATATATTTTAAATACTTGGTAGACATTGTACCAAAGAACATATTTTACGTGCCACAGTCACTTTTAACGAATAGGATGGATCTTAACCGCTTCCCTTACAAGTTTATTTTGAAAAAAAATTGCAAAAAATCATCACATTTGTTTTATTTTATTGATAAATACGAGGAAACGAAACAAAACAAAATGTGTAGGTTTTAAGTTGAATTTTTAATTTTTTATAGGCGTAAAAGGATTTAGTTTTAATATTAGTTTGCTATCCCGAGTTATCTAGGTAAATGGAAAAAAGTTAAATATTAGTCTATGTATGATAGTTTTTGAAACAAGGCACAACACAAAGTGATACCTGACATTCTGTACACTGGTGTCTGGTCTCTTTTTTTACCTCTGTAATCTCTTTTACTGGAGCACAGAGTACGCTGTCTCGTAGGATTTCATGTTTATTTTTTTATGTGTGCAGTAGCAGGAATAGCATCTAAAAATGCCATAAGTTTTTCGTATTTTTCTCGTAAACTATGGAATTTACAGGAAAGCTTCTTTGGGCAGTTTTTATGTACTCCCAACGAGAAATCTAGCTGTGCAGTATGAATGCTGTCGTTTTGGGACACCCTGTATATTTAACCTAACTAAAAATTGATTATACTTAGAATGTTAAAATTTTGTATTTAAAAATGTTGTTACTTCTAGTTGTGAAGCTTTTTCAACTGCAATCTGCACACTCTTTAGATCAAAATTTTAGTAACAAATATTCACTTTGTCAACCGTAACTTGAACCCGATTAGCCTAAAAATAGTCAAAATCTGTATTTAAAATGGATGCAGTAACTAGCTACGTGCCTCACTTTTAGCTTGCAATGCACATTTCAAATAGCAAATATTTTCAATGTAATAAACATTAACGTTACCATAATAATAAGGTAAAAATAAATCGACAATCACATACAATTTAAGCACTGCTTTTTGAAGGATTTGAGACAATTTTAAATGAAGTTTAAAATAAATAAAAATGTATTACTTCAAATAGCAATTATTCTCAATGTAATAAACATTAACTTTACTATAATAATAAAAGAAAAATATATCGACAGTCATATACAATTTAAACAATGCTTTTTGAAGGATTTGAGACAATTTTAAAGGAAATTTAAAATAAATAAAAATGTATTGCTTCAAATAGCAATTATTCTCAATGTAATGAACATTAAATTTACTATAATGATAAAAGAAAAATATATCGACAGTCACATACAATTTAAACAATGCTTTTTGAAGGATTTGAGACAATTTTAAATGAAGTTTAAAATAAATAAAAATCTATTATTTGCTGCGAATTTTGGATTCTTATTTTTAATACTTCGTTATTCGAAGTAAATGCAATACTGTAAAACGAAAATTTAGTTTTAAATTGAAATACAGATTGCCAGATGATAGTAATTAATTCCTACTGAGACAACCTCTTTACCTTAATTATCGAAAATTAATTTGAAACTTTAAAGAAATATACAGGATGTATTTCTGAGGATGGATGAAATTTTTTAAAATTTGCATAGTTTAAAATGTGAACTAGAAAGTCATGTGGTGTTTTGCTAATATATTTTTTGTAAAAACATCGCTTTTGTTCAAAAGCTACACAAATTATTTAAGCATTAATGGCACAGAACTCCAGTTAAAAGTGAATGTACTGAAATATAGAAGCTTTTCTCTGGATAAATATAGATAAATGATCAGTAACTATATCTTACTGACTCGTAGGTAACAGTCCAACACCCAACTTGCACCCAAACTTACACCCAAGTTTGAACCCAGTACATTTCTTACACGATATAAAAGAAAATATCTCCCAATTTCCCAACCGCACCTCTAAAGCCATTAATCCCTTTTTACTTCACAATCTTCGGGTGAAAACCCACTTTTCTTTTTTTTTGCGGTTTATGGGACTTTGTAGAGAGATATAAATTTCATAAAAGGTTACAATCAAGTTTTTTTTCGAGTTGAAAATGGTTCTTCTATCTTTCCTCAGTTTAGAAAAAAAGGGAAGAAAATGTATCGGGAATGTATCTTCAATAACAGAGGCGTCAGTAATTTTAGCGTGGATTATTGTTTTTGATTGAAAGTGTTTATTGTTCTCGTTGCGTATCTGGTGACAGGGAGTTAGAATACAGACGTTAATGACACGTCTTGAACCTTTAAAATATAGTTCATAGATTCCGTCTAGAATCTACAGGAATTTCGTTTTAATCGACAGAGTACAGAAGCTGTGCACACATTTTTTAGACGATGTTTGTTTAGAATTACACTTTGTAGATACAAAACGAAATTACATAAAGTTCTTGTGTTTCAAATGTTCTATTTTATATCCCTTAATCTGAACTATCTTGCGACACCGTAATTTCCAAGATAATAATGTTTTTTGAAGTATCAGAAGAGGTATTCTATTCCAATCCTCCTGAACAGCTTTTCGGAGTCCTGCAAGGGATCTGGGACGACGTTTGGATAATGCACATTTTTAAAGTCCGCAAGCACAAAAATCCATAGGTGATACATCGGTCAATTTAGTAGGGATATCAGTAAAGGGTATGGCTTTGATACCTGTTTTTTGTTCCATTTCTTCTAGAAAATTTACAGTGGATTTTGATGTGTGACTGCTAGCTTTGTCTTGATAG
>CM063508.1:54428357-54463357 GCA_032207245.1 Pardosa pseudoannulata
CATTCTTAATGAGAAAATTTTTACAATGGTTGTAAATACTTTCAACGTCCAAAAAAACATACTATAAACAAAAGCAAAAATCAATGGATATTTTAAAATGTTTAAATCTGTTTTTAATTACAGCTATAAAAATAAAGATCAAGAAAATATTTCTTTTCTTACATATGTCTGCAACTTCCAGATATTTTACATTCTTAAGTCTTTTATAAATAAATATAGAGAAAATATAAATATGACATAAAATAATCTATAAGTCAAAATACATGTTTACTCTATAGAAAATACAATTTAATGAATCATTTTTGATATTATCAGTATTTGAAATTAATATCAATAACGTATGTACAATCAGTAACGTAGTTACAAAAACTAAGATTGGTTAGATGTTACATTTCATTTCACTTTAATATAAAGTTGTAAATGATGGGTATAAAATTAGTATAACTTAGAAGTTTAAAAATTATTTATAAATTTTTAGTCTTATTTTTTTTATATAGAAACAATCTTTTAAAAACTTAATTAAACTTAACAAGTTAATTGTAAGTTTAATCTAAAAAAATCTGACATTATAAGTAATGTCTTAAAAATATCAATACGGCATAAAATATTTTTTATTTGAAAAACATGTTTAAAAAGTATACTATTTAAATGTTCATTTTTAGGACAGACACCTTCTTAATGCCAAAATTATACAATATTTTAAATGCTTAACAAGTTCAGGAAATTATATTAAAAAACAAGAGCAAAACCAAATGAATAGTTTAAAATGTTAAAAACTGTTTTTAATTATAGCTAAAAAAATAAAGTTGAAGTAAACTTCTATTTTTACAAATAAGTCTCTAATTCCTAGATATTTTACACAGTAAATCTTTTAGAAATAAATTCACATAAAATATAAATGTGACAAGAAGTAATCTATAAATTATGTGATAATCTATAAGAATCTGTCTTTCGAAATACATGTTTATTTTTCATATTTACATTTTTTAATTTATCAGGTTTTGAAATTAATAATACCAATAACGTATACAGAAAAATTATATATTTATGCAGTTTGGTCTAAATTTATGCATTTTTTTCTTTAATATAAAATTGTTAATGGTGTGACATTTAGTAAAATGTTTTACTATTTATTATAAACAGGTTCATACATCCTATTTTATGTGGATGCAATTAAAATTCATAGAAATGTTTTCAAAGTTATTTATAAAGTTAGCAAACAGAAATAAAAGCTGAGAATAAAATGCCTCGGAAGAATATAGAAATATAGAGAAATATAAATAACATAAGACTTGGGGAAGAAATTTATAATACGTTTTCCTAAACAGCAACTTATTTAATCTGAAAATAAATGTATTTTTTACTAGAACACTTTCTATTTAATTGCTCATAGCTCTTGACTTGCAATTTACAGCACATGATCAACAATAAAAATAAAATAGATAAAAAAGAATATATGCAAGTTATTTTAATAATTATTTTCAAAATGCATAAAGTTTTCGTATGAGAATTATAACTGAAGAAAAAAATCATTAAGCAATATTCGAGTTAGTAAACATCGTATTATATAACGTCTAAATTTCCTCAGTTTATTATGAGACATCATTTGTTCAGTTTAAAAAATTATTTATTTATCTAGGGTTATTATACTTTATTTTTCATCTTATGTATTTAATGATTTTAAGGGTTGAAAGAAATAAATTTTCAGAAAGTACGAACTAATTTCTATATTGAAAAAGTTTACTTAGCTAAAACACTTTAATAATCAATACAAATTGTACAGTCAAGTCATTATTTTATTTTATTAAATTACCTTGTTTGTTATACTTCTTTGTTTTAAAATATAATAATCATTTATTTATTCTGCTTCAAATAATTCAAGTTTGCTTGATGCTTTGTAAATTTCTATCAAATATCTGAACATTCTATATTAAAGTCATCTCTGTATAACTTGGTCTTCATGCTTTAATATTTCATGTAAATTAATTCACTAATCAATAAAGCATCTAAACTCTTTATCCTATATTATAGCATAAAAATAATCTTTAAAAATTTATTATATGACTTTTTAAAAATTTTAACTGTTTCATTTCGTAAACTCTGCTTAACAAAAGTGAAAATCTATACTTAATTACTTTTCTATGTGAATGGTAAAAGTACTACAAAAATCAAAGAGATTTATTTATGTGCAATGCACTAACACTATGTTGAAAGACATATGAGACATAAATTTTCTGAAAAAAGCTCTCTGTGAAACAAAAGGTAAATTCTTATGGGTTTTAAATTTTAAATAATTTATATAGTATTACTATTTATGACTTTATTAAAAATTGACTTTATTAAAAATAAACTGAAATTTAATTCTACTTTCCTGCTTAATTCAAAAAGCGGAAATATAATTTTGAGGATTTGTTAAATTTTCAATTGTGTAAAAAATAAGAAAAATTTGGATGTAAAAATGAATTTGAATTTTCCATAACTTACAATCTTTTATTATGGAAATATGATTATTTTACTAAATGTGAAGAATTTAATAAAACTATAGATCTACAATTATAGAATTTTTAGGTTGAGCAGAAAATATTTTAACTATGAATTGTCTACGATTGTTTTAAATGTGTTACATGTGTATGTATTGTATTATGCAGTTATTATATTCATTAATGGAGTTTAATATTACTGATAATTTTTTTTAAATACTAATAAAATAACACTAATGAAACATATTCTACTGCATAAAAATACAATGGCATAATTCTGTAGACACATTACATTTTAAGTTAAAGTTAAATACTTATATATATCCTTAATTAAATGCAGTGTTGTACACAAATAACTGCGAAAGTATTGTTATATAGTTATAAGCGTTATACAGACAGTTATATAGTCAGCAATATTTTTCAAACTATATTTTAACTTATAAAAGATTAAAATCAAGGATATATCACACCCTTTAGAGTGCAATTTAATAAACAAAATAGTGAAAATGTCGAAATTTTATTAGTCAGTATAGATTATATACTCAAAAATACTTCTTATGGAAACGTTGCAGTTACATTTAAGAAAAATTTAAGAACTTTTATATAAATTTTCATTAAAACATTACGAACGATCCGTGAGAAAGTAAATAAGAATCTTCTCATTTTGAATCAAATGAAGTAATAGAAAGGTAGTATCATGTTTACACAGCTTATAACTCAGACATCTGGTTATATTTTATTTCCAGGTGAAAATATCTCCGAATATATCTGTAAGTTATTAAGGAAACATTGTAATTTCTGAAAAAGTAAACCCATTTTCTTAGTTAATTCTAAAGAAGAATATATTCTACTTACGATATATCAACTTAAAATTTATTATCTGTTAAGTATTGCAATAAATACGTTTAAAATACGATAGAATAGAAGATTCACTTTTATAAATAGACTTGCATTGCTTCATTATTAAAAACAATACAACTTTCACTTAGTTTCAAGATAGTTTATCGTTGTTAATTTTTCCAGTGAGGCATTATATTTAAAAATAGAAGATTGACTCATCATTACAAAGTTTACTAATATTTTGTACTTATAAATATTAAAACTTGCTTATATTTGTTCATACTACAGTTATTCAAATAATTTTGTTAATTTGAAATATGAATAAAAGCTCAATACAATTTTTGAAATGAGAAATAGACGGTATGCCAATTTTAATCGAGCTTAGTTGTTATTTTGCAAATTAATGTGTCCTGTAATTCAAATTTGAAGCAAGCATATTTTGTGATTTGAAACAAAATTTTATAGTAGCTTTATTTTTACACTCAAAATCGAACCTGATTTTTGTGACGTGTTCTGTATATCCTCATATTCATTGTGTTATTTTAGCGTAATTTGTTAGCATGTCAACACTTTTTTAAGATTTTAGTTTCTACCATAAATTTGAGATTTATTCCTTTTGTTACGATCTGTATAATACACGTTTGAGAAATTGAGTATTTAAACAATGAAAGTCTTGACAGGACTGATTTTATTTTATTCGCAATGAAAATGCATATTAATTTTAACCCTCTAAGCGGATCACACGTACAATTCCGCCAAACCGATGATGACTTCAAAACGTACAATTTTCGACCTCCACAAACGCTCCGAAAAGGGATGTAATGTACATTTTTGCCAGTAGTTTCCCCCATGGAGTTTTGAGGTAGGAAGGTCAGGTGGACTGTTTAGGAACTGCACACCTCTTTCACTAGCAATTCTTGAGGGATGCAATCCTACCCCTTGAGGCACAAAGACGCTGACAGCTTTTCATGGCTTTGTTAATTTTTATTTTGAAGTATTTCGTTTGTGTTACCAAATACATTTCTAATTGCACCACTTAAATATCTTGGAAAATTTTTGGAAAAATATAAATAAGTCTCTCAAACAAAATTTTTATTTGTACTTTTAGAATCCATTATTTCTTATGGGATAATATTTCAGACTTGACGAGCTATACATGCATTAAATATTAACAGTGTATAATATCTATTTATATATCTATATATAACCGGAAGTAAAGAGACAATAAAGAGGGTGGGTTTCCCATATTCCATTCTAGTCGACAACGGATGAAGGAAATAAATCATAGAATGCTTTGGCCACTGACACAGTAAACCTTTAGCATATTTTTTAGAGATTTTTTTTTCATCTGTGTGTTCTACTCGGAGAGTTAAAAATGTGAGATGTGAAGCAAGCTATATATGTTGTGAAACGCCAATGTAAGTTTTTCAACTGATAAAACCTTATTTTAAATGTGTCTTAACCTAATTATAGAAAAAATAAACTTTATTAGGATGACTGTCTGTCTATTCCTAATATATGTTAACATTACTTCACTTTCTATTGTATAATTAAGCTTAATGTCTCTTAATCAAATCATTCACATAGTAACTATTATTCTTATAATATCAACATATGAATTATTATTAAAGCAAACACTACGAATTCAATGGTCTTGATATATGTCCAATTTATGAATTACATTTCCAACTGCTTTAATAATTCTCAGTGATTTTAAACTATGACCAAACACCTAAATAAATATTATTCATACGTCAAATAAGGTGATTATTTAAATATTCACAAATTTATTAATTTATAAGAACCACTGAAATATTCTAACTTAATAAACTCGAAATATATTACAAATCCGGTATATGTGTTAGACACTGAAATCAATTAGTATTAGTAAAGAATTTAGGGATCTATAGAGATGGAGAGTAAAATGTATTTATATTTTCTATTTTTTATATACTTTAATATCTGTCTGCTGCTCAGTTGTTGATATTTCATAATTAAGTTATTTTAAAATTTTTGAATTGTTGACTCTTACCTGATATATTTAGCAATTAACAGACTACCCTTAAACAGACAGGGAAAGCTAATTTATTGTAAACTACCATAGAATGTTTAGATTATAATCATTGATTTGATATTGTTAATCCTGATGTGAATTGAATCAAAAGATATTTTGTAAGATATTTTTACACATATAGTTACATTCTATTCATGGATTAAATATTGAAATTTGATTTGAAAAAAAGTTATCTGCCATCGGGTCTTCTAGTTGAAGAAATATTTGCCATATAGTGTTTCGAAATTAAAAATTATTACATTAAAATTCAGGCAGGATTCTTACCTGATATATTAAGCAATTAACAGACTAACCTTAAACAGACAGTGAAAGCTAATTTACTGTAAACTACTATAGAATGCTTAGATCATAATCAGAGATTTGGTTTTGTTAATCATGATGTGAATTGAATCAACAGATATTTTGCAAGATATTTTTTACTCAAATAGTTACATTCTATTTATGGATTAAACATGGAAATTTGATTTGGAAAAAAATTATCTCCCATCGGGTCTTCTAGTTGAAAAAATATTTGTCATAAAGTGTTTCGAAATTAGAAATTGTTACATTAAAATTCAGACAGGTTTCAGGTAAACACAAAACTGTAAATGATTAAGCAATGGTTTAAGATATATATTACACACGAAATATTAGATCGCTTTCGAAAGTTTAACCCCAGGCAGAAATTTTTTTATTATCAGAAATGAAGAAATATTTGTTAAAAAGCGTTTCGCAATAAAATATTTTTTAGTATTTCAGCAATCTGTAGTATTAAAATCAAAGCCTTAATGCTTTTCTTCACAGACCTGAAGCGTTAAACATAACTTCAAATAAAAGAGGAGCACAGCATGACATGTCAAAATTTCCGAGAAATTCCAGATTAAACGAAATGAAGGGAAAAGAAAGGGTGGAGATAGGAGAAAAGAAAGAAAATATAAGAAAAACGAAAAGCTGAGGCAAAGAATGTCTAAATAGGTCGGGACCAACAAGAATCGGGAAAAATACACCACCACGTGTCTGGAATCACATAGCTTTCTGTAATAACCATAAAGTCTTTGGTCTCCAAGGAAGTATGTCTGAGCCTTGCCGTTTTGGCGCCAGTCCCCATATCGTCAAATACTTCTTTTATTGAGTTTTTTCTGCTTGAACATGAGGTTTTGTTGACTGAATTTTAACAACAGAATTTCTACGGCTTCATCCGTTGTTCTCCCAGTTAGGTTATAGGAGGAAAGAACAAAAAACAAAAATAAACAGAGTCGTAGTTTTTCATTTTAAATTTTTGCAAGCTTCGAGATATTTTTACTTGTTTGTAGTTCTTATTTAACAAAAAACACAAGTGAAGTATGTGGATAAAAGGACTGTGATTTTTTATCATTTTTATTTGTCGGTTTTTCTTTTAGGAAAAAAATATTTTTTAAGGTTTAAAGTTTCAAACTGATAACTAACTTTAAAAACGCAATTTAAATATATTACACACACATGGAATTAAATACACAAAACATACATATATACATAGAACAATATACATAGATTTCATTGTGATCATTTTCCATAAGAAGTGATATCTGAAGAAGTGATTAGATTGCATCCTAATTAATTATTTAATGCTTAATAACTTTACTGATTCTATACCAGCTAATAACTAATTTGCATTATACAGATTCTTAAAGTGGTTTTCGATTCTGTAAATGTTTTTATTCTTAATCATAACTAATTTGCATTTTACAGAATTAAAAATTTTTTCAAAGACGCTAAGTTTAAAAATCAATGTATATATTGCTTGCGAAATGATCAAAAGAAAATCTTGTATACAAATCTTTGATATCTTCAAATTAAGTTCTAAAATATTATAGCAGTCTTAATGAATTAAAACCATAAAAGCTACTGCAAAAGGTCTAATAATTTCACTCTCATTAATTGTTAATTATATATTTTGTTAATTTAAAAGGAAGTAACAGCAGTAATTATTCGTTAGCTTCAAATGTTTTTATTTATTATGATATAACTGATAAAAAGAAAGACATTAAACAGTTGATAGCTGCCAACGGTTCACAAAATTATCATCAAATAAATTAAATTCAGATACGTTACAAGGTGTAAGATAATAAAACCAATGATATATGGAGAAAATTAGTGAAAACGTATACCTTAGAATGTATATTTTAGTGGACAATTTTCATTCAATCACTGCTCAAAAGAATGATCACCAACAGTGACGCATGAAAAATCAAATGTGTGCACCTCCCGTATATTATTGCTGTTTGAACGGCTGCACTTGAATAATTTCACAGGGTCTATATTGCCTCTTTCTCTTCACTGTTAAGAATATACTATAGGATATATAACTACAGTTTTGTCTTTTTTCATATTGCATTACCATGCATGTTATTTTTCTTCTGAAAATTCATTCCTTTAAGAGTTTTAATATTTAATAAGCGGCTATTTCGAAATGTCCTAAGTCGTTTGCTTTTCAATTTAGTCCATGCAATCTGTGGTGGAAATTATTAGTACTGTAGTGAACTATCGTCTGTTAAATATTTTTCACCTATATTCATATGTGTGAATGTATTTCCCTGTCATTGAGATCCTGTGGAGTGGGCGAAAGATATTGGTAATGGTGCCGAAGTTAGAGATACGTTTACAAAAGGTATAATAATTTTTGATTGAAAGGACTAAATTGTCTATGAGATGACCTGATTGATGTCTATGAATCTCACATTTTCCCCATCTTTTTATTTAGAGTAGTATATCTAGATCAAATGAATCTCGGAGTAAAAAACAGTTCGTTTCAATATTCTTGACCTTTTTATTACCTAATCCTTCGTTAACCTCATTTTTAACAATTGAAAATAAAATTATATATTATGCAATAAATCTATTTTACTAGGATTCTGAACAGGATATTGTTACGAACTTCAAAAACTGGGTGTGAGGATTGAATGTACTTTAAGCAAGCAAGACTGCAGCACGAAGACAAATACTTTATTCGCAATCAGTTGGAAAAGACACAACACACCGACAAAATCAATGCGGGACAATTTGAGCAAAATACCGTCGGCTCACTCACCACTTTCTGCATCAAGCACAACACACCATACGTACTCCAAGAGACCAAGAGATCATTTTAAAGACTCTACTCTGCATCACAGGATGGATTTGGCGCAGAACTGCCTGGGCCTCTGAAAGGGACTCTGTTTGCCTTATATAGGCCCGAAGAAACTGCCGGAACACTCCAGAAACCAGAACCGGAAGTGGTCTCAAGATTTGGCGACACTTGGTGATGAACTTGGCCCACCAAAATAGGTTGCCAAAATTGTATCCAACTAGCCGATATCTCGCCAATTTGGCGAGATACCCATGAGTCCCATGCTAAATTTAAGTTATACAAAAAAATTCGAAACATTATAATCGAAAATAAAATTATATATTATGCAATAGATCTATTTTACGAGGATCCTGAACAGGATATTATTAAAATCCTTAATTTTTTTCAGTAAAAATTGCAACTACTTAAACCAGGAACTACGAACCACATATTGATACGATAATTCTACAGCAAATTTTGAGATGTAAAGCCAGTATACTACAATTTTGTTTTTAAGGATTTTACCTTCATTAACCACAAAATAATCATTTGCAAATTCAAAACAGTACAACTTATATTTAAGTTTTATATTTGCAATTTTATACAGGCTCTATCTGATATATTTCCTGCAATATAACTTCGAAAATTTTAATTACGTGAAAAGATTTTGAAAATATATTTTCCAGTCACAAATAATCGTCCAAAAATTCTTTTTTTTATTAGTTAAGGAACTATTAAATATTCTTTTAGAATTTTCTGACGAAGCTTTAATAAAAAATTAATTTGGACTATTTTTTTATTCAAAAGGAAAAAATGATAGCCATATTAAAGGACAAATTAGCATATTTTTAATTTTTTTAAATTAAATTTTTAAATCTTTCAAGAATTCATTCAACGCAAATTAATTTTTATATATATTAAAAAAAACCATAATACGAGCATAAATTAAATATTATAATTTTGTATATTAGACTACAATGACTATTATGAATTTCATACGAATGTTATTTTTATTAATTATATAATATGCATTTTTAAATTTCACTTTATAAACTGATATTATTTACTATATTTGCCATATGAAGCATTTAAAATTTATCTCATAAATATACTACACTCGATTTTGATATGCAGCAACAATAAAACAGTGTTGTCGAAATAAGCACAGCCTAACCTTCTTCTTTTGAAAGAAAGCAGTGATTTTAAATTACTTTCCTATCTCATTTTCTATCTTTTCTTACTTTATTTTCAAAGAAAAATCTACGAAATTTTCATCGGAATTGAAAGCTTTTTATCAAATGCCTGAAATGAATCACTGGTTCGGCTCAGTTGGAGGGAAAAATTTAATTTGAAATTTACCTTCCGTATAATTTTATATAACAGAATGTTTCTACGTTTCGTTTGCAGAATAAAAGTCTTCATAACTCTATTTCTCTTTAACACAATTTATAGATATTTCCGCCCACTAAAAGAATCAGTAATTGTTTTAACCTTTTGTATAACTGTGAAGCGGATCTTTAACATGCATAAAAATTAATCCCATTTTTATAGTGAGAATATAAAAATATTTTTTGTTATTCGTTTTTTTATCCTCTAACACAACAACTAACAGTGAAAATGCTTATACAATTTGTATACAATGGTGATAAAAAATTTGATAGTTGTATGCAAGTTTTGTTTATGACATGGATTCAGTGCAAATGATTATTGCTGAAAAAACTTTGCATTTAAAAAAAATAGTATGAAAATGCAGGAAATAGATTTATCAAAAATCAGAGTTAACCCCTTCCGGTATGATTTAATAATGAAAAACTGTGCATGAAATAACCATTTAATTTTTATTTAAAAAACTTTTTTCATTTTACAATTCTTACATATTCTTGATTAAAATCCACTTTTTACATAGTGTTAAATAATATCAGAAACAGTAAAATTAAGAAAATATCAAAGCAAAACATTAATAAGGTATACAGATAATAGTCTTCAAGCTAGTGGTACTTTTCAAAACAAAGTGCAAAGGAATTCTTAATTGTTTACACCGCCAAGTAGTCTCACTTTTAATTTGATTCTCGTAACACACACGGCATTTCTTAGTAGGTTTTCTTTTATTCTGACTCATTAATTTGGCAATGACTTGTACCAAGAAATTCTAAATAAACAATATGCAATAGTGACTTGTGATTTTCACAAGTGATAAAAGTGTTGCCAAATTCAGTACACTAGAAATTTAAACTAAATTATCATATTTATCAGCAACTTTAATCGCATGACGAGTGTAGCTCGTCATTGTGTGGTATGGAATGAAAAACTAATGAAGAAATAGACTCGTCATTTTACCGGAAAGGGTTAAATTGTTTATCCAGAGCTTTTTTTATACAAATTAATTTCTAATATTAATAAGATATACGTAATTGCTTGTCTATTAATATACACATCCTAGTTCGAAGTAATAGAAATATTAAAATGCTGTAAACATGCATTCTTCGGATTTTAATAGAAGCACTCACTTTGACTAAGCCGTTTAGAATTTTGTCTTTAACTTTAGAATTATGTCTGTATAAACCAACAAAAGAATTTTAATATCCCATTAACTGTCAGATTATGAAAAAATATTTTTCGTATAGAGTTACATTTTTGCGTGTAAACAAATACATAACATTATTTATTTATCATTATTAATTTAAATTATTATCATTATGTATTTAAAAAGATGCAACTGTTAGTGAGTCAGGATGCATACATGCAAATAATTGCCTAACGCTTTCGTATTTGACATGGGATAATACATTCAACATATTATGTAACATCCCACTTTGCTTATTATTAGCGGACAGTTTCCTTCATTTAAATATGATTTTATGAAACAATTATTGATCTTGTTATAATATCACTATGTCCCGGTGTAGACATACTTCTATTAATTAGATTTTTCATATCATAAAAACTTGTAAAAAATTCATTGAAACTGATTTAATTTTCTTTTTGTGTGTCTATTCTTATTTCCTGTGTCCATACAAATTACACTAATATCACCTACGTATCACTTTCTGCATTATTAGTTTTAGTATTACAGCAGTAGACTATCACACACAACGTATTGCCCATTGCCTATTTGTAGTCTAACTGGTATACTGTTTTATATTACAAAAAACGTGAACCTCAAATGAAGATCATATGCCTTTTAGATGGTCAAGCTATAAAGTAAGCAGTTAGCTAATTTTGAAGCTATGTTATCCCCTATATAATAATAGCCTAAGTTGTCTGTCCGCGAATTTATGAAGCGGTTGTACCTGGAATGGATACCGGCATCCATATTGGATTTTTTATGAGTTAGGGTTAGCAAAATTCAAAGCGAGTTCGAAATCCACCTCATCCCTCCCTTTTCGAGCGTTTAATGCTATTATTTCAAGCCTTATTCTCCCTCTTATTCTATACTAAATTCATTATTGATAGGATGGCGAGGGCGGAGAGTAATATTTAAGTTTCTGGACTGTTTTTACTTGACTCATATATTCTAACCATTTCCTTTACCACATGTAAGCTGGCACATGGGGTAAAGTGTGTGCCCATTTGGTCGTCGTACTTCTCGGGTTCAGGGTTCTGCCCCCGACGTAGCCTAAATGTTTAATTTAATGATTTCTGCATTTTCTTTTGAATTCTTATTCCTAAAATTGTTTTATTATTTTTAAAGTTTTATTATTTTTAAAATAAATTTTTACCATTTTTCAAATTTTTAGGATTTTTATTATTTTTATTTTATTAAATTCACGTATTACCATTATTATATCAAGCCCCATTTTAAGAGCAAGCGATTAAATTTATCAATTTATCACATAATAAAAAGGTAAAAATAACAATTTTTTTCTAGCATTATGACGTCATTCCTTTAACCATCTCATTTAATCATTTCTTATTTTAAATTATTTAAATATCGTCTGCATTATTTCCATACGTTTTATCATTAAACTTAGATATTACGTAAATAATTTTCTTAAGGTAATATTTTGTTGCAAAATAATTCTCAGCCAAAAAACCAAACCCTTTTTTTGACCTGCCTCATAGGTATTTTACAATTCTGGAAAATTAAAAATTTTACTGATCCCGTCACATGACGGGCTATATGCTAGTTCAGAATATATATAGAGGTTACACATAGAATACCTCTACGTGTAACCCCTATATGAAAAAACATTGATTTCAATATAAATTATTAGATATACATTTACTAATTAGAGATTGTGATAAAATGCCATTTATAGAACAAATATGTAAAATATGTCAAATATATATACCTATATTTAAGTCTCACTAATAACTGTTGTTGTACATTAAACGAAGACTATTAGGTGAACATCTAGCATTATATATAAGAAAAATTAAATTAGGAAGGAGAAAAATTAATACCGTTATTGATTTTCAAATGAGGACGACGGGAGGTACTGGGTTAAAACTTACATCCATTCTAACAAAACTTGAATGCAATTTTCTTAGTAATGTCGTGACATCTGTACGTTCGTACATAAATATGGGAGTATGCATTTATCTGGAACAGCTCAAAAATAATTAGTCTGTAAAATGTTGGAGTTTTTTTTAATTTAGGACTGTTGTAATGCCTAGTTGTGCAACTTTCTTTTAAATTGAGGTCTTATAAAGAAAAATCCCAATATAAAAAATATTAGTACGTCACTGTTCACAGAAGTTCAGCTATGAATTAATATATACTACTTATTGTTAATCCCTATTCTACTCAATGAGGAATTAATATTGTATACATTTTGATGTTATTAGAAGATAATGTTTTAGAAACTGTGTAACTGGCCACCTTAATGAAGAATAGAAAAATCATATTTTACAGCCAAATAAAATTAGACTACTTGAATTTTAGCGAAAAATGTACATAATTTAACAATAAACAGGTACAAGATACAAAGACGTCATGTGTTGTCCCCATACGATTTTTTAACAATACATTTTTATTTTTTAAGATTGTAAAACTGTGCTTTAAATATTCAAAATAATGCATTCTAAGATTGTAAGAAATATATTTATTTCAAATTCTTGATTACTGTGATACAAAGGTTTAATTTAGTTTTAAATTGGTAACTGCAGCAATCCGACTGCAGAAAATAAAGGACAGAATTAAATATCTACTGCATTCAATATTTTCAGGAAGGTTTTATTGAAATCTACCTGACTTAGAATTTCCCTAACTTCCATGTAAATAAGTTTTCAGCAAATTGTGTTTTCATTCACATGTTGATTCTATGGAAGTAATAGAAACCTTTTATCCGAAATTGAAAATTTTTTTCGCCCTTGTGTCGGGAGATCCTCTTAAATTCGGATAAAGCATGCAAATATTCAGTAAGATTTTAGGAAGAATATTGTGTCAGGAGAATTTTTCACTATATTTGTAACTGAATGCTTCTTAGAATGTAGAATTCTTTTAAGAAATATTGTTGAATATATCAAATAAAGTTACTTGAAACTAAAAGGACAATCATAAACTAGCATAAGCATTTATAGATATAATATGTTTATATCGATTTTTCTTTGGTTCCAAAATATTATTAGAAGAGTATGTGTTTTATATGAGACATTTGGTGAACTTCTGTAAACAATAGATAATCATATGGTTTATTAAATATTAAATAGGTTTTTAGTCCATTAGGTATGAATTTAAATAGGTTTTATTCTGGTTTTATACTCTAATATTGGTTTTGATTTCATTCGGGAAGAAACATTAGAATTGTTTTATAAAAAGGTTTGGTAAAAGTATACAAATGATAGCAGAGGACAAGGTTTATTAAAAAAGTAAATAAGTGATAAAGTGGTTGGTTAGGGTAAAAGCAGATAATTTATTACATTGTAAGCAAGTTATTAATCAAGAAGGTAAAATTAAGGTAAGATTAATCATGATTTTAAAAGTTTGTATTGATTTTCATTTTATTATGTATATAGTATGCTTTGTTCCGTGTAATCAACCTCTTAACAAGACACATTTTATAAGACTTAAAGAAAACCCATACAACTATTTATAAGGCATGTTAATTAATATTAATGCATTTCAGACTATAAATGTGATCATGCTTTTATACATTAATAGCTACAGAATTAACATTTAACTTTATCTTTTGTTTTAGTTGCCTTTCGCTAATCCTTTGGTCATATTGCTTAAAGTTCGTAAAAAAAGCGTATATTTTTTTTCAGAACTTACATTTGTTTTAGATTATATCGGTAGTATAAACCCTTTCGAAAGCAAAACAACTCACAGTTTTGAGACGAATAACACATTGCATTCGAATTGAATATTTTTATATAAAATTAAAAAAAATATTGTCGTAATAAATTAAATAACTATATTTTGAAATATTTGGCGAATTATTCTTTTTGCCAACGAAAGATTTGCTGCATTTAAGAGAGAACAAATCAGTAAAATATTCTAAGCAATTGCCATAAATTAGATGTGAAATAATTTCAGGCTTTTGAAGTATCCAGTAGCATACATAACACAACTTACTGAGGATTTTAATCTTGAGATTTAAGTAAAATAGAAATGTCACTTAAAGAATAATATTTCAAAAGATTTAATATAGTCAAAAATAAAATAGCGACAACTATACAATAACATGTGACATTATTAAAAAATTTAAGATCCACATGTTTATTTAATGTTTAAAATTTGCTAACTAATGTTAATAAAAATAATGTGAGATTATTTTAGTTTATACTGAACCTAATAATGAATTCATAACGAAATAGTGAAATATTGCACATGTATATCTCCTTAGATTTATTACATGCATAAGTATGGAACTTAATATTAAATACGTTTAAGATATATATTATGGAAATATAAAACAAAATATAGATAAAAATATTGTGGTATATATGATTTTGATTTAATATTTTGTACTATTTTTTCGGCAATTTTTCATACTCTTTTTAGAAAATATATTACTTTCTTACGATTTTATTTTTTTTATACTTTATATTCCACAGACATTGAGACACTATTGCATAATCCTTGATACATAGTTAAAATATTTATTTAAATCAATACTAGAAGATTATTTCATATATTTGAAATTCTGTAATTAGTTTTACCTCTAGAGATTTTATGAAAAATTCGGAGATAGTAAGATATTTTTTCCCTATTTGTTACATAATTTCAACTAGAACAACATTCATATTTTAAATAGTGAATGATATAAATAATAATGAGATAAAATATTTCATTTGAAACTGGAATACAATAAATTTTGACTTTCAATGAATAATTTAGTATTATCGTCGTTTTTCAAGATAATGAATTGTGATATATAAAGTTTAATTTAAAACTATTTTATATGATAAATGGTACTTTTTTTTACATAAAATATAGTCAGTTTCTAAAAGATGAGTTTCTAAAGATTCTATAAAAAGATTCAACTTACATCAATTTTAAAAACAATGAGACAAGGATCTAACTATTATAAATACATACAAATAAAATATCATGTATCATAGATTCTTATTAGTTATTATAAAATTTATCAGTACACAGTATTCAAAGAGCAAACATTTTAAATAGATTTAAATTATTTATATGGAGGTTTAATAACTGGAAACTGCAACTGCATAGCTGTAATTAAATTTGCTACAGATTATATGTTACAAAATTTAATGAGTGGTAAAATACAGAACCATGCAAACATTGATTTTACATAAATTTAAGGAAATGCTATTTCTCCTTGCACGTGACAATATGAATTTATAGCAAATCTATGTATATATAAATGAATTTGTGTCTGTCTGTCTGTACTCGATAGACTCAAAAACTATGCAACCAATCGCCGGGAAATTTTGGAAAATTATTAGGTATATCAGTGGGAAGATTTTTGTAAAGTTTTAACGTTCGAAATCCATTCCTTCCCCCTTTTTCGAGCTTTTCATGTCATTATTCCAAGCATTATTTTCCCCTGTTAAACGCAAACGATTAATTTTTTAATTTATCGCATCATAACTAAGTGAAAGAAGCAATATTTCTAGCAATGTGACGTCATCCCAAGTAATTGTTTTAATCGCAGTTTTCCTCGGTTAAAATCAGGAGATTAAAATGTTCCATTTATCACATAATAAGTAGGTGAAAATGATATATTTCTATCTTTATGACTTCATTACTTCAAATATTTATTTCTTATTTCATATTATTTAAACATCGTCTGAGTATTATCAATTCTATTTGACCGAGAAATTGAGATATAAAGTGATTAACTTTCATTTCTATGTGAAGCTAAATTTATTTTAAATTTAATACTTAGTTAATTTTTACGTTACAATGAAATGTTTATCAACAATATTTTAACAACAAAAAGTACAAATTTCAGTGACTCTCATGGGCAAATAAAAACCTATCATTTTTTATAGTTATCTTCATATTCATATGGTTGTCAATATGAATGTGTGTTTCTGTTTCATACAAAAGTATGTAGTTTGTTATAAATTTCTTTAATTTTGGAAAACATTTATTACTACCAACAAAATTAGCACTCTTGTATAATTATAATTGTTTTACAACTATAAAAATAACACGACCAATCAAAGGTTTCTTAAAACAGATTCGTAAAAACTAAATAAACTCAGATCTTACTTTTCTTCATATAATTAGCTATATTAAATCAATACGTAAGATCATGTGTTATGTTATCATTTTAAGAAAATAAATTGTAATGGTTGACCTAAAATGTCCACCATTTATAAAAAAAAATCATTCGTTGTTGCCTAAATCACGTATATGATTTGGATTACTTTCCTCTTTTATAAAATCCCCTATATAATAATAGCCTAAGTTATCTGTACGTCTGTCCTCGATTTTATGAAGCGGTTGGACCTGGAATGGATAGAGGCATCCATATTTAGCAAAATTCATAGCGAGTAATGTTTATCTTCTCCTAAACTATCGATCCGATTCTAAAATAAATTGGTATAAATAGGCTTCATATCACAGCGAAAAATACTGCCTTCTTTAAAACGTTTGAAATCCACCCCTTCCTCTCTTTTCGAGCTTTTAATGCCATTATTTCAACTCCTATTTTCCCCGGTTAAAAGCAGGCGATTAAATTTATCACACATCAAATAAGTAAAAATAACATTTTCTTTAGCATTATGACGTCATTCCTTTAACCATATCATTGAATCATTTCTTATTTTAAATTATTTAAATTATGCCTTATTTTCATACGTCTTATCATTGAACTTAGATATGACGTAAATAATTTTCCTTTATATTTGGCTTAAATAATAGATTAGGTACTTATGTCATAATTTTAAATTGAATCATCGATTATTTTTTGTTTCAAGATAATTCTCAGCCAAAAAAGAAACCATTTTTTACCTGCCTCAAAAGATACTTTACAATTTTGGAAAATTAAGAATTTTACTGATCCAGTCATATGATGGGATGTATGCTAGTTTTAAGAATAATAAAACATAGAATCATAAGCGTATTTATTTTACAAAATTGTATCGAATTAACATTAAGGTTAAGAGATGGCAATTGTAATGTATATAGCTTTATAATTATATTTGCCATCATAAAATAATACCTCTGAAGATTCATATCATGGAATAATATTTATAAAATTGAATTAATTAAGTTGTTATTTATTTATTGTAAATAACAGTAATGAATTAAACTATTAGATCATTTATAATTAAGCATCAATTTATTTTAAGACAATAAATAATACATTGTAATGTTTAACCTAAAATGTTGATCATTTATAAAAAGATCATTTGCGATATATGTTATTTTTTTAAATTTTACGTTAAGGAATTAATCATTACTTTAATGTGGTGTGAAAAATTATGTGTTTTAAATAAGTATAAGGAATTAATGGAATCTATCTGATAATTAAAATGCCTGTAGTTATTAATTCCATTTACACTCATAATCAAAGAATACAGCAGGTGATTTGGTACTTAAAAGAAGAGTGATAATAAGTACATAATACTTATGTTCTTGAAATCAATCGCAATGTAATAGTAGGTAAGATCAGAAAGAATTAAGTATTACTTTGATATTTTAAGAGAATAAATTACGCATTATAAAGTTTGACTTAAAGTATTGATAATTCATAAAGTAATTATCATGTTCAAAATTACTTGTATATAATAGATTGTTTCCTCTTTTGAGAAATTTTAATGTTATTAATAAGTAAATTTATCTAATTGTAATAAATTCAATGAATTGTTATTGAGTCTAATTGCTTACAATTAAAATGAATGTAATTATAATTCCATTTATTTCTGCAAGAAAAAAATCCTGCCCATCATCTGGTTCTTGAAAGAAAAGTGATAAAAATTGAATAATACTCAGACGCTACTTGTGTTCTCGAAATCAATCACAATGCATTAACCCGTAAGATCATGAACAAGAAATGATCGTTTCTCCCGGAAGGAGTCAAACAACTCTTAGAAAAATAGCCAGCTTTCTCGTTCTCTAAAGCAATTCCATTGTTTTTATTCAGTAAACAAAATCTTCAGATGTGGTCAAGAAAGAAAAAGGAATAAAAAAAGAAGGGGAGGATATAGACGTACATTCTTTCGCTTTTATTTTATTTTCCAGAGGCAAAGCATCGGAAAGTTTCCAAACTTATTCTCGAGCTCAGGGTTTTATGGCGATTTTTCAAGAACTCGGATTCTGAACACGTCGTGGTGTACTTTCTAAGCTCTCTCGGTGCCATCCTTCCTTGACGTTTTGCCTTGACATTCCTTTTGACGCTTGCCCCATATAGCTTCTTTTTTCCCCTTTTATTCATCTTTTCTAACTTCAAAGTTTTAACACCTACACTATTTTCATTTTGCACTCTAATTTTATTCAGGAATTCACCTTTTATTTAAGGTTTTAAGATTTTTTTTTCAAAAAGGGAAACTTTTGATATTTATGATAAATTGCTGAAACTGAGGAAAAGTCTTTCTGGGTAAATATAAAGGAAGTTTTATTTATTTTACCACAATTTATCTTTTCTTTGTCTGTTCGATATTTTCTTGCTTAAATTAGAGGTTAAAACAGTTGTGAAGGGAAAATGAAAGCTATACTTTATTTCGAATTTCACCTTTTGAATGTGGCAGATTTTTATGGTTTATCTAAGTTAAGGTATCTTATAACATTCTAATATTTTCAAGTGACGTAATTTTCTTCTGTAGTTCTGTGTCTTAACACTAGAGATAAATAGAATTTTGAAGGAAGTTTTATGTAAGCAATTTTTAAAAAAAAAATATTCTACTGTAAAAATAAAACGAAACAATATTAAATAACTTAATAACTTATGTTTGTTACATTTATTTGTATTTTTGCAATAAATGTTACGTTTATTTACTTTTCGGAATTTTAGAGTAGTGTTCTTTCATGGATAATAAACAAACAAGAAATATTTCATTAAATACGATATAATTATGTTATAATTTTAAATTGAATCATCGATTATTTTTTGTTTCAAGATAATTCTCAGCTAAAAAACAAACCATTTATTACCTGCCTCAAAAGGTACTTTCAATTTTGGAAAATTAAAAATTTTACTGATTCCGTCATATGACGGGATGTATGCTAGTTTTAAGAATAATAAAACATAGAATCATAAGCGTATTTATTTTACAAAATTGTATCGGATTAACATTAAGGTTAACAGATGGCAATTGTAATGTACATATCTTTATAATTATATTTGCCATCATAAAATAATACATCTGAAGATTCAATTCATGGAAGGATATTTATAAAATTGAATAAATTAAGTTGTTACTTATCTTCTTGTAAATAACAGTAATGAATTAATCTATTAGATCATTTACAATTAAGTATCAATTTATTTTAAGGCAATAAATAATACATTGTAATGTTTAACCTAAAATGTTGATCATTTATAAAAAGATCATTTGCGATATAGGGTATTTAATTAAAATTTCAAGTTAAGGAATTAGGCATTATTTTAATGTCGTGTGAAAAAGTATATGTTTTAAATAATTATAAGGAATTGGTGGAATCCATCAGATAATTAAATGACTGTAGTTATTAATTCCATTTACCCTCGTAATCAAAGAATACAGCCGATGATCTGGTACTTGAAAGAATAGTGGTAATAAGTAAATAATACTTATGTTCTTGAAATCAGTCGAAATGTAATAGTAGGCAAGATCAGAAAGAATTAAGTATTACTTTGATATTTTATGAGAATAAACTACGCATTATAAAGTTTAACTTAAAGTATTGATAATTCATAAAGTAATTCTTATGTTCAAAATTACTTGTATATAATAGATTGTTTCCTCTTTTGAGAAATTTTAATGTTATTAATAAGTAAATTTATCTAATTGTAATAAATTCAATGAATTGTTATTGAGTCTAATTGCTTACAATTAAAATGAATGTAATTATAATTCCATTTATTTCTGCAAGAAAAAAATCCTGCCCATCATCTGGTTCTTGAAAGAAAAGTGATAAAAATTGAACAATACTCAGACGCTACTTGTGTTCTCGAAATCAATCACAATGCATTAACCCGTAAGATCATGAACAAGAAATGATCGTTTCTCCCGGAAGGAGTCAAACAACTCTTAGAAAAATAGCCAGCTTTCTCGTTCTCTAAAGCAATTCCATTGTTTTTATTCAGTAAACAAAATCTTCAGATGTGGTCAAGAAAGAAAAAGGAATAAAAAAAAGAAGGGGAGGATATAGACGTACATTCTTTCGCTTTTATTTTATTTTCCAGAGGCAAAGCATCGGAAAGTTTCCAAACTTATTCTCGAGCTCAGGGTTTTATGGCGATTTTTCAAGAACTCGGATTCTGAACACGTCGTGGTGTACTTTCTAAGCTCTCTCGGTGCCATCCTTCCTTGACGTTTTGCCTTGACATTCCTTTTGACGCTTGCCCCATATAGCTTCTTTTTTCCCCTTTTATTCATCTTTTCCAACTTCAAAGTTTTAACACCTACACTATTTTCATTTTGCACTCTAATTTTATTCAGGAATTCACCTTTTATTTAAGGTTTTAAGATTTTTTTTTCAAAAAGGGAAACTTCTGATATTTATGATAAATTGCTGAAACTAAGGAAAAGTCTTTCTGGGTAAATATAAAGGAAGTTTTATTTATTTTACCTCAATTTATCTTTTCTTTGTCTGTTTGATATTTTCTTGCTTAAATTAGAGGTTAAAACAGTTGTGAAAGGAAAATGAAAGCTGTAATTTATTTCTTATTTCACCTTTTGAATGTGGTAGTTTTTTATAGTTTATCTAAGTTAAGGTATCTTATGACATTCTAATCTTTTCAAGTGACGTAATTTTCTTCTGTAGTTCTGTCTCTTAACACTAGAGATAAATAGAATTTTGAAAAAAGTTTTATGTAAGTAAAATTTTTTAAAAAAGTCTTCTACTGTTAAAATAAAACAAAACAATATTAAATAACTTGATAACTTATCTTTGATACATGTATTTGTATTTTTGCAATAAATGTTACGTTTATTTACTTTTCGAAATTTTAGAGTAGCGTTATTTCATGGATAATAAACAAACAAGAAATATTTCATTAAATACGATATAATGAAAATATTTATTTACTTTATTAAACAATGTGCACTATTTTTAATCTTAGCAAAAATAAAAGTTCTTAAATATGTATATAAATATAGATATAAAAGGTAATAATACGATGAAAAACAATTCATTTACAAAAGTCATTGGGGTCGTAATTAGTCTTTATTTTAAACAATGTGACTGACTGTTTGGCTTTATACACTCTAATTAGGAGTTTCTGCATTGGGAAGGATTACATTATGCATATATGAATATAACCTTAATCATAGTGCATTCAAGACTGCGTTTATACTTATAATTTATACTTATAATTTATATCAAATACCTTAATAAAAGGTAATAATACGATGAAAAATATTTCACTTACAAAAGTCATTGGGGTCGTAATTAGTCTTTTTTTAAAAACAATGTGACTGACTGTTTGGCTCTATACACTCTAATTGGGAGTTTCTGTATTGGGAAGGATTACATTAAGCATATGAATAAAATAGTACATTAGAGTCTGCGTTTATACTCTAATTTTTTTTAATAATCTCTAAATGTAAGTTTGTATCTAAATCCCTAACGATACAATAAGCGTTACATTTAAAAGATATTACTTTTATTGTTTTTCTATAGTTTAAGGTATATTATTTAATCCTAATAATATTTCTTCAGAAATCTTTATTTAATAATCCAAATTGTAAGATAAGAGTCAATTTTGTATCAACATTATTTTATTTATGCAGTTAAATTTAATTAGTTTCTAGAATGCCGAAATTATTTGAAGAAACATTTAATCATATGTCCTGACCTGGAATATTGATGCATATAAAATCCCTGCTTATTACTTTTTGTTGTAATTTTGTTTGCCATATGCTTGCGTAAAACAGAAATAAGGCTTAGACTGTATTAAAAAATGAAGTAATAGAGATTAATCTAATTAGAAATTATTCCTTTATCAGAAAATAAAATATTTTGAAAACTTGGTGTTTATTCCTTGATGAAAAGTAACTGAAATTACCCAGCATATTTAGATATAAACTCTCGTTTATTTCATTAAAATCAACAAACAGTAAGTATTTGAAAATAATGAAAAATACATATTTACAATAATTGAATATATTTAGGTTAGCACATACTTTTGTTTAGAATTATTTAATTTTCTATTAATTTAAATGACCAAAAACTTGAAATTTATTTGTATTTCAATTCACCCATATATGGTGGCGCTTATTTGACTACTTCCGAAGGATATCCATTTATATTTAAAAGGATATTTCACAGGAAGTAACAAAACTACTGAATTGTTTTAAAAGTAATACGGAAATGGTGTAAATAAGAAAATTATTGTAAATTTCGTAAAAGCTATTTTGCTTACTGCCATTTGACTAGGAAATAATTTTTTCATTTTTTTCGAGATTTCAAATAATTAAAGTAAAGATTTCAAGTTATATCCTCTTTACTCGAAAAAGATTCAAATTGATAGTGTAAAGTGGCGAAACTGATGCCAAGTAATCAACAAAAATAAACAGAAATGATACCATGAAAACAAACAAGCGATACATTATTCTTACTACCATCTACGATTCACAGTATTAAAATATCAGCGGGAGTAACCAGTAAAATACGCTTTGTACAACTGTACGCGTGTTAAACACGCGTGGCAATCATCATTTTAAAAGAAACTTAATTACTGAGTTCCAGTTTTGTATATCCTTTATCTGCAATTTCAATACTCTTGATTCATTCATTAAACTTCTGTTTTTTACTATAAACGTTTATAAGAAATACTTTCATTACATAATGTATATAAATATAATTACAAAGATCAGATTTAGTTATAGAAGATCTAATTGTACTCAAAATAATCTATAAGCATATGTAATTACTTTCATGCATGTAAATTTTAAACCTTAATACCGTAATTTGTGTTAATGATTAATTAGTGTTAGCTTTATTATTCAAAAGTTATAAATCCTGTTCTAACATATTTTATGCACAGCAATCATTAGTCTAGATTTTAATATGTAAATATTTATTATTTTGTTTACTACAATAACCGTTTATAAGAAAAACTTTCATTGCATAACGTATATAACGATAATTAAGAAGCTCATTTTTAGTTTTAGAAGATCTAATTACACTCAAAATAATCTATACGCATAAAATGTAATTGCTTTCATACATCTAAATTCTAAACCTTAATACTTTAGTTTGTGTTAATGATAAATTAGTGTTAGCTTTATTATTAAAAAGTTCTAACTCCTGTTCTAACATATTTTATACACAGAAATCATTAGTCTAGATTTTAATGCATAAATATTTATTATTTTTTTTCCTACTATAAACATTTATAAGAAATACTTTCATTGCATAACGCATATAACGATAATTAAAAAGCTCATTTTTAGTTATAGAAAATCTAATTGTACTCGAAATAAACTATAAGGATGAAATGTAATTGCTTTCATGCTTGTAATTTCTAAACCTTAATACCTTAATTTGTATTAATGATTAATTAGTGTTAATTTTATTATTCAAATGTTATAACTCCTGTTCTAACATATTTTATGCACAGAAATCATTAGTCTCGATTTTAATATTTAAATATTTATTATTTTGTTTCGTTTATAAGAGTTTATAAGAAATACTTTCATTGCATAACGTATATAACGATAATTAAAAAGTTCATTTTTAGTTTTAGAAGATCTAATTACACTCAAAATAATCTATAGGCTTAAAATATAATTGCTTTATACATGTAAATTCTAAACCTTAATACTTTGGATTAATGATTAATCAGTGCTAACTTTATTATTCGAAAGTTATAACTCCTGCACTAACATATTTTATGTACAGAAATCAGTATTCTAGACTTTAATATGTAAATATTTATTATTTTGTTTAGAGAGTACATTCAGTTAATTTTAAAAATTTCATAATCATGATTATATAAACTGAGTATTGCCGTGTTGCATTTACCAATAAAATATATTTAATACTTGTTATAAAATATGTTTATTAAGATCACATAAAATTTTATACTTTGTTTAAGTATGTAACAAAAAATGCATAATTTTAGAATATGGAATATTTTTAAAAAACAAAAGAAGTATTCTCTGTATTGATATATTAAACAAAATTATTGAAATAATCCAACATAATAAAAAGTTAATCAAAAATTAAGATTAAATAAGTTTTATTTGTGAGAAGGCAATACTTTGGTAGTTATATAAATAATATATAGTTCTATGGATATTTTTTAAATAAAATATTTATCACAGAAATACAAATGATGAAAGGTTATTAAACTTTCTTTGAAAATATACAAGAGCAAAAGAAATGTATTACTTAGAAATATTTTAAAGGAATTTCAATTTACATAATGGTTTTATTTTTCGTTGTTTATTTGAGGGATAAAGTTAGTTATATCCTTTTTTCATGACCATTAAAATATCCAAAGAAAAAGTATAAAATGCTGCATCTGAGTATTATAGATAGAAATGTCCTGAAATGGGAATAAACTACACATTTCCCTATTGTTAACACTTTATATGTAATATTAATTAATGTATATATTTCTCTATTGTAGCGTATGTCCTAGAGCAGGGAAAGCTGACGGTTGGCTTGCACAAGTGCCTTGCGAGGCTAATTTTGCGGCTGCAATTTGTAAATAAGAATCATAGCTTCGTAGTTTCTTTCATGAATGAAATTTCTTATGAAATGATACAGGGATAAACTTGTAAATTCATTTTTGCATTATCTTCTGAGACTAGCAGTATCAGAATAACAGATTTGGTAGTTCCCGCCCATTCATTCATTGATGCATATAACCATCCCAATAACTCCTAATAAAATATCATTCTTTTAAATTTAAATTTGTGTTACATTATTAATTTTAGTTCGTTAATAGGTAATTTATTTTCTTCTTCCATTTGTCAACAGGGATTTAAATAAACTAAAACTATTATTTCTAAGCAACACTTTTTGCCTATATAGTGCGATTACAGAAAGCAGTAAAAGTTAAGCAACGTGCACTACGTACCACAAGGTTATAACCTAAAGGTTTATTTTAATACACGTTATGCACTAGTAAATACGGAAAAAATATAATTTTTAATAATTATACTAACTAAATAGTTATGTAATTTGAGTACAATATAGTACTGAACAAATACGTTTCTCACCTTTTATACTTTGAATTCCTGCTTTTTCAAGGGCATTCTTACATTTAAAATATAGAAATGAGTCTCAGAAATGTATTTTATAACTCAGATATGCCACCTGTTTTAACTAAAATTTTTAAACCTCTGTTTTTAATTCATTATGTGTATTATTTCATATTAAGGTTGCCCTACTTACTGTTTTTTACTAAAACTGAGCAGTGATGAAATCATTGAAGGATTCATGCACTGAACATACATGAAAGCTTTACAATTTAATATTTTTACGGTTTAGAGTGTCCCCTTGTTAATTAGGAATATCATTTAATGCCCACAGTGCCAAGATATTTTTCAGGTATCCGTCCACGCTCGGAGAACTTTTTTCTTTAAACGTAGAATCTAGTTCATTTTTTTTATATTTTTATATTTATTTTCTTATATTATCATAGAGAATTCCACTTAAAAAATTATTTCAGGGCAAGTTTTTATAAAATTGTTAATAAATGAAGAAAATTTAGTAAAAAAATTGGGTTTTCAATATTATTTCAATATTTTTTATGCAACACATTTCTTATACACTGGACTAGTGAATCACTAAAATCTTTGCTTAATTTACATTTGGTAAAACATTTTGGTCCATCAAAATCATACACATTGAATTTTTAACGAATTTTCATTACATCTATATCTAACTATGATGTAATATTCTTAAAAATAATCCAAATATAAAGCTTTTAGGTCATTCACTAGTAAATACTATCAAAAGCATTCATAATAATTTTCAACAAAGTATTTTAAGAACTTTTTGAGAAATCAAATTTTAAGTTTCAACATTTTATTAAAAATACCGTTCTGAGAAAAACGCATTTGAAGTTTATGAAAGCAATTTTAACTATCAAAAAATTAAAATACATGTTTAAAATTTCCCACATTTCTTGCTTCAAAACTTTCTAATTGCCAAGCTGCTGATTATTAAAAATAATAGAAAAATGTTTAAACAAATCTTCATGAAAATTTAAAAAGTTTTGTCCAAGAAATGCTATTTTAAAAACGCTTTAAATTCACAACTTTCGGTTCCGAAGTCGCTATTTCCGGTTTGTTTTGACAGCTGTCACTGATGTTTAAACAGCCGTAACTTTTCTTTAAAATGCCGCAGAGACAAAACAAAAACAGATTTAGAAGCCTAAAAGTGAAAATTTTACAATAGAGAAATAAAACAAATTATGATTTTTGGAAAAAAATGACGTTTTTGATGTAGACGGATACCTTAAAGATGATGCCGGTAAGTAAACATATCAGCAATAAAAATGCAATAAAAAACATAAACTTTAACCTGGGACGACTCTCGCCCGACCTCTGAGGCTCGAGTATTATAAAAACATTCCACACAAATTCACCGAATAGAAGTAAACTTCCCAAATTTTCAGTAACTGTCTTGTAAGTATTCTGGACCCTCATAACATTCATTTCTGCAATTTCTCTGAATATTTTTTCTCAAAAACAGATACTTTAAATTTATTCGGGCTTCAGAGACCGTAAACTTTTGTTCACATAGAGTTTTACCTTTTCATTTTCTGTTCGTGGTCGGAGTAGAGAAGGTGTGAAAATACATCATTATTTGATTAAAATGAGGAAATATAAAGTTGGAATGTAAATTTGAGAATATAAAGTTGAAGTATAAAGATGCGGTCTAATTTTTTTAATTTTTGTGTGTCTTATGTTTGTACTTTAAATAATGCTAATAAAAATATCTACAGTAGAAATATTTTTAAATTAATATATCATAATAAATTAGATAAATTAAAGAAACTTTATAGAGTTTTCTTTTCATACAGATTATATACGTAAAAATATATATTTCATTAAGAATTATAAAATCACAGAATCCAGAAACTACTTCAGAGCGAATATGCTAAATATTCTTAAAGTTCTCCATTTTATAGAATATTTAACATATTCGCTGTCTAAGCATCTACACCAAAACACGTCTGACTTAAAAGGGAAACAATATTTACCTTCACAAATGAAATATAATATAACTATTTTGTACAAAATCATGGATAGGATAAAATCTTTATTCTTTATTATTTTTCCTAGAAAAACATTTTAAATTTATTATAAATGTCTTACAATTTGTTTTATAATTCATTAGACCTGTTATATAATTTTGGAACATAAACACTGGGAGAAATTAAAGTTATTTAAACTTACTATTCATTCTGAAATAAAATCCATTTTCCTTTGAGATTAATTTTAAAAAAACTTTTATGTTAATGAAATATTAAATACCTATGCACATTAAAGAATATTTAATATAGAAATATTAAAAAAAAAGAATTAGTGGACATTAGAAAGAGACATTAGAAAGGGACATTAGAAAATTATTAACTTAGAGTTGTGAAACTTTTCACTCATATAAATTAAAATACAAGTAAGTTAATTTAATTATATTTATATAACTTTGTTAACTTTATATATATATATCCGATGGTACTTTAAAAAGCTTAAATTTTATAAATTTCTTTTTATGAGAAAATTTTTAAAACTACGACAAAATATTTAGCAAATGCTACTATATAACATTTGAATCAATTTCATTTGTCATAAATTTTGAATGTATTTATATTATTAAAACTCATTTTAAAAGAAAATATTACCCCAAAACGATTGAAATGACTATACAAAATTAAGACAAAATTAGAAAAAAGTTAAAAATTAATCCACACACAAAGAATATTTTAAAAATTTAAGGATGCGTTAAAAATTTAAATGAAAAAATATATGAATTATAATGATTTGTAATTCTATTTATTTGGTTATATAATTCACTGCATATGTGTGTTTAAATATTACCAAAAATTCTTGATATGGCATTCCTCAATGATATCATATGGTAAACCACAAATTTTACCATATAAAGCTATTTCAAATTGTCAAAAATATTCAACTAATTTGCTTTTATGTGTACCCCGTTTTTCTACGCAAAAGAAGGGTAAAAAATAATATTATGTATAACACGCACTTTATGTCTAGGCTACTTTTCAGATAGTAAACCTTCTCCTAAGTTGGCTTGATGATTCAAGTTCCAACGCTCTTCTAGTGTCTTTATACAGATAATTTAAATCTTAATGAATCACTTTATTGTTGATATCGGATGTCTTAAGTCATTTGGATACTCTGAGATGACCTTAGAGTCTGCATCTGAAGACCTGCATCTTTTTATGGGTGTTAAACAACTGACTAAATTTCATTTATTCATCTGCATTCTTTAAAAAGAGTGTTTTGGAACAACGTTAAGACCATGTGAGATAGAGAAGATATCTAGTTTTATTTCAGAATTTAGGATGCAAGTAGTATAATGTTCAATCGATAATGGGAAACCTGCTTCAAAACATAAATTTAGCGTTTAAATATTTCTAGCAGTGTTGTTTAAAAGAAGTGAAATATTCATGAAATATGCTGCAATGTTAGGTTTTCATCTTTTAGTTTTTGTCAACGACAAAATCTATCGCTAAGAAAATTTGGTCTTCACGTGTAAAAGACATGATGTTGACGTTTCGAACTGTTATGCAGTAACAACAAAGAAATTCATGATTAAATTTACAACAATGGGAGAGACAGACGGGGAACTACTGGGCCTCTATTACTAGGAAGAACATCATTTCGATTGTCTTATTCTCTTGTAGCTGCCCAGCAGCACTTGGTAAAATAGAGCTAATACTACATTCATTAGAAAAATGTAGAATCAATGATCAAAGAGAACATAACTTTATATTACCAGAAAGAAAGAGTAAAAATAATAAATCTCCTCGGAGTTTTGCATAGACAGATGGAGACAACATAGATGTGACTTTCAGACCCCACTACGTCCCCCAGAAGCCAGGCTACGTGACTAAACACAACGATAATTTATTCCTCAATTTTATTCCACATTATTTAAGTCCACAATGATAATCTGTCTATTACACCATGCCTGTATATCATCTATAAATGTAATAACTACTTCCACGGTTTTTCGTCACATAATTTTATACTTTTCTACATGTAACGTTTTTTATATTGTATTGTGTGATTTCTCTTTTTTATATTGTTCATGTTATATTCTATTGTGCAATATAATGTATCATTTGGAATACACTGTCTACTAATAAGTATTTGGACACCTGTGATAGAAAAGAAAAAGGCACACTTTCCACAAGTCTTTGTATTACAGCTAGTGGTATTGTTTTCCACTCGGTTTGGAGTAGACATGCAAGTTCCTTCACCGATTTTGGAAGGGTAGTGATGCCCCTTAATTCGGTGAATCAACTCGCCCCAGAGGTTCTGGATAGCGTTCAGGTATGAGCTCTGAGCAGAGCAGTCCATTTGATGAACTCCATAGGTACCATACCAAGACTTGGTTAACCTCAAAACATAAAAACTGGCATTGCTGTGCTGAAAGTAACAGGGGTCCAACCAGTAAAACTACCACAAAGTAGGAAGCATATTGCCATCCAAAATAGTGCAGTAAACATTGGCACTGAGCTTACCTTGAATGGGAACCAAGGGTCCCAGTCATACCAGGAGAAACACCCGTAGACCATGATTCCACCTCCACCGAACTTCACTGTTGGCAAAATGCATTCCGGCAGGTTACGTTCTCCAGGCAGACGCCAGACCCTGACCCTGTCATCCGAACGGTAAAGGGTGAACCTTGATTTGCTGCTCCAAAGAACTCGTTTACACTGATCTACGGTTCAAATTCGATGTGCTTTGCGCCACATTAACCGAGCATCGTGGTTAGAGTTTGTGATCAAAGGCTTATAGGCAGCATGAAAACCAAACAGATGTGCTTCCTTACGGGTGGTATTCATTGAAACAATACTCTCGGATGCCTGTTGAAACTCCTCGCGGATGAGGGCCATCGGTTGGGTGCGGTTCTTGCGAATTTCGGTCTCTATCTCCCAGTTTCGTTGGTTTGCCGACTCGGGACACATTCCGAAAATCACTGCTCACCTTCTACTTCTTAATCACTCATGCCACTGTCGATTTTGGGTACTTCAGATAGCTAGATATGTCCCTTAAGGATCGGCCACATTTGTGATACCCGATAATTATACCTCCCTCGAAATCAGAGAGCTCCGAACTGCGCGGCATCTTGCATGCGACTAATGCCGATGCTGTTTCTTACACGATGTATACCTACGGAGTCCGTCACGTACCTCAGGACCTCAAATAACTTCATTTGCATAGGTGTCCAAGTACTTATTGGTAGACAGTGTATCTATTAATTACATGTGTGTAATTTGTATGGACTGTAAATTATAAAAGATAATAATATTAACTGTAAATAAATATTCTTTAATTATGTCTCTGACTAGATTTTTGTTTGTGTTATTAAATGAATAGTTTTTTTTTATTTTAACAAAATATAAAACCACTTATGTGGTTTTAAGCAAGCTGACTTCATAAATCTTATGAACATGGATGTACATTTTTCTTCCTAGTAAACCTATCTTTATTTATGCTTATAAAGTGGGATTACGGAAGTTATGCATCTTGCACTGCCCACCACAAGCTTATAACCTAAAGGGTTTTATCAAATACACGATATACACTAGTAAATAAGGAAAAAATAACCTTTTGAATAATTATACTAACTAAATAGTTATGTAATTAGCGTACAATAAATAATACAGTATTAAACAAATACTTTTCTCCCATTAAACTGCAGTAAATTAGAATGATGATGTAAATAAAGTTAACTAATTATTCAAATATTCTTTTATTTCAAAGGAATTACGATGATATATTCCAATTTGTTTTATATTTCCTCCAGGTTCTTAAAACAATTTTATTACTTTCAAACATCACTAGAAGAAATGTATGCTTTCCAAAAGAGAAAAAACAACACCGGCATACACAAGTAGATATGAAATCTAACTTAAAAATTTGGGAGTGACAGAGATTTTATCATTTACAAGCGAAAGAAATATAAGGCATTCTGGGCACTCGAAAACACAATTCGGTTGTTTATATTCAGTCGGGGGAAACCCTGTAATCAATTGAGAGTAGGAACGCGAAAATAATACGGTAGAAAGATTTGGGTATGCACAGATCGGACCACGGCAGGAAGAAAGAAGCTGTTTGATATTTCTTTATTTTTTTTCACGCTCAGATTTGATGACATAGCTGTAGGGCACCATACTTGTATTGTCTGCTTAGACTTTTAAAATCTATTGATTTCTTTTGTTTTTCTTCACGTTTTAAAAAGAAGTTGTTTTCTTCATTCCATGTTTTGTTCTAAACCTTTTAATTTTTCTTCCAAACTACTGTAATGTACAGTTATATATACTTATATACATACATACATACACATATATATATATACATACATACACACACACACACACACATATATATATATATATATATAAAATATATATATATATATACATATATATACATATATATATATTATATATATATATATATATATATATATATATATATATATATATATATATATATATATATATATATATATATCTATATATATATATATATATATATATATATATAGATATATATATATATGTATATATATACATACATACATATATATATATATATATATATATATATATATATATATATATATATATATATATATATATATATATATGTATATATATATATGAATATATATATGTATATATATATATATGTATATATATGTATATGTATATATATATATATATATATATATATATATATGTATATATATATATATATATATATATATATATATATATATATATATATATATATATATATGTATATATATATATATATATATTATATATATATATATATATATATATATATATATATATATATATATATATATATATATATATATATATATATATATATATATATATATATATATATATATATATATATATATATATATATATATATATATATATATATATATATATATATATATATATATATATATATATATATATATATATATATATATATATATATATATATATATATATATATATATATATATATATATATATATATATATATATATATATATATATATATATATATATATATATATATATATATATACATATATATATATATATATATATATATATATATATATATATATATATATATATATATATATATATATATATATATATATATATATAAAGTGAAAGAGAGGGTGAAAGAAAGACAGTCAGATGATATTGCTTCACCCTCATGTTTATGTATAAATTCTACAAATATATTCTTAAAATGATTGAACGTTTATGCAATTCCATGAGCTATCATACGAAATGTATGACTGAGCACCTAGTGTATTTTCATTAATTTTATTAACTGTGCAGAGTCAAGGAGAGAAGTTTGTAGATCATGGATGGAGAAAGTAAGATTGCAGCTAACTCGAATAAAGAGTGATGTTCTGCTTGTAGTAGAGAGGAATTTTCTACATGAATGATATTTCACAGAGTTTCATATGAAACTAATAATTAATACCATAAATGACATATATTCACAATACCCAGTCATTTTGGATCAATTAATAGTGAATTTGTAAAAATATTTAGAAATATGTACTGACAGAAATTAGTCGTGTTTTATTTATGAATACGAAATAAATAAAGGCAATTTTGTAAGCCCTGCATGGGAGTAAATACTGTACCCAGGCTTGTTATTTCGGATGAAATTATAGGATTATGCTTGGGATGAAATATTTTAATAATGAGATCGAGTGGCTTAAAGTAATGTTGAAAGTGGAATTTTAAGCGAGCAATCGAAAACTATCAGTTATATTATTAGAATAATTTATTTGGATCTGATATATACATATAGACGAAAAATATTTAGCTTCAACAAGTCCGAGTGATCAGCAGGCATTGTGCACTATATGCAGTGTTTAACACTGTTTAGTGAAAATTTCTCATAGTGTATATAGTATGTTTCTTGTACCAAAGGAAGAGGTAACTTAGAAACTGTGAGGTCTAAGGTGTACGAAGTCCTTGAATGTTGTGTAAAAACAATATCGGGCTATTAGCGAATTTTTCAAGTCAACTCAGCATTATTACTTTGTGCTAAAGCAATTAACATCACTTGCAGGAATACCACATACCTTTTACATATTTATTTCCTGTTATATATTAACTTTTGTGTTTTATACATTTTACTTGTCCTTTGCAAATATCTTTCAGTATTCCGCAAGGAAAAATATTTTCAGCTAGCTCTCAAGATCGAATCTCCGTACAGGTGATGTGAGAATTTTAATTTAATCTAATTACATTTGTGATACCTGGTGGTGTCGAGTATTTTTAAAATAATTTTTCCTTACTTTTTCATCTAAACGAAAAAATTTTATAATTTATTTAAAAGCATTTTTCAGTTTTGGAATTCACAGCGTTAAAACAACGTCTGTGAAGACAACGTCTGTCTGGTCGTCTAGTTTTTACATAAACCTAGTAACTTTATATAAAATTTATTCTTATGTAAAGTTAAAATATTATTGTACTCAGTTTTATCATAGACTAAATGCTTGTTAAAATCCACTTACATGACTATCAAATATAAAAGAGACATATCATATTTACTGTTATCAAACTTTATATTATTCCATACAATACGTTTATCATTCTCTAAATGCTGATAACACGTATCCCAATTAATGATACACACAAGAAATTATACAAGATGAACAACACCTAAGAAGATGCATTTATTAATGACTGCGGAGATATTCATATCTATACTGTTTTAGAAATTGGATGCTGTTACACACTTAAGCATACAG
>CM063508.1:54468357-54483357 GCA_032207245.1 Pardosa pseudoannulata
TTTATATTAGCAGTCTCTCTAAAGACATCCTTCAATGATTTTTGAATTCATATCTCGAAACATTAACTTGTTTTTAATGTTAATGTTAAACACTAAAATGCTTAATAAGAATCATAAAGTATAAAATCTATGGGATGTTTCAAAATTTTAAAGTCTAAGCTTTATCAGTATGAATTACATTTTATTAATCAATATTACTAAATTTAGTATAAGGTTTAGTAGATAATTAACAAAATTGAAATTTTTGATGTTTTTTAATTTATTAAACTTATAAATATAATCCAATTTTTAAATTTTAATTTTATAACATATAAATTTTATAATAGTTAGAAAATTTATTATAAATATTAAAATTAATTTAAAAACATTACTATTTGTTATTTTTTTATGCTGTCATTTTGACTGTAATATATATATATTAATATTAAATTTAAATTTTGAATATCCATGTTTATATGCTTATAAAGTTTAGCCATCAGCTAAAATTTTAATTCCTATTTGATAAATATAGTTTATCCCAAACATATTTATAAATAATAAATATTTTTATTATTTGTGTTGACAATAATAATTGAAATTTTATTTAAGATTGCACAGTTAATAATTTACTCTTGAGACATGTTAATTAAATAGCATTTTCAGCAATTATGATCTATTAAGAGAACAAATATGCGTTCTATTGAATTTGTTAAGATTAAGGCCATTATTATAACCAATGTCTCCGTATTTAAATATCCCAATATGTTACGAGATAATGAAGTAAATTTATCGGTACTGTATAAATCTTCGGCTTATTTTCATTCATGTCCCGAAAAACTTGCTATGACTGTTAATATTAAACATCAAAATGTCTAATAAGAATCATAGAGAATAAAATCGATGGGATTTTTCAAAAATTAAAATTATAATATTTGTCTGAATGAATTACATTTTATCCATTAAAGTTAATAAATATAGTATTAGTTTACTACAGATTTGGATAATATTTATTAGTTTTATATTAAAAATCTCTCTAAAGACATCCTTCAATGATTTTTGAATTCATATCTCGAAACATTAACTTGTTTTTAATGTTAATGTGAAATATTAAAATACATAATAAGAATCATAAAGTATAAAATCTATGGGATGTTTAAAAAATTTAAAGTCTAAGATTTATCAGTATGAATTACATTGTATTAATCAAGATTACTAAATTTAGCATAAGGTTTTGGTAGATAATTAAAATGAAATTTTGAATATCCGTGTTTTATATGCTTATAAAGTTTAGCCATCAGCTAAATTTTAATTTCAAAAACAACTATTTGATAAATATAGTTTATAAAATCTAAACATGTTTTATAAATAATGAGTTTTTTATTATTGTGTAGTGGTGACTATAATACCTTTGAAATTGTATTTAACCTTGCACAGTGCCTAATGGAATCGGTACTTTTCCGTGGGCATGTTAATTCTCATTGAGCTCTTTTAGACCCAAAATTATGATCTAAATTATTATCTAAAATTAAGCAAAGCAAATATGCCTTCTAATTGAATTTTTTAAGATTAAGGCCTATATTGTAACGAATGTCTCGTTATTTTAAATATCCCAAGCATTATGTCTACGGAGATAATGAAGTAACTTTATCGGTACTGTATAATCTTTCCTCGGCTTATTTTCGCATTTATATCCCGAAACATTAACATATAATGACTATTAATGTTAACCATCAAAATGTCTAATAAGAATCATAGAGAATAAAGTCGATGGGATTTTTCAAAAATTAAACTTAAAATCTTTGTCTGAATAAATTACATTTTATTCATCAAGGTTAATAAATATAGTATTAATTTACTACTCATTTTGATAATATCAATTAATTTTATATTAGCAGTCTCTCTAAAGAGATACTTCAATTTATTTGCATTTATGTCTCAAAATATTAACTGGTTTTTACTGTTATTGTTAAATATTAAAATACATAATAAGAATCATAAAGTATAAAATCTGTGGGATGTTTAAAAAATTTAAAGTCTAAGCTTTATCAGTATGAATTACATTTCATTAATGAAGATTAGTAAATTTAGTACAACGTTTCGTAGATAATTAAACTGAAATTTTGAATATCGATGTTTTATATTCTTATAAAATTTAGCCGTCAGTTAAATTTTAATTTTGAAAACAAATATTTGATAAATATAGTTTATAAAAGCTAAACGTATTTTATAATTAATGAAATTTTTTATTATTGTGTAGTGGTGACTATAATACCCTTGGAATTTTATTTGTTTGTACAGTGCCTAATGGAATCGGTACTCTTCCATAGACATGTTAATTCACATTGAGCTCCTTTATTCCCTAAAATTATGATCTATTAAGAGAAGCAAATATGCGTTCTAATTGAATTTGTTAAGATTAAGGCCATTATTATAACCAATGTCTCGTTATTTAAAATATCCCAAGCATTATGTCTACGGAGATAATGAAGTAACTTTATCGGTACTGTATAATCATTCTTCGGCTCATTTTCTCATTCATATTCCGAAACACTAAGTTACTATGACTATTAATGTTAAGCATCAAAATGTTTGATAAGAATCATAGAGAATAAAATTGATGGGATTTTTCAAAAATTAAAATTAAAATATTTGTCAGAATGAATTACATTTTATTAAGGTGAATAAATATAGTAATAATTAACTACGCATTTGGATATTATCTATTAGTTTTATAGCAGAAGTCTCTCTAAAGTCATCCTTCGATGGTTTTTGAATTCATGTCTCGAAACATTAACTTGTTTATACTGTTAATGCTAAATATTAATATGCTTAGTAAGAATCATAAAGTATAAAATCTATGGGATGTTTCAAAATTTTAAAGTCTAAGTTTTATCAGCATGAATTTCCTTTTATTAATCAAGATTAGTAAATTTAGTACAGAGTTTCGTAGATAATTAAACTGAAATTATAAGTATCGATGTTTTATATTATTTAGCCAACAACTAAATTTTAATTTAAAAAACAACTATTTGAGAAATATAGTTTATAAAGGATAAACATATTTTATAAATACTGATTTTTATTAGTGTGTAGTGGTGACTATAATACCTTTGAAATTTTATTTAAGACTGCACAGTGCCTAATGGAATCGGTACTCATGCGGTACGTAGACATGTTAATTCACATTGAGCTCCTTTATTCCCCAAAATTATGATCTATTAAGCGAAGCAAATATGCGTTCTAATTGAATTTGTTAAGATTAAGGCCATTATTATAACCAATGCCTCTGTATTTTAAATATTCCAAGCATTAATGTCTATTGAGATAATGAAGTAACTTTATCGGTACTGTATAAACTTTCCTCGGCTTATTTTCGCATTCATGTCCCGAAACATTAACTTGCCATGACTATTAAGGCTAAGCTTTTTAATGTTTTAACCTCAATTGGACATTTTTAAATGACTATCATTCTTGTACAATGACTGACTAGCAGAACTGTGACACTTGTGCATGGAATCCATTGATCGATTTACATTAATGGTTAGAAGTTTATTTAGTGGGAATGATCATTAGGGTATTCAAAAAATAATGTGTTTCATTTCACATGTGTTCATATTATTTCATAACACATGCAGATATATTATACTAAGAAAGGATATTTTATGCTGTTCCAGTATAACCTAAAATACTACTGTTATCGTTAAAACGTTACATGGCATATCGGACAGTGCAAAACCATATATTCAATCGTAGAATAGTACCGAATGGTATTAATTAAAACATTAAAAATAAAATATTTTCAAGTAACGAATCAAAATATTTTTACCGTGTATCTAGAACCTTTTTATCTCTACTCTGGTAGCCTGACAACAATATACATGATTCCGCGTAAGCTTCGACTTTGAAAAGTGTTATTAGTTTTTTTTTATTTTAAGATGAATATGTTATTTATTTTGGTAGTTGTCTTTATTGCCCTATGCAATAGTATCATAAAAAGAATCGGTAGTCTTCCGTAGACATGTTAATTCACATTGAACTCCTTTGTTCCCCAAAATTATGATCTATTAAGAGAAGCAAATATGCGTTCTAATTGAATTTGTTAAGATTAAGGCCATTATTATAGCCAATGTCTCCGTATTTTAAATATCCCAAGCATTATGTCTACGGAGATAATGAAGTAATTTTATCGGTATTGTATAATCTTTCCTCGGCTCATTGTCTCATTCATATCTCGAAATATTAACATGCTATGACTGTTAATGTTAAGAATCATAAAGTTTAATAAGAATCATAGAGAATAAAATCGATGGGATTTTTCAAAAATTAAAAATTACAATATATGTCTGAATGAATTACATGTTATTCATCAAGGTTATTAAATATAGTATTAATTTACTATGCATTTGGATAATATTTATTAATTTTATATTAGCAGTCTCTCTAGAGCCATACTTCAATTTTTTTTCATTTATGTCTCGAAACATTAACTTGATTTTACTGTTAATGTTAAATATTAAAATGCTTAATAAGAATCATAAAGTATAAAATCTATGGGATGTTTCAAAAATTTAAAGTATAACCTTTATCTGTATGAATTACATTTTAATAAACAAGATTAGTAAATTTAGTATAAATTTACGAATTATTTAGAGAGTATTTATGAGTTTTATGTTAGTACTGACTCTAAAATTACATTCAATTATGTCAAATGTGCTCTCTGATTCTTAAATTACCAACCAACAGTTGAGACTAATAATTTAGGAACCAAGAAGTGTCGTAATTAGCATAATGAAAATGTGAAGATAGCAAATGAAAAGATAGAAGACACCATAATGTACATTTAAACAAAAATATACTAAGGGAGGTTAAAGGAAATAAAAGATTGTGTGTATTGGATACTCTAGAAGATTCGAAATTGTCTGAACTTTGCACTACTTTTTCAGAAATTTTGCTTTTCATATTTACATATTTTTATTTTTACTGCTCCAATTTGCCCATTTATTCTGTCGGAAAACCCAACATCGCTTAATCTGCAACACTTCAAGTAGTAAGCTCGGTCCTCTGATCTCAACATAACTGAGTATTTGTGGAACATATTTTAAAACTAATATAACTACTAATTTTTTAATGTTTTAACCTCAATTGGACATTTTTAAATGACTATCATTCTTGTAGAATGACTGACTAGCAGAACTGTGACACTTGTGCATGGAATCCATTGATCGATTTACATTAATGGTTAGAAGTTTATTTAGTGGGAATGATCATTAGGCTATTCAAAAATAATGTGTTTCATTTCACATGTGTTCATATTATTTCATAACACATGCAGATATATTATACTAAGAAAGGATATTTTATGCTGTTCCAGTATAACCTAAAATACTACTGTTATCGTTAAAACGTTACATGGCATATCGGACAGTGCAAAACCATATATTCAATCGTAGAATAGTACCGAATGGTATTAATTAAAACATTAAAAATAAAATATTTTCAAGTAACGAATCAAAATATTTTTACCGTGTATCTAGAACCTTTTTATCTCTACTCTGGTAGCCTGACAACAATATACATGATTCCGCGTAAGCTTCGACTTTGAAAAGTGTTATTAGTTTTTTTTTATTTTAAGATGAATATGTTATTTATTTTGGTAGTTGTCTTTATTGCCCTATGCAATAGTATCATAAAAATATGAATAAAACTTTATTTGAGATAACAGGGCAAAGGCTGGGGGGAAATATCTAGTATACATACAAACACAGACACTCATACATACACACAAACACACACACATGTATATATATATATATATATATATATATATATATATATATATATATATATATATATATATATATATATATATATATATAATCAGTTATAGGTTCCCTAATTGAATGTTGTAAATGTGAAATGCAGTATCAAAAAATATTTAATCACTGTCACACATTGAATATTAAATTTTGATTTTATTGGCTTTTGGAAATAACCTATTTCAAAATAGGTTTCTCTAAAAATCATCTCAGCTTTTATAGAATTTTTATTATTAGTGCATCCATTATTATTAATATTTTCATAATATATTATTAATATAAGATTCCAAGCTATGAAAATTTATCAACTATAATAAATTTTTAGTTTTAATATAAATAAAATTTTCGTATTTTAATCTCATTTTCCACAATGTGCTCTTCTTTTCACATTCATTATGAAATCCGAAAATGATTTTTTATTTTTTCTACCTTATGACTTATAGTGTATAGTTCTTTAAGCATATATAACATATAGATATGGAACAATTAATTAAACATAGTAATTAAATGTTGTATTATGCATTGAATTAATTGTCACGGGGATCGCATTTATATACATGTCCCCAAATGCTTTACTACAGGATATTTATATTAAAGAATTTCGTTAAATTAGAAATAATATGAACAATCTTTTACATTCATAATGATGATTTTAGAGTAAAATATTCTACTACTGTAAATAAATTTTTGTATGTTTATGATTGTTGTATTATGAACGAATATTATAAGAATAAGATATTACAGAATACTTTTCCTATTTTATCCAAGTTCGAAATCCTTAATCCTTAGAAATATAGAAACTGGACAGAAAATAAGAGGAAGACCAAAGAACCAAAAACAAAAATTCAACTTCAAATACGAAAGAAGCTGAAAACGAGTTCTGTAGTTCTCAGATTTCTTTTTCGCATCTGTGAATTTTCCTTTTATCCGAAAACACAATCCAACGGCTGGCAATAGAATACGCAAGTATCATACATATTTGATAAAATATTGACTATAAGTACGGAGCTTCCATAGAATATGTTAAGGCTTTGAAAAAACACCAACATAAGTATGGTAAAAAATAATTGAATTAGAATTTACTTTTGTACTATGAGTTTTGAGATTTCCTCCTTTGCATTTAACAAAAAAGTAAAACATGATAAATTTTATTGGACTTATATCAAAATTAATAGCCTGTGTATTAATTAAAAAAAATAGATTTGTATAAATGATGGGCTTGAAATATATTTAAATTCAGTAGACCAAAGATCCGGAAGTAGATATTGCAGTTAAATCACAAGTGTAAATTTTATAAACCAAAATATTGAAAAACTGAGGCCCGAGAAGAAAGCTATACCCCCATCAGATAGTTAGGACAGACAGATGTTATGATACAATAATTCTGAGCCGTTGTAGCTGAGTCTTCAAAGGCAACACTCTCGTAACTGGAAGGTTGCGGGTTCGAAGCCCGAACCGGCCTAAGAACTACCTAGTACGTTAAAGGTGACTGGGGTGTATGTTCTTGGACACAATATTCTCCAAGTTATCAATCAATAACTCTGGGGGTCTATTCTATACCCATATGCCCATAGGCCAAGCCTATGGGTCTTTTGCTTGCTCCCTGCTTCAAAACTATGCTACCCACTTGAGCAACAGTCATAGTTTCACCCTTGATGTGCTCGTTAAAACGACAGGCTCATCCCTTTGTCTTTATTCGAGTAGGGTATGACTCAATCGTGCTTGGGTGAACGATGGCCGAATGGTTAGGGTGCTGGCCTTCGAAACCGGAGTTCGTGGGTTCGAATCCCACTATGGCATGGATGTTTGTAGCCGCTCGGAATCGGCTTTAAGCAGTAGGTGCCGGTCTCACTAGCTTTCGTGTTGCAGAAAGTAGACCGTAGTGCTCCAAAACAAAACGAAAAACAATCATGTTTGGTTTGACCAAGTGGCATTAGAAATGACAGCAACTTTTTCCTAGTATATAAGGACACAATTACTATAACGCGATTGGATTAATGTGATTTGATAGGAGGCGTTATTTATGTTACATTTTTAATGTGTTCTTTGATTTAGAAAAAACAGCTATTTATTTTATAATCTTTCCTAGTAGGCACTATTATCTTAATTCGTATAATAAACTTCCTTTCAATCGAGATAATTTAATTCATCCAGACGAAAGGCCGGATATAAAATGGTATAATATATACACATTATGTGATGAAAACTCGAAAATTAAGAAATAAAAATGTATAGTTAATTTTAATATCTCGTCTTGAGAGCATCTTTATGATGACGTTATATAGTGGTGTGAACCAGCCAATTAGTGCCTTAATAGTTAGTCACATGATGATGAGAATGGACGGAAACTAAGTTACTTAAAGAAGTTCTCTAAAAATTGCTGAAATGAATATGAGACTGTATGAAGTTATATTAATATTATCTTTACAATATTAACTTTATATGAATTTTAACAAAAATGTTTGTTTCAAGCTCTGAATCTTGTATATTTTGATGTTTTTGAGGAAACTTTACTATTGAGATATATAAAATTGTTTTATCGATTTTACTATTATCATAAATTGTATATTAAAATTAATTATTGGCTAGTATAATCAAGAATGTAAAAAAAAGCATTTTTGCATTATATAAAGTTTTATATCCTTACATAGGTTACTATTTAGTGGAAAATGTTATACATTTCTTCTCCATGTATCCTAGATTTTCTCTATATTTAATTCTTATTTCTATGCACTTTATTACTTCCACTCTTAATTTTAATCATAAACAATCTGAATTCTAATGATAAACTTTCTTCCAATCGAGATGATTTAATTTATCCAGACGAAAGACCGGTTGTAAAACTTTTAGGATATACACATTATATGATGAAAACTTGAAACTTAAGAATTAAAAATGTATAGTTAATTTTAATATCTCGTCTTGGGAACGTGTTTATGATGCTGTTATATAGTGGTGTGAGCCAGGCAATTAGTGTCTTAATATTTAGTCACATGATGACGCGAATTTAATGGAACTAAGTTACTTAAAGGAGTTTTATAAAAACTGTTGAAATTATATTGAGACTGTATAACGTTATAGTAACTATCTTCACAATATTAACTTTATATCAACTTAAACAAAAATGTTTGTTTCAAGCTCTGAATCTTGTATATTTTTATGTTTTTTAAGAAACTTTGCTATTGAGATATATAAAATTGTTTTAGCTATTTTGCTTTTATCATGAATTATATATTAAAATTATTTATTGGGTGGTACAATCAAGAATGTAAAAAAATTTTTGCATTATATAAAGTCTTATATACTTACATACGTTTCTATTTAGTGGAAAATGTTATACATTTCTTCTCCATGTATTCTAGATTATTTCTATATTTAATTCTTATTTCTATGCACTTTATTACTTATAATCTTAATTCTAATAATAAACTTTCTTCCAATCGATATGTTTAATTTATCTAGACGAAAGGCCGGTTGTAAAACTTTTAGGATATACACATTATATGATGAAAACTTGAAAATTAAGAATTAAAAATGCATTACTAATTTTAATATCTCTTCTTAGGAGCGTGTTTATGATGCCGTTATATAGTGGTGTGAGCCAACCAATTAGTGCTTTAATAGTTAGTCACATGATAATGAGAAAGGAAAAAAACTAAGTTACTTAAAAAAGTTCTCTAAAAATTGCTGAAATGCCATTAAATCTGTATAACGTTATAGTAATATTATCAACTTTAAACAAAAGGCTTGTTTCAAGCTATGAATCTTGTATATTTTTAAAATTTTTTTTTAAGGAAAGTTTGCTATTGAGATATATAAATCTGTTTTAGAGATTTTACTTTTATCATGAATTGTATAGTAAAAATTACTTATTCGGTAGTATAATTAACAATGTTTAAAAAAAAGTATTTTTGCATAAAAATACGCATAGTTTTATATTTAATATTATATACGTTTTATATTTCATATTTATATTGCATAATTTTATATCCTTATATAGGTTACTATTTATTAGAAAATGTTATATATTTCTTCTCCATGTATTACAGATTATTTCAATATTTAATTCTTATTTCGATGCACTTTATTACTTCCACTTTTTACTAAAGCTTTATATTACTAAATATATACAAAGAATTTATGTTTAGTTTTTGTATATGATTTAATAATGCACCGTAATCTGCATTACATTGGAGAAACGAAAACCACAAACCTCAATACAAAATTAAAACATATTCAGAATTTAAAAATTGAATGATTATAGGTATATTAACTAACAGATTTGAAAAAATTTTAAATTTATTTAACGCAATGTGGTCAATGAATAGAAAAAATACTTTATGCATGCATTTTTTTATCGTATAAAACCGCATTACCGTTTTAAAGTATAAATCTATGTCTGTATATACGTTCCAATGAATGGGCTGAATAAATAACAATGTGAAAATCTGCATGGTGTTTCGGATGAAAGAAATGGGTTATTTATAAAAGTATGAGGAATGGCGATAGGAAAATGGTTTTTAAGGCGCTGAATAGAATGTTTATTTATAGCTCTTTCAAGGAATAATATGCAAGAAAGCTCTATCATCCCCTTATCGTGATATAAATAGATATCAGGGGTTTTTCCCCCAATCACCTACATTTGTAACAGATTTATTTAAAGCCGAGCAAGTGGGGATATTTGTAAAGCCTTCGAATAATAATTGTCGAAAAGTGAAGAGGACATATCCGTTCGTAATCTATTTCTGTTGAAACGAAAGTGGTTTCAGAATGTGAAAGTAAATAGGGTTATTTTAAAGAATGGGCATTCAAGTAACGTTTTAAGTTATTTGCAACATTTCGTTTTAAATAATGTCACGTGCTTAAATATTTTGTGAAAACACGGCAGAAAAAAATAAATTGACCGGGAAGATATAGTTAAGGTATGGCATCCTTTGAAACGTTTGATTTCTTGCCTTTTTGTACAAAAATGTATCGTAAGTGATTTCTCTCAATTAAGCTGCCTAATAAGTAGAAGTTTGAAAAATATACGTTAATATTCAGTTTAGAATTTATGACGTACAGCTTCATTACAGAGCATAGATTTTAGGTGCAAAATTTGAATTATGCAGAACAAAGTTTGTGTCTAATGTAAAACATATAAAACAATAATAATAGAATGATAAAAGGTAATATTTATGTGTAGTTCTTTTTAAAATCTTCACACTAAAGATCCACAAGTATTATATACCTTAAATATAGCCAATGGATTATTTAATGTTACATTTTATGACTTATAGGTTATACAATATGTTTTTGAACATATATTTATTTTTAAAACTTCTTAAAGATAAAACATATAAGAATTTGTTGGCATTAAGTGATTTAATCAAAGGATAATGTTAAATTCTGTAGATAAATTTCAATTTCAAGCCACTTGTTTTCAAAATTTTAATAAGTTAGGAGAAAATAATTTTAAAAATATCAAATAATGTTGACATTCATTGTATGAAACAGTATTAGTTGCATCAATGCATATGTAATAAATAAATAAGCCTAACTTTTAGATTTTTATAAAATTAAAGGCATTAATAACTATTTTGAAAAACAGTGTTAATTCTAGTTTATTCATTCTTTAGAAATTTGTATTTCTTGAATGATGAAACATGATTCCTAAAAATGAATGGTTTCTTTACCCCAAAGTTCTAAAAGCTATGAAATATTTAAAACAGAAAAATTATTTATCTACACATAACTTTAACTCAGGAAATAAGTTTACAAATTAAATAAAATGGAACTAATGCTTTATTTTTTTATAGTAATATTATCAAAGTCAACAAAATGTTTTTTGCCCATATATAATTCTTGTGTATTTTTATGCTTTTTTAAGCAAAATATACAATTAATAACTATAAAATTATTTTATCTATTTTATTTTTATCAGGAATTGTATATTAAAATTATTTATTGAGGTGTATAAACAATAACGTTAAATACATTTTGCCCCATTTTAAGCTTTATTCCATTATAAATGTTACTGTTCAGGAGAAAATGTTGTACATTTTCTCCCTCCATTCCATTAATTATATTATTTCTATATTTAAATGTATATCTGCATCACTTCAATTATTTTTTTACTTCTGCTTCTACTTCCATATTGCTCATGTTTTATCTTACAAAATGTAGACCAAGGATTTTGATTAACATTATAAATACCCTCTTATAATTAAGCATTATTGGTATTATACAGCATAATTTACTATAACAAAGACTTTAATATTAAATTTTAAAATTTTATAAAATGAAAAATCTTTAATTTTTTGTAAATATATACAGAAAAGACAGAAATATGCTAGTTTTTCTGCTGTTAATATTTGACTTCTTGTTGCTTCACTTTTAATAGCTTTATAGATTCAAGGATGCATACATTCAAATAAAACTGTAAACATATTTTTCCCCTTACTTAGCATTTTATGGCAAAAATATAGAATGTAATCTCAAATGTAAAATTAAAAACATTTCACAATGTAAAAAGATATAAATTCTATTACACCTACTTAAAGTATCTTCTTAATGTAGCAAATTTTTATGTGTAAACAACACAAATTTAAAAGTTTGACTTCTAACCGATTTTCTTTTTTAGCTTTGCAAACATGCAAATATTTACGTAAAACTGTAAACAATATATAATTTATTTTTTATTTTATTGGTACTACTAACTTTGAAAATTTTAAAAGGACATAATTTAATCTTACGTCTCTGAAAACAAACAATTGTAATAAGAAAGAATTTACAAGTCACAATACATTTCTATCTCATAGACATTTATTTGTAAAACAATGTGAAATTTTAGTGTAAAACGGGCGTAGGTGTTAGGTGCATTTGCTGGGATAGAAATATTTTCTGTCGTAAAATAGGTGAAAATATTTATTTCTAAACTTATATTATAAATATAAAATATTCGCATGAAACGTCCTATTTCTTTGTTTTGTTCATAGATAAAATTTCTTATTCTGCAGGTCATTTTTCAAATGAAAAACAATGTCTCTGTTTCCAAACTTAGATATTCCAGTATTGACTTGAGAGAAAAAATATGCGAAGAATTTTTCTAGCTGTAATATAAAGTTTTGTACTATACGTATATATTTATTCTAGTGTGGGCGCGTTTACTGCCTGTACTTATTTTTTAAAATACTTTAACAATTTATTAATTGTATTATATTTTTAAAGAAATGTTTAATCAAAATCTTACACTTTCAATACATAAAATCCATCTTTAATGCATAAATCTAACACAGTAAGAATATTCGGAAATTATTTATTTATTAAGTCACTAAATACATGCATTTACCACGTTATTTTATATTTCTGAAAAACTGTAGTAGTTTTTTTCTGTATTTTTGTAAGATAAAGGTCTCAACTGCCATTCAATTCATAATTTTATAGGGGTATAAGAGATTTTTAATATTAAAAATATTAATAAAAATATAAAAATTTCTTTATTATCTGTTTCTAAAAAAGTAAATATGTTTTTTTATCAATTTTAAACAATTTTTAGGATTTAGAACATATTTCAAATTCTACATGAAAATATTTTTTTTTATCCAAACATTAATTTCCAAAATTAATTAATCATAACTTTAAAGCTTCCAATACATAAAAAACTATTTTTTAATGCATAAATATAGCAAAGTAAGAAAATTCGAGGATTATTTATTTATTAAGTAACTAAATACATGCATTTATTATGTTATTTTATATCTTTGAAAAATTGTACTAGTTTTTTTTTCTTGTATTTTTGTAAGATAACGGTCTCAACCGCCATTCGATTCACAAATTTATAGTGGTATAAGAGATTTTTAATAATGAAAATATTAAATAAAAATAAAAAAAATTCTTTATTATCTCTTTCAAAAAAAGTCAATAAGATTTTTTTTATCAATTTTAGACAATTTGTTGGATTTAGAACATACTTCCAATTTTAAATGAAAATATTTTTTTATCCAAACATTAATTTCCAAACTTAATTAATCAAAACTTCCAATACATAAAAAAACATTCTTTAATACATAAATCTAGCAAACTAAGAAAATTCGCGTATTATTAATTTATTAAGTCACTAAATACATCCATTTATTTTTGAATTTTATATTTTTGAAAAATTGTACTAGTTTTTTTTCTTGTATTTTTGTAAGATAACGGTCTCAACTGCTATTCGATTCACAATTTTATAGGGGTATAACATATTTTTAATATTAAAAATAATAGTTAAAAATATAAAAAATTCTTTATTATCACTTTTTACAAAAGTCAGTAAAAGTCAGCAGAATTCTGCTGCGGGTATGGATGCTCAGGGCCTTTTGGAATCAGCTTTAAGCAGTAGACCATTACTGACTATAATTTGTTCTGCTTCAACTCTGGCTTATACACTGTTTTAAAAGCTCTAAATATACCGCCTTCATTCAAACACATATATACATATACATGCTATATATATATATATATATATATATATATATATATATATATATATATATATATATATATATATATATATATATATATATATATATATATATATATATATATATATATATATATATATATATATATATATATATATATATATATATATATATATACATGCATATATATATATATATATATATATATATATATATATATATATATATATATATATGCATGTATATATATTTAATTTTAAACAATTTGTAGGAATTAGAACATACTTCAAATTCTACATGAAAATATTTTTATCTGAACATTAATTTTTAATACATAAAAAGCCCCTAAAGGTAAATAAAAAGCGTTTAAGAAGACATACTTACATTCGAGACTATTAAGAAGGCATATACTTACTTTCGAAAATCTTCACTATGTCTTCATTACTTTTTTCTATTCATACTAAAATAAAATGTTCAGCTCCCCTCAGGATCAGAATTTTACAAGGTCTTTAATAACGTGGTACATAATCTAAATTCGACAATTATTAAAATATGTATCTAATAAAATAAAATTTTCACTTATAACGCATTGTTTTTCTCAATCTTACTTTTACTTCGTTATGAAGAAGGAAATTTCAATACAATACCTCAATCACACTGTCGTTCTGCAATCAACAAAACCTGAACTAGTAATATTTATTCCATAGGGCATTTCCGAATTCACGGCATCCGTGTTGTGCAGTTCCGATCTGGACTGATTT
>CM063508.1:54488357-54503357 GCA_032207245.1 Pardosa pseudoannulata
GAAATTAGATGTTCTGTGTGTAAAGACACAATTGGAAAAAAATAATTTTTTAAATAGAAGAAACGAGGAACAGAAAATTTCCCAGAAAAAATTTTACTGAAACGATCAATTTAGTTGAGGATTGTCATGATGTACAAGGAAGTGTTATAATTTTTTTTCCTAAATGTTTCTATTTCTTAATTATTCCTGCAATATATTTCCTAGCAGTGGTGTAATATAATTCACCTTCTACACATATCTTAGAATTTTACCAATCCATTAGCGTCAACAGAATATTTAGTGCCCTGACACACAAGTTCTTTCAAATCTGCCGAAAAATCTGCCACAAAATTTACCGAATGTGCTTTCATGGTTGCAACGTATAATGTATTGCAGGAACAAATATTTGTAAATTTTTCCCATTAATGAAAATTTCAATCTCAACAAATATAGAACATTTTTCGGAGGTATTCAGATAGTGTAACATATCGATATCTTATATTCGTTAAAATATTCGCCTGAATGCAAGTGTTGTTTAAAATAGGCACACTAAAATCTCCATTTAATAATTTGCCGTCTAAAATAATCCGATGTAGCAGGCTTATTAAATGGAGAATTATTTTAATGAAACTTCCATTTAATGCAGCATTTGCATTTTATACGCTGTGCGTACAGCAATAAGTGTTGGATTAGTTTAATAATTTGCCATATTATGGAATTATTTAACGTGTATGTAAATAGACTAGAGTGATGAGACGAAGCTTTTCTATGACATTATCTATGTGACATAAAAGGTAAGGAGATACAGTATTATTAACAAATATTTATTTAAAAGACATTTTGCATATTTATTTAAAAGACATTTTTATGTATATTTCTAGTTCAAATACCATATTATTTATCCCTACAAAAACTAATTATATACTTTTTAAGATTTATAAAAAAATATTAAACAAACCGGCATTTTTTTTCTTATTGAGCAGTAAATAAAAAATATCGTTTACATATATTTCCAGTTACTAATTTATCTCCATTTAAATGGTATTTTTAAATTTTTAAATTCAACTTTGTAGAAGTCATAAAATTTAAGTTTTTTATGTTTCTCTGATCTCTATTATTCTATTTAGTAAAACATTGCTAAACAAATTGTGAAATAAACATTTTCACTTGTGTATCAAGTCAAACAAACTAGATACCGTAATATTTGTGAAACTGGTTTTTAAAAAAGTACCAAAAATGGATAATTATTTTATTTGAAAGTATAATTTTACGACCAGTAGTTAAAGTAAAAAGTCTGTTCAACAAATTGCACCCTGTCTATTGATTATACATATAATTTATAACCTCTCCTGTTCTCTATACTTTTATTTAATAAAAATGGATACTGTTCCTAAGTCCCATAAAAGAAAAAAAAATCACGTCTATGCAAAATAAACAGCAATACATATCTGCAAAACATAATTGAAACAAATACATTAAAATGAATATTTACCTTATTTAAAAAATATTTTAATTTAAAGTGCAATTTTACGACAAAGGATTGGGGAAAATGCTGATATGAGGACTTACACCTTGTCTATTAAATACATTCATTTTATATGTTCCCCTGTTGACTATCATTTTATTTAGTAAAAATTAAAATTCGCCCTCAGAACGGTATAACAAAAAGTTCCTCTTTACCGTGAAAGAAAAAAAAAACTCCATCTTGTAATATTTGCAACACACAACTTATAAAAATCCCAAAAACTACTTAATTTATTTAACAAATTATTTTAAATGATAGTGTAATTTTACGACCAGCGGTTGGAGCGAAAGGCTGATTTAAGCACTTATATCTTGACCAGTCAATATACTTATATTTCGAATGTACTTGTTATGCTTATTATTATTGGACCTGAGATTCCAATACTTCCCAGAGAATTTTAAAGAAGTGAAACTGGATCTATTACTGGTTTCGAAGAAATCAAGGCTAGGTTTCCAGGAGATAATGCAGCACATCTGTAATTTATCAGTTACAAAGCCGTAACCTATGAAATTGTATTTTCTGTATAACTTTGTAAATACCTTTGTATATATCAGGTTGGGAAAAAAGAAATCCATTTTATTCGGTAGAGTGCTTTAGTCATCAATATCTCTTAAAGTATCATTCAAACAATTTCAAAGTTATGCTCGTTGTCGAGATGACATTTCACCCTAATTATTTTTTTTACTGTTTTTTGTTTGGTCCATTCAGTTATGAGTTACAGGGTGTTAAAAACGGAAGTCAACAAAGAGAAAATTCGGTACATTTTACAGTTTATCTTTGATAAAGGCGAAAATGCAAGCCAGGTGGTTAAAATTGTGAATGGTGTTTATGGTGGTGATACTGTAACAGCTAATTGCGTGCAATTTTGGTTTCGTGGATTCCATTCAGGTATCTTTTATGTTAAATATGCACCCCGGACAGGCAAGCCCGTTGTCAAAAATGCTGATAAAATCACAGAAATAATCGAAGTTGACCTGCATGCTAGTAGTAGCTTCGCCCAGACCATAAAACAGTTTTAAACCATTTGAGCAAAGATGGATTCAAAAAGAAGCTCGATGTTTGCGTACCACACCAATTAGCAACAAAAAAAACATGATGGATCGAACTTCCGTGTGCAAAGGCTTGGCCAAACGGAATAAAATGGACAGATTTCTTAAACGTTCCGTGACTGGGGATGAGAAATGAGTCAAATACAACAGTATTGTGCGAAAACGATCTTGGTCAAAACATGGGGCATCAGCTCAAACGGTAGCCAAACCAGGACTAAGGGCCAGAAAGGTTTTATTGTGTATTTGGTGGGACTGGAAGGGAATAATTTATTTGAGTTGCTTCTGTATGACCAAACACTAAATTCAGATCTCTACTGTCAACAACTGCACAGTTTGAAGCTAGCGATTGACCAGAAACGGCTAGAATCGGTCAAAAGAGAAGAGGTGTTGTGTTCCATCACGACAACGGCAGGCCACACACGTCTGTAGTGACCCTCTAGAAACTCAGGTAGCTTGGTTAAGAAGTTTTAAAGAATTCACCACATAGTCCGGACCTGGCTCCAAGCGATTACCACCTTTTTTCTCGCATTGCAAAACTTCCTGAGTGATAAGAAATTGGGATCTAGAAAAGATTGTGAAAATCGATTACTAGAGTTTTTCGCCTATAAGAACCAAGATTTCTATGAGAGAGGCATTAAAAAGCTACCTTTAAAATGGCAACAAATTATACAACAAAACGATGCATATTAGACCCAAATCGGACTATCTGAAACATGTTAAATAAAGTCATTAATTTCACACAAAAATAATGGATTTCTTTTTCCCCAACCGAATATCTTGTGTAACTCTTAATAACTCTGTATAGCCCATGTATTGTAACCAATAATTAATAAAGCTCCAGGATTGGTTCAATAACCGCGGAATGGTGCGTATAATTACGGTTAAGCAAAACTATTAATAGGCAAAATCTAAAATAGCCCCAATACTAACAGAACTGGCAAAATAAATCAGAAGTCCCGCAAAGCTTCTGCTGGTGGCGACTTCGTCGGTGGATCACCGTCGGGAGGTCTGGCGAGCGTTGGGCGTGGACGGTGGAGTTGCATAAGGCGGGCGGAGGACCGAAGGACAGCTGGATTTGTTGTCCATGTGGTCGAAGTCGTATTGGGAGGGATTGTCGTCATGCTACAATTCAGAGGATCTGTCTTAGGCCGGGGCAAAGTTTCAACACTCTTATTATTATAATTATTCAAAATATTTATATTTTGTTTATTGAATATACATATATGTTCCCTCTTTCTCTATCATTTTTTAGTAAAAATTAGTTAAATACCGTAAAATAAAAATAATTTCATTTCTCAGTAAAAAATAAGATATTTTATAACATTTTCAAAAGTGAGTTAAAAATTACCTTAAATTATTTATACTGTTTGAAAAGTAATTTTAATTGAAAGTGTAATTTTACTTGCAGTGGTTAGAAGAAAAAGCCGTTTCAAAGAGTTGCAACCTGTCTATTTAATATAATTATATTTTATACATTTCCCCATTATCATTTTATTTATTAAAAAATGATGCCTCATAGATCTGTAAACAAAAAGGTTTCACGAAATATACAGGTAATATACACGAAATATACACGAACTATACTTATTCAAAATACTTATATTTTGTCTATTGAATATACATATATGTTCAATGTTTCTCTATCATTTTTAGTACAAATTAAAATTCGTCTTAAATACCGCAAAATAAAAATAATTTCATTTCTCTGTAAAAAAATAAGATATCTGATAATATTTGCAAATGTGAGTTAAAAATTACCTTAAATTATTTATACTGTTTGAAAAATAATTTTAAATGAAAGTGTAATTTTAATACCAATGGTTAGAAGAATAAGCCGGTTCAAAGAGTTGCAACCTCTCTATTGAATATGCTTATATTTTATAGATTTCCCAGTTATCATTTTATTTAGTAAAAAAATGATGCCTCAAAGATCTGTAAACAAAAAGTTTCACGAAATATACACGTAATATACACGAACTATACTTATTTAAAATACTTACATTTTGTCTATTGAATATACATATATGTTCCCTTTTCTTGTATCATTTTTTAGTAAAAATTAAAATCATACTTAAATACCATAAAATAAATATATTTCATTTCTCTGTAAAAAAATAAGATATCTTATAATATTTGTAAAAGTGAGTTAAAATTACCTTAAATTATTTATACTGTTTTGAAAATTCGTTTTAATTGAAAGTGTAATTTTACTTCCAGTGGTTAGAAGAAAAACCGGCTCAAAGAGTAGCAACCTGACTATTGAATATACTTGCATTTTATACGTTTCCCCGTTATCATTTTATTTAGTAAAAAATTATGCCTGTCCAAAGATCTGTAAACAAACATTTTCACGAAATATACACGTAATATACACGAAATATACACGAACTATACTTATTCAAAATACTTATATTTTGTCTATTGAATATACATATATGTTCCCTTTTCCTGTATCATTTTTTAGTAAAAATTAAAATCATACTTAAATACCATAAAATAAATATATATCATTTCTCTGTAAAAGAAAGATATCTTATAATATATGCAAAAGTGAGTTAAGAATTACCTTAAATTATTTCTACTGTTTGATAAACCATTTTAATTGAAAGTGTAATTTTACTTTCAGTGGTTAAAAAAAAAGAACCAGTTCAAAAAGTTGCAACCTCTCTATTGATTATGCTTACATTTTATATGTTTCCCCATTATCATTTTATTTGGTAAAAAAAAATGACGCCTGTACAAAGATCTGGAAACAAAAAGTTTCAAGAAATATACAATTCTTATAACTAACTAGTTATACATTTTGCTATTATTCTTAACGGTTCAGAAATAACAAACTAAGTCATTGATGCTATGAGGTTCGTTGTAACGAGATTCATTGTATTAATAATGGGAATGGATAAGACATAATTATGTTTTTATTTTTTTTAATCTTGTCAATTCTTTACATTCAGTCTTTGTAGTTCATAATGTACAATTGTTAATGTTAAGCATATTCCGATATTTATTTTTTACAAAATATTTTTAGGATCAATATAATTCTTTTAAAATGGGTTACAAACTACTATTAAGAACTTCTTTGAATTTCCATAAATGATGTTTAATGGAATATTTACCTAAAGTGCCTCTAAAGTGCTTTGGAAATTATTCTATTTGCATAAAGAAATACTCTTTGATTTTTTCTATAATGTAAGAGATTATGATAGGTTATTATCTGCAATGTTAAAAATAAGTGTTTAAGTATCGGAAATATATTAGGGAAATAAAATTATCTCTTATTTTAATTCTGAAATTTAGTGGGGAAGCAGAAAATCAATGAAAATATTTTTTAATAAATTATCATTTCATACGTAATAATTATGTATGTTAATAAGCTTTTTGTAAGCTAGAAATATAACGAAATTACCAATTATTAAAAACAAAATAAGGACATCGTACAAATTACACTGTCAGAAGCTATTATTAATGTAAATGAAGCAAGTTTGCAAAATTTACCTTATAAAAATACGAAAAGTATCAAGGTATTGAAGTAACATAATATGCATAATATTTAAAACGTAAGATGTGATAGCTCAGTAGGCAAAGGTAACAATATCGTAAATGGAAGGTTGCGGTTTGAGAACCCGAGCCAGCGTAAAATCCACCGTGAGCGTAACCAGCGTAAAATCCGTGTTAAAGGTGACTGGGGCACATTAAATATGTTCGTGATCACGATGTCCTCTTCCTTCTCAATAAATGCCCCTGGGGGTGGCAGTTCAAGTCTATGGGTCTTCTACCTGGTTCCTGCTTGAAATTTACAAGGTCCTACCTAAGCAAAAAAGGCATCAACTTTGAGGTGCTCGTTAAAAAGTAATGCTCACCTCTTTGCCTTAATACGAGTTGTCGCGAGCTCGATTTATTTGGCTGTTTTTAGATTTCTTTGATTGGCATCATAGAAAGAAATGGAGTTGAAAACAAAATGGAACAGAGATTGTCGATGTCGAATACAATAATTTTTGAAGAATAAAAGCCTTTAGAATTGATCAGAACTTCTGGATTAAGACTTCGAAATATATACATATATATATATATATATATATATATATATATATATATATATATGTGTGTGTGTGTGTGTGTGTGTACGTCATCTGAATAAACTCTACAAAAAGCTCTTCAACAAAGATTATTTCATTTAGAGAATAGAACTCTAGTAGCATATTGCGCAATCGTACTTGGTTTGACCAAGTGGCATCAGAGAGAACAACAACAGATTAAAAACTTTAGCACATTGAATTAGTTCATTTAATATTTCACAATTTCGCTGACAGAATGAATCCAATGCTGGCCACTTTTCTATATAAAGCTGGTAAAGGAGTGAAGCTGGTGAACAACATTATCCTTGAACAGTTTCTAATTTCTCAGAAACTTGTTTAAATTTCCTTTTACTGTTATAATGATACAAAATTTTAGAAAAAATTCAAGGGCATAAAGTTACTATTTCTTGAAACTTGATGTAAAATTACAAATGTAGCTAATATCTAGTTATGTTCTCATTTTATAAGAATTTTCGTTAGATAAACTTTCAAATTGATGTGTTGATGTTACTCAGTTTAAGCAACGTAGATTTAAAAATCTTACCACAACGCAAGAAAATTGAAATATATAATAAAATATAAAGAAAATTATTTAGCAATTTGTAAAGAAAAATCAATTTAACTAAATATAGTTATTATGTTTTTAAAAAATAAGGAATTTTTACAGTCTACATTCTAAATATATGTTTTAATATGATTAACTACTGAAAAACAAGAAACTTGATAATGAAAAAGGATATAGAAAAAGGATTTAAGAAAAAATTTGCTTATGAAGTGGAAATTTAAATAATATTTTTTTATTTTCATCTTTGTAACTCGAGAAGCATTATTAAACACTATTAAAGATACACAAATGCAAAATTTAAAACTATAATTACATTTGTAATGAAACTTTCAAATTAGATAGCAAATTTCGTTAAATATGGAAGATACTACATATACTCCAAGAAATCGATTAAAGTAAAGAAATTCCATAAAATTTGAATCCATTAACGATATTATTTCTAAGACATTTCAGTAAATTTCATATTATACTGTTACTTAATACTTCCTGTATTTTTAAATAAAATTGTTATATTAAAATTAATTTATGTTAGTAAAGTTTACATAAAACATTATTTAAATTTGTAAACTGTTTAAAAAACTTTATTTCTGGAGTTACATAATCTGACAAAATACGTACATCATTCAATATTATAACACCAGTCTAAGGAGAAAAATTTGATAAACTATTTCCAAATATTTAATAGAGACTAAGTAAAAATTAAACCACTTGAAATATTTTAATGTCACGAAATCATCTGGCTGGAAGAAGGAAATGTCTGTTTATTTTTTATTTTGAATTTTCTAAATGTTTGTGTGACTTTCTAGATAACGTTCTCAATTAAATTTAGAATAGGGAATAAATGCATAAATATAACTTTATTATAGCATTCTATTTCTCTTTTTATATACTATCTTTTTAATTTAATATCTATTTTTATATTTATATAATGTTATTATAGCTTTCTCTTTCAGATATTTTTTCAAATCACTTAGTAGACATAATGGGAATTTTGTTATTAGTCCGTTTTATTTATTTTATTCATAAATATAGTATTAATTTTGCTTTCTACTTCATGCCGTGTAAGAAATTTTTTAAACACAAGACTTCAATCAAAATTTACATGCAAAACGTTCTGTATAAGCTTAAAAACCTAAGCCTCGTGATGAAAGGTGTTTTCAATTAATACATGATATGTCATTACAAACCTGTGAAATTTTTCATACCATAATACAGTACAGATAATTATGAATAATAAAGACTTACTAGATATAATTTAAAAACTTGCTCTGACTAGTGTAATTTTTATATGCATTAACATAACGTTATTGTAGCTTTATTTTTCACTATGATTTAAGACGTTTTATTATGTAATAGCACCTAAAACATTACTTGCATGTGATATTGTTCATAAATTGCTTGAAAAATTATCCATCATAACGTATTCATCATCAATTCATGATATGTCTTGAAATCTATTATACTATCATGCAATACGCCCATTAGACTCATAGCAAAAAGATGTTTTTGCGAAAGAGCGAAGTCTGTTCCTCTAGCTACACACATACACACATATTTATATACATTATATATTTAATCTTCTGCAATTATTAGATTATATTATAATATCATTTCTTTCGTCTGGTTACATGAAATTGGAAAAATCGTTCGAAAACTCTACCAATTATTTTATATCCTTTATTTATATATATATATATATATATATATATATATATATATATATATATATATATATATATATATATATATTTATATATATATATATATATATATATATATATATATATATATATATATATATATATATATATATATATATATATATATATATATATAATATATATATATATATATATATATTATATATATATATATATATATATATATATATATATATATATATATATATATATATATATATATATATATATATATATATATATATATTATATATATTATATAATATATATATATATAGATATATATTTATTATATATATATATATTGTGTGTATATATGTATGTATATATGTATATATATACATATATATATATATATATATATATATATATATATATATATATTTATATATATATATATATATATTATATATATGTTTAAAGAATATTAAATAGATTATATATATTTAACATTAATATAAAGTCTTCTGTTTATATTCCTGCTTTAAGCAGAAGAAACATATATTAGAATTAATTAAGATATATACAGATGTTATATGAAATATTAATTTGATAGATATATTTCATACCAAGACTGCATTAATGATAACATTTTCTAATCAGAATAGAAATTTTTATATTACGTTAAATAAAAAATACTTAATTTTAATGAAAACTTTCCAGTTTGAAAGGTTAAGACATCTTAATAAAGTGCTATAGTGCTGAAAACCATATTAGAGTTTTGTGTAAAGACAAAATGGTTGGTTTAAATGAAAAAGCAGAATAAATCGTTCGAAATACAATAGCATAGTTGATAACTAATTTTAGCAGATGTTACAAATATCTTTTCTTATGAAATATCCCTTCATCAAACTGATAAGTTTATTCACTCAAATAGTATATGCAACTTATTTTGAAATGTACAGTGCCTAAATTTAGTACCAAATACTCATTTTTCTGTACATTTTTAGCTTCTTTTTAATTTTCGTATGTAGATAATATTTTATGCTTTAGAAAACAATTTATTACCTCACTTGGGTTACTAATAAAATTAGTTTTTAGTATTAGCTACACCATAGGGTTTAATACTGTATTCGCCATTTATAATTTAATATATTAAAGTTATATTCATGTTCAGAGACGTAAATCACTTGCAATAAATGAAAAAAAGAGAGAATACCAAAAACCATGAAAATCCTATTAAATATAATTATAAATTTAAATTTATGCAACTTACTTTAAAGTGTACATTATCTATATTTGCTACCAAATACTCAGTACACATTTTTAGCTTCTTTATCTATATATGAAGATAATAATATATGTTCAGGAAAAAATAATTTATTACCTCACTAGTGTAACTAGAAGATTAATTTTAGTATTATATTATACCATAGGATTTAATGCTGTATTAACCATTTATAATTTAATATATTTAACAAATATTTATGTAAACGTAAATACTTGCCATACATTAAATACATTGGAGAATACAAAAAATCATAAAATCTTATTAATTATAAATTTAAATATAAATTTTTATTTATGCAACTTATTTTGAAATGTACAGTGCCTAAATTTAGTACCAAATACTAATTTTTCTTTACATTTTTAACTTCTTTTGAATTTTTGTATGTAGATAATATTTTATGCTCCAGAAATAATTTATTACCTCACTAGTGTTTCTAATAAGATTATGTTCTTAATATTAGATTACACCATAGGATTTAATATTGTATTCCCCATTTATAATATAATATATTAAACATATATTCATGTTTAGAAACGTAAACCACTTGCAATACATGAAATACATTGGAGAATACCAAAATCCATAAAAATCTTAATAATTATAAATTTAATAATAAATTTAAATTTATGCAACTTAATTTGAAGTGTACATTATCTAAATTTACTACCAAATACTCATTTTTCTATACATTTTTAGCTTCTTTTTAATTTTCGTATGCAGATAATTGATATTTTATGCTATTGAAAATAATTTATTACCTCAATGGGGTTACTAATAAGATTAAGTTCTTAGTATTTGATTAGAAAATAACCAGAGGATTTAATGCTGTATTCCAAAGTAATAAATGAATCCCTTGTAATAAATGAAATACATCGGTGATAACCAAAAACCATAAAAATCTTATTAATTATAAATTTAAATTTAAATTTAAATTTATACAACTTACTTTGAAGTGTACAGTATCTATATTTGCTACCAAATACTCAGTACACATTTTTAGCTTTTTTTGGATTTTCGTATGAAGATAATATTTTATGTTCAGGAAAATAATTTATTACCTCACTGGGGTTACTAATAAGATTATGTGTTTAGTATTAGATTAGAAAATAACCAATGGATTTAATAGTGTATTCCCCAAATATAACTTAATATATTAAACATATATTCTTATTCGGAAACGTAAATTACTTGCAATACATGAAATACATTGGAGAATACAAAAAAACATAAAAATCTTATTAATTATAAACTTAATAATAAATTTTAATTTGTGCAACTTACTTTGAAGTGTACATTATATACATTTACTACCAAATACTTACTTTTCTATACAATTTTTGCTTCTTTTGAATTTTCATGTGTAGTTAATTCATATTTTATGTTAAGGAAAATAATTTATTACCTCACTGCGGTTATTAATATGATTAAGTTCTTAGTATTAGATTAGAAAATAACCAGAGGATTTAATACTGTATTCTCCAGCTATAACCTAATATATTAAACATATATTCCTCTTCGGAAACGTAAATCCCTTGTAATAAATGAAATACATTGTGGATTACCAAAAACCATAAAAATCTTATTTATTATAAATTTAAATATAAATTTAAATTTATGCAACTTACTTTGAAGTATACAGTATCTGTATTTGCTACCAAATACTCATTTCAGTACACATTTTTAGTTTATTTTGGATTTTCTTATGAAGATAATATTTTATGTTCAGAAAAATAATTTATTACCTCACCGGGGTTACTAATAAGATCATGTTCTTAGTATTAGATTAGAAAATAACCATTGGATTTAATACTGTATTCCCCAGATATAACTTAATATATTAAACATATATTCCTGTTCGGAAACATAAATTACTTGCAATACATGAAATACATTGGAGAATACAAAAAATCATAAAATCTTATTAATTATAAATTTAAATCAGCATTTAAACAGTTTCCAGGTACAAATATATTAATTATGTGCGGCAAATGTATTCGAGTAAATAGATATTTGACTTTCTATTACACGAAAGTTAGATGAGGAAGTTAATTGAATTCATTTTCATTTAAGAAATGAATTCATAAAAGAATTAAATAAATTTCTCTAGAGGTTTGAAAGCAAATAGGGTACTGTCACATGCTTAACAATTTGTTATGACTATCAGTTTTCAACTAAAATAGGAGCAATTTTTATATATAATAATAAAATTATACATAACGAAATAAGTGTAAAGTAAGTGAAATTTTATACAAATTTAAAGAGGCACTTTATAATTTTATCTTGCCTAAAACATATATGAGAAAATAAGGAAATTGTTTTCATAACATGAACAATATTTTTTCAAAGAAAGACTTAATTAACTTTCATTTTCCTGTTGTTAGAAATTTTAAAGGGTATGGTAATCAATTACCTTTAAAAATGTAAATTTAAAACCCTAATCAAATTAGTACATAATACAATTTTAGACTTTCTTCATTCTAAATCAAATATCGTTAGAATGTTTGAAAGAATGCAACAATAGTATACTCAGTAGAATATTTTAAAGATCTAAAGAAATCAGATAATTGTAATATTTTCCAAATTTGAATCTATTGTTCTGAATATTAATATATTACTATTTAATTACTTAAATAACAGTCAAATTAGTCTTAAATTAAAACAATAACGTATATTAATTAGACCTAAATCCAATTTCATTTTTGTTAAAACAAATCAACTAAATTAAAATAATAATGATATAAACAAATTTTGCAATTCTTTTAATTCCAGACTTTTAAATAGGGTTAATTATACACATTAGTTTGTAGTTTAAATCATTTATACAAGTACAACATATGATAATCTGAAAAATACTTAGATTAAAATTAAAATTAATCTTATATTAAAATTATATTTAACATTAGAGCTATCTATTTTTCTCTGTTTACCATTAATAAAACAATCAATTAGATGGTATACGAGTCTTTCCCTCAGTGATTTTTCTGTTCCCTGCTGGGGTCTGTGTGACAGACTTGGTTAAAAGTTGATTGTAAAAATTGATTTGGGGTGCTCAAAAAACGTCAAAATGTTCACTAAAAGTTTGATATAGAGAAAAGTAATTGTGTCCTATTTCCATTTGTGTAACAAGAAAAAGAAATAAATGGTAATACATAAAATGGAAAGTATATTTTCCCCCGTTAACTTTAAACAAAATGAAGATTTACATGTTTATTGACGAATTTAACTAGTCGTTCTGATTAGAAGAGAGATTCAAAGACGTTTTTTCCATGGTTATTTCTGATTAGGAGTTGAATACTTTTGAATGCAAGCTTATAAACCTAGTTATATGTATATATGTGCTGCTGTAGACGCAACTTTTTTTCTTGTCCATAAATTTGGAGATATAAATATGATATTTGGAAACGGATACCACAAATTCTGGTTCAAAATTAGGTATAGATGTACATAAACAATTTTATATCAACACCATAAATACACGTACTCATTACTAGGAGTTTTATTTATATCCTAATTTTACGTTTCTATTAAATACATAAAAATTAAGGTTCTAATGTTGTTGGGATGTAATTATACAGAGTTATGCTATTCGTTGGTGCATGGTTCGGTTCTTAACGCGAGAAGGAGTCCATGTAGATGTAAATTGTGTGAACAAATGAGATATTCGGAAGGATAGTTATATAAAGAAAGTACCAGTTACTTCAGATACGAAAGGAGTTACTGATAAGAAAGACGAGATTGGAAATTAGATAATAAAGAACATTAAGCCTTATTGTGCTACTTTATTATTCATTTATTTATGTTCTGAATGTTGTTAGATCTCCCATTAGTGTAAAAAAAATCTAAACCAGGTCCCACAGATCCCCTAGCAATATACGAATGGTACATGCATGAGGGTAATACGGAAATTTACTTTGAGAGAACAATCACGAGGGCTGAAGGCTGACTAAACCTCAAGTGAGTCCTCATAATTTAGAAGCAAGCAAGGTACAAGAGAAAGACTCTCAATGGAAGGCTATTGCGCACAGAAATATATTGTATATACCCTAGAAGCCATTGAGGAATAAGGCGGATCTTTTACGGCTTTTGTATCGAATCAAAAATCTTCCAGTTACGAAAACACTGCATTTGCTGACTGAGCTTCCGAGTCTTCCTCTGTGTAATCCCAGCTAAAACCGCAGTTGATAAACAATCCTTGAAATGGTATCAATGTCATAACCATTAATATATTTTCAACGTCATGTCCAACAATTACCTAGTTATGACTTAGCACCAAAAAAAAAGGGTCCTCGTAATTTAGAAGCAGGTAAAAAACAGAAGACCTCCCCAGGCTTACCCTGCTACCTATAGAGGTATGGTTTGAAAAGTAGGAGGACAATCACACCACGATCCTACTTTACGAGACCCAACCGACATAAATGAACCAACTTCATCCAACTTGAGCCCCAAACTTACGGTTACGACACATAAACCATTTTCTTTAAAATTGAAATAAGTCCATTTGCGACAAAAAGTTAGTTTAATGATAAAATGACTGCAATCTGATAGAATCTTTTTATTTTTAAATAAATCCTAAAAATATTCTAGTTATTAAAATTACAAATGTTATTACTTTGCAAGAGGTGAAAGTCAACTTTCCGTAAAGACAATTTTAAAATTTATTCATATTACATTGTACATTCATAAAGAAATACTTTAAACGTGATAACATTATAAACCTAAATCAATTTAATATGTTAAAAAGGTAAAATGAACACATTAACATATACCAATATATTTCAAACCATCCAAATACAAATTCTTAAACATCTTCATAATATATTTATATGTAATATAAGTGACATAAAAATTTTCAAAGAAAATGGTTCAAATTTGTAT
>CM063508.1:54508357-54515857 GCA_032207245.1 Pardosa pseudoannulata
TTGTATAAATATATATTTATTTATACATATGTGTCTAAGTGTAGTTTTGGAATATTATAAAAATAATAGAGCAAATTTTGTTGTTACGAATTTTGCTAAGACACTAAATTTTCAACAAATATGACGTTTCAAAGACATGTTATGAAATGTATACCATTGCCTTTTCATTATTGATTAACTTTTTGTTGAATATAATAGAGGTGTGCGCACACCTCTTGTCAACGCGAGCAGTACCGAATATATATATATATATATATATATATATATATATATATATATATATATATATATATATATATATATATATATATATAACATGGGTTTTCAATCTTTACATCATTATCAATAAAAATGATTAGTATAGATAAATGGATTAATGCTATCCACTTCAAGTATCGGAAAACTCTGCAGCGATAATTCTTTTAGTTTTAAAATGTTTTCGAAATAAAATGTGTTTGATTTCATATGACCAACTTTACGAGGGTAATATTATCAGCCCACTCATCCTAGTATATGTCTGTACATAAAAACTTAACACCGGTATAAAATAATAAAAATTTCCTTCTCATGCACGAATCAATTTTCACATATAGCCCCACTTTAGTATTTACAACACGCTATTTACTCTCCCTTAAAATATTAGGAATACGGTGACAAAAACAAAGAAAGATGAAATACGGCTGCTTTCTCCTAACGGCTGTTATGTACCATTGAGTTAACGAGCAGATTGCATGACCATAGACTGCATTTTGCTCTGTTTACGTAGTTGTAACATCATACTTTAAGGATATGTATACTCTTTTTTTCTATTGCTTTGGGCTCTTTTCTGAAACTTTTATTGCTATTTCAACATGATTCATTCAAGGTATTAACGCTCATGACAAATGGTCTTGAAAAGAACAGTGATATAGGTCTGCGGCAGTTAGAAATATATAGGCTAAGAAAGGAGTTATGAAACTTTATTTGAGGTACTTTTTTCAGGAGAAGTCAATAAAAGTAAAATTGGATGGGACATATATGACCAAGTTTCGATGGAGAAATAGATTCTGTATTTTATTTGACTATCCTTTTCAAGATGGAAATATAATTTTATTTCATAACTAAAGAAATGGCAATAGAGAGAGAATATAGCAGTAGGAAATTTTACGACCATACAGGCTATATTTTTCTTTGTTTTCCTTTGCTTGCCTTATTAAATGTTTTCTTTTCTTTCTTTTTTTTTAAAATAAAAAACTTAAAATTTTATTCTATTTAAAGTGTAAGACATTTTTATATACAATCTTTAAGTAAACAATAAAAATCATTTCTTTACACTAGTATGTAAAAAGTTTACAAATGAGGTTTTATTACTTCTTATTGTGTTATATATTCCTATATAATATATTTTTATATTTTTTATTTTTTAATTTTGTAAATTGAAAAGTTATTTTTTATGAAATTCTATGGGGTTTTTAAGGTAAAAACGTAGAAATTTTAAGTAGGCCAAATTTATAAATCATTATCGATATCAAATAATTGTTTTTGCTTTCCATCGAGTATGGGTATTATTTATGTAATTGGATCATTTTTATTAAAATGACAATATTGCTTAAACGTTTTAATTCACATGAATTAAACTACAGAGAGCTTTATCCGTAGCAGATGTAAGATGTAAATATGATGTTATTCCATAACTAGAAATGCAGTATAGAGATAGTAAAGGAATAGAATTTTTAGAGTACACATGTAATATTTTTCTTTGCATTCTTTTGTTGCATTCTTATATATTCCAATTTTTCTTTTTATTTTCTTTGAAAACTTCTAAAATTTTATTCATTTTAAAATGCATAAACTCTTTATCTTAATTTACGTTTTAGTTTAAAATGAGTCTTAAATTAATTTTAGTTTAGCTGTTTTTGTTTTGGCAAAACCTGTTTCAGTTGCTTAACTTTAACTTTTTCTTTGGCAAATTTCTTTATATTGGATTTAATTTCGCCATTTGTAACGTCAGCAATTCCATTTCATAAAATGTCGACGTAATTGTATGCACAACTTAAAGTATTTAACATTTTATTTCGGTCTCGTAATTAATACTGTAATTGTTCACATTACAATATTAATAGTTTTTCGTCAGCTAGAAATATGTAGGTCAAGACAGTGCAGTTATGAATTTCTATCTCGGGCACTTCTTCAGATGAAGTGAATAAATGTAAAATATCATGTGACATGTATGACTAAGTTTCTGACTTTCAATTGATAATTACATTCTCTATTTTATTTATTTATCCTTTTGAAGATGTAAATATGCTTTTATTTCATAACTAGAAATGGCAGCAGAGAGAGAATATAGCAGTAGAAAAGTTTACGACCATAGAGGCTATATTTTTCTTTGTTTTCCTTTCATTGACTTATTAAATGTTTCCATTTCTTTCTTTTTTTAAACTTTTAAACTTTTAATCTATTTAAAATATAAGAAACTTTTATATACAATCTTTAAGTAAGCATTAAGAATACATTTCTTTTCACTGTTCATGTAAAAAATTTACAAATAAGGATTTATTATTTCTTATTTTTTTTATATATTCTTATTTTTATTTTATATTTGAAGAAATTGTTAGGTTATTTTTCATGAATTTCTGTCAAGTGATTTAGGTAAAAAACTAGAACTTTTATGTAGGTTAAACTGTTTGAAGTTATAAATTATTATGGATATCTAATAATTCAGTTTGCTCTCCATTGGGTCTGGGTATTATTTATGTAATTGGATTACTTCTAATTAAGTTGATAACATCGCGTAAACGTTTCAACTCACATTAATTAACGTATAGTTTTATCTCTAGTAGATGTAAGATGTAAATATGATATAATTTCATAACTAGAAAGGGCAATATAGAGAGATTAAATCAACAGAATATTTTGGAGTACACGTGTAATATTTTTCATTGCATTCTTTCGTTGCCTTATTATATATTCCAATTATTTTCTTTTTATTTTCTTATAAAACTTCTAAATTTTATTCTTTTTAAAATGTATGAACTCTTTACCTTAATTCAATTTTTAGTGTAGAATGGGTCTTAAATAATTTTTAGTTTAGCCGTTTTTGTTTTAACAAAACCTGTTTCAGTTGCTTAAATTTAACATTTTACTTTGGAAATTTCTTTATACAGGATTTCATTTCGCCATTTGTAACGTCACCGATTCCACTTCATAAAATGTCGACGTAATTGTATGCACAACTTAAGGTATTTAAAATTTTATTTCAGTCCCGTAATCATTACTGTAATGGTTCAGTTTACAATATTAATAGCTCTTCGTCAGCTAGAAATATGTAGGTCAAGACAGTGCTGTTATGAAATTTTATTTGAAGCATTTCTTTATATGAAGTCAATAAATGTAAATTTTGATGGCACATATATGACCAAGTTTCTGGGTTTCAATGGATAAATATATTCTCTATTTTATTTATTTATCCTTTTGAAGATGTAAATATGCTTTTATTTCTTAACTATAAATGGCAACAGAGAGAAATTAAAGCAGTAGAAAATTTTACAAACATATAGACTATATTTTTATTTATTTTCTTCCTTTGACTTATTAAACCTTTCTAAAACTTTATATCTCTTTTTCAAAATTTATAAAATTTAAAACGTAAATAAAGGTTTAATTAAAAACATAAGAAATATTTATTATTTTTGGCATACAATCTTTAAGTAAGTATTAAAAATGCATTTTATTTTCACTATTCCTTTACAAATGATGATTCTCTATTTCTTCTAAGCAGAATTAGAGCACCAAATATTTTCTTTGCAAATAAAATAATGCATATGTGTTTGATTGTTTTAAATCTTCTAATGGCAGTCACACCTTTTTTAAAATTCTGTATTGTGAATTAGGTAAAACCCTGAAAATTTTATGTAGGTGTTAAACCTACATCGACCTATGGCTTATTGCGACGAATAACTGGTCGAAATTATTAGTTTTTATCGACATGAAATGATTATCTTTTCTCTCCATCTGGTCTTGAGATTAATTATATAATTAGGCATTTTAATAACGTGATAAAATACTTTAAACGTTTTGATTCACCTGCCTTGAAACGTAATAATAGTTTTATACATAGTAATGTAAAATATATAATAACTAGAAATGGCAGTATAGACTAAATAAACAGAATTTTTTAGTGTACACATACTATACTTTTCTGTACTTTCTTTCCTTTCCTTACTATATATTTTAAAAATTTTCTTTTTCTTTTTGAAAACTTCTAAAGTTTTATTATATTTAAAATATGTGACATATTTAACTTTAATCACCTGATAGAGTTGAGTGGTTCTTAATTTAGTATATGGTGCTTTTGTGAAAGTCTGTTTTAGTTGCTTAACTTTAACTATTTCCTTGGAAAAATTTCTATGTTCTTGATTTCATTTCGCCATTTCTAATGTCAGTGCAATCCGTTTCTAAGAATATCAATGTTACAGTAAACAATATTTAAAGTATTGAACATTTTATATCTGTCATATAATTAATATTGTAATGGTTTATATTACAATATTAATGGATTTTTGAGAGGTAGAAATATGTAGATCAAGAAAGTAGATGTGAGACATTTTTGTAGTTGCATTTAAGATAAATTCGTCATTTCTAATGTCAGTGCAATCCATTTCTTAGAATATCAATGTTATAGTAAACAACATTTAAATTATTGAACATTTTATATTTCTCATATAATTAATATTGTAATGGTTTATATTACATTATTAATGGATTTTTGAGAGATAGAAATTTGTAGGTCAAGAAAATAGATATGAGACATTTTTGTAGTTGCATTTAAGATAAATTCGCCATTTCTAATGTCAGTGCAATCCATTTCTAAGAATATCAATGTTATAGTAAACATTATTTAAAGTATTGAACATTTTATATCTGTCATATAATTAATATTGTAATGGTTTATATTACAATATTATTGGATTTTTGAGAGGTAGAAATATGTAGATCAAGAAAGCAGACATGAGACATTTTTGTAGTTGCTTTTAAGATAAAGTTAATAAAAGTAAAATATGATGGAACATATGTAACAAAGTTCCTGAATTTCAATGCATAAATGTATTCTGTAGTATATTTGTCTATCCTTTTGAAGATGCAAATAAAATTTTATTTCATAACAAAAAAATGCAGTAGAGAGAAACTTACGTTATAGAAAGTTTTATGAATTTCTTTGTTTTTATTTCCTTGTCTTATTATATATTTCTATTATTTCTTTCTGTTTTTTGGTCTTCCTAAAATTTAAGTCTATTTAATACAAATATTTATTAATTTTTGGCGTACAATCTTTATGTAAAAATAAAAATCCACTTCTTTTTACAATTCATGTATAACAGCTTACAAATGATTCATTAGATCGTATTTTTTCTAAGTAATATTTTCTTTACATATACATTTTTAACTCAATTTCTACATTGCTAGAAAAAAACACATGAAGTTGTAAATCAGTATTCAGATTATAACAGCATTATTTATAATGTTGGGAAGTATTTCTCAAGGAATTACAATAACTTAGTTCATTTTAATCTTTCAATTAAAGTTTTTTTAACAAATCCTTCATATTAAAATAATGCCTTTAACAGAAATTTTTACAAAACATCTTTAAAGACATAATTTTTAATATGGAAAGTTTTATATTCGTTAAATTATTATTGTAAAATTATATTACGGTAATAAATTTACTGTCTATTTATTTTACATATTCTCTGTCTTTCTCTCGATATATATAATGGACGTATAACAAAAACTATATTTTTAGCTTAAGCTATAGATTAGATAACCTAAGAGTAGCATAGGGTTTTCCATCAGTGTCTACTATATATTAGTATAATTATTTTTCTTTACAAATACTCTAAATAATGAAGCCATTTTGATTGGGTTTTGTTGTAAATGACTTTAACAAGTTTTTATTAAAAATATAATTAAAACGTATATCAAAGTTACGTTTAATACTATATTACTCAGGGTATATTGAATGAGATAATTTTGAATATCTAATAATTATACACAATACATTTTTCTTACGTTCTCATAATTAGTATAGCACTTAGACTAGCCATGATGGTCTTGCCTGTGAAGCCCAAACTCAGTACGGGCAATACAAATGTGCAATGTTTGAATGCCCTACCACAGTACATCCAATGCATAATATATAATTTACCATTTTTCCATTAAATGAAGGTAAAAAATATTTATAGTTCAAGCTCCATCTGTTAATGTAACATAATGAACTGGATGTAACAAAGTGGAGTTAATGTAATATAATGCAAAAATATTTATACTTTAAACTCCATCTTCAGCTAACATAAAGGGAAATTATAGTTACACATTTGGAGAAATATATTAGAATAATTTGAAGTTCAGTTGAAAATTTTAAGAATGTGAAGAGGAAAGCAAATTACGTTTTCTATGATGGTTTAAAGAGTAATATTATATATATGATACACTTTTGAACATCAAATACTCACACTCAATTAAATAAATTCCTGAAACATTTTTCTTTCAGTAGCTGTTAGTGTAACTTAATAGACTTTGTAATGACAGAAAAAATATTTATAGTTTAAGCTCCATCTCCAGCTAACATAAAGGGAAACTATAGTTACAGATTTCGAGAAATATATTATAATAATTTAAAGTTCAGTTGAAAATTACAAGGATATCAAGATAATTAGTTGATTTCTGTTGCAAATGTACTCCACATACTTTTTATTAAAAATATCCTTATATTTTATATTAAAGAAAATTACGTTACCTATGATGATTTACACAGTAATTTTATAAGATATACTTTTGAACATAAAATATTCACACTCAGTTAAATCAATTCGGGAAAAATTTTTATGTAACTCCTGATGTATCCATAATGGACTTTATCTGACAGAATAAATATTTATAGTTTAAGTTTCATCTCCAGCTAACATAAAGGGAAATTATAATTACAGATCATGAGAAATATATTGGAATAATTTAAAGTTCAGCTGAAAATTATAAGGATATCAAGCTAATTAGTTGATTTTTGTTGCCCTTTTTTTCACATACTTTTTATTAAATAATATCCTTATATATTATATGAAAGACAATTACTTTACTTATGATGGTTTATACAGTAATAGCATAAAATATACTTTTTTACATAAAATATTCACTTTCAGTTAAATCAATTCATGAAACTTTCTTCGTAGCTCTTGATGTACCTATAATGGTCTTTATCTGACAGAAAATATATTTATAGTTTAAGTTCTATCTAATGCTAACATAAAGGAAAACTAAAGTTACACATCAGTCTCGAGAAAATATTAGTATCATCCGTATTCTTCTTGAAAATTACTATCAGAATGTCAAGTTATCTCTCTATAAATTGAAGGAAATGAAGAGAGTGGTCATGCAATTTGATCATTTAGGGTAAAGTTTATTGTAGACACTATCGAAAGCAGACGTATTTTACTCCAACAAGAAAACTTTATTATTTATTTTTCG
>CM063508.1:54520857-54523357 GCA_032207245.1 Pardosa pseudoannulata
TAAATATCATTTTAGTAGATATAATAATCATAAATTTATTTAAGATAAACTTGAAGAAAGATTATGAATTATTTTGTTAGGACAATAATTTCCTTTTAAAATTTATCTCTATATACGATATATGTTTTAAATATAAAAAAGTATAAAATGTTTTCTTTATAAATTCAATTTTAATAACAGTAAATATGTCTTAGAAATTTCTTAGAAATGTTTTCTGTAAAATACATTTTAACTGGTTCAGTTTATAATCAACAGAACTACTGTTGTTTATCTTAGAATGACATGTTAATAATAATAATATTTCAAAGAAATTTCACGAAAACTGCGTATATGTATTTAATTTTAGTTGTACTCAGAGATATATCTATTTCTGACAAATTTATTTTGAGTAATAACTTATGTGTTAATTATATATATATATATATATATATATATATATATATATATATATATATATATATATATATATATATATATATATATATATATATATATATATATATATATTAGAACAAATAATGTTGGTTATGACTTCCTTTTAGGAAGTCATAGATTAAATTAATACACAAGAGGAGAAAGATGCTTGCAATATGATTATCGCAATGTATTACGAATAAGAAATAGCATAGATATCTCAATAAAATTTATTCTGAATAATAATTTATGTCTGTATATTTAATGCTGTAAATTACATGTTGATTTAAAATGTTGATTCTTTTATGATAGCCGCTGATGGAATTATTCATGAGTATTGATGAGATAGATGATATTAATATCATTATACACCCATTATTGGGAAGTAAATCCATTTTAGTAAGTTATAAATTTTCAATACCTTGCCTATAATTTGCGAGGGACTTTTTGGAAAATTCTCCTAAAATCATCTAAACATCCTACTTGGCAGTCCGTCTCATTTAACGTTCTCACGCAGGTTTAACTAAATATTTGTGCTACTACTGTAAATGAAAATATCTCTTTAATACTTGTATTCCATACAGTGTCAGTTAGAATTCTCCATATAAAAAGTGGAAGTTGTGCCTAAATTCTATTTTTTTATACATAGAACTGATTGAAAATGTCTTTAGTGGTCTTAGACAATTTCATAAGTGGATTTAAGTGGTTTTATTTTGTTGCTTGGGAAAAGTTACTATCCATCATGTAGTTTCAAACCAATGGTCATGACACAGGTAATTCTTGACAACGCAAAAAGAGTCCTCTTTTGAAAAAAATTATAACGAAAGTTCTAATGCCAATAATATGTGCAACAAGGATATACATATGTGTAAAACACGTCTACTTTATACCATGGTTCACGAATTACAACAACTGATGAACTAAGTACGTAATGAGAAGATCACAGTAAAAAGAATGAAAGGGTCAGTGACTTCAATTGGGGACCCATACGAATCGGCTAGACGTAAACAATAGAGAAACGCATTGTTTTTCTAGTGTGTATGACAAGTTTCCGGAAAAAACAAAGGAGCTACCTTTGGTTACCATTAAAATAACCATATTTTGATTCGAGATTGATGTACTGAACTGTTGAATGGACGATCAATATTTTTATAGAGGAGACTTGCTGAATCTGTTTTGTGGTTTTCAATTAGATTTTACTAAATTCAAACCTAATCAATACGTAGTGAAATTAATCTATTGTATTTTTCCTCTGTCTTTAATCCAAACCAATTCTACAATTTTATAGAATAAAGTTAACTTCTGAAGTGCTTCAACTCAGACCCTAGCAAAAATAAACAGAAGTTGTATAAAAGGAAACTCGAAGTCTCTCCAAGAAAATGAGAATAATAAAAACAATTTAATGCTTATTTTGAAAGAAAACAATGGAATGAGTTTCAGATCCTTCAACATCTGACAAATGAAATAATAGTCGTACGGTAAAGAACATACATGTTCTGTAATTGTATCTTTATATGGTCTATTTGTGTGCATAAAATTTACTTGAATTTCCGTTTTCAACATTGCTATAGAGATTTATCAAACCCTCTATATTATAGTTAATTAAACTATCAGTTCAAATAACTTTTGTTTTTGTATTTTAAGTTATGCATAACACATTGAATATATTGGTGCAAAAATAATGGTACAGTTACCATAGTACCACAGTAGGTTATCATAGTAGAAAAAAAAAGTGAGGAATTGATATTAAATATAAATTTGATATTTTATCGGATTTTATAGCTAGTTGAGTAATTATTTAACTTGTCTTTACGAATGTCTGATACCCTAATTATAAATTATATGAAAAGAATATTGAAGCGTATGAAATGTTATGTATCAGCCAAAGTCCAAAATCAATACTCTCATTTGCATCAAAAAATAAATTTGCACCTGGAGCCTTAATAACTCTTTCCTCTGGACGATTAAAATTTAATTTTTATCTCCTTGGGAAAAGGAAACGGAAGGTTGAGTTCCTTTACCACCACCACACATCACACATGCATGATTTATTCATTTTCACTCCTTCTTTCCACGAACTTATTTC
>CM063508.1:54525857-54558357 GCA_032207245.1 Pardosa pseudoannulata
TGCCTTTTACGATAATACCTTATACATACATATTATTTTTAAAACAATTAAAAATACATGGATATTTAAAGGACAATACATATTTAACCTATATTTATGCATTATATATTGTCTCAGTATATTATTTTTATTTTGTTCTTTTCCATTAGTTTCCATACCTCTATACTTTTAAATTTTCATGTTTGGATTAGAGCGTTCAAATAAATGCTTTTCATATCCAATAACTTATAAACTTGAGTAAACGTAAATTCATTTATATTAAAATCTATGTCTAATAATTTATCTTAAGAGATTGATAGTTATTGACATACTCGTATTTCCGGAAAATATACACTTTGAATATTATCCATTTAAATGAGATTGTCACATAAAATCTTTAAAATTTAAAATATATATGAAAGTGTACACATGTATAGACACATTCATATATATGTATATTTTTGAATATAAAGTATAATTACATTGCTTTCACACAGATATAAATATTAAATAACTTAAAAGTATTGCACAATTTCAGCTCTTGAATATTTAGTTTGATTCAATTACGTTAACAAGTTCAAGATACATTGCAACGCTCTTCATTTGTTTAGGAATCTCAGAAAATATTTGTTTAATGCTTTTAATATTATTAAAATAGGAAAATAAAATCTCGAATTCAGAAGATATATATCTGAACATATATTTAATGTTCTGTGTAAGGAAATGTAATAAAAGTTTTACAACTAAAACATCAGATACTTTATAATTAAGATGATTTTAATTTCAAATTTTATTTTTGTTCATTATGAAAGATGTTCCTCTGCAAAAATAACTGATAAAAAATATTTTATTCTGAAATGAAAGAAAATTGTGTTCACTGTAAAGATGTCACGTATTGTCATGTATTCTTGGCACAGTCAAGAATTATCTGTATGGAGTTAATGTGAGCATCAATACAATGGTTAATGTATAGTAATAACAATTCACCTGTTTAATATAGTATGAAGTGTATCATATCATCTGCAGATAATTTTAGAATACTAATTTGCGATTTAAATGCACTAATGACACATTTCGCATAATTATAACTTTCAATATTAAATTCCTGATGGGAAACATATTAAAATCAAATTTTGAGATGATAACTGCATCATTACATTGGGTGAAATTCTGAACTTTTTATTCTTAGATATTATTTATACTACCTTTATCAACAATGCATGCGTATCCTAATTGATAACAGAAGTTCAAATTTGTATTGAACAAATCATTTTCAGGTATACCTGGCGAAACATTAAGTTTCAAATCAAAATTAAGTTTCAAATCAAAACAAAACATGCATTGTCAATCAACAAAGTTAGCTAAATATAAAAAAAAAATACTTCTTTTATAATCAAGTTCACGTTAATCTTAATATAATAGATCAGTCTTAATATAATAGATAATAATATATATAAGTCTTAATATAATAGTAAATTAATATAAGTATATATTAATATAAGTCTTAATATAAAAGATTTTAGAGTCAAATAAATTTTATAATAACAAAAATCATTTCTTCCTAAAATTTTCTTGAAACTATATATCTAGTTTATTAATAATGTGATAATCACAGTATTAAACTCGAATTTTGAGATGATAACTACATCATTACAAACAGTAAATCCTTTCTTATTCTTAGAGAATTTTATATTTATTACCAATCAACTATGTAGATATCCTAATTGATAACAGAAGTTCAAATTTGTATTGAACAAATCATTTTCAGGTATACCCGTGGAAATATCTAATAAGTTTCAAAGTAGATCAATGATCAAAACAAAACGAGCATTATCAATCGCCGACAAAGTTAGCTAAATATAAAGAAAATACTTCTTTTATAATCTGAAGTTAAATCTTAAAATTTTAATAATAATTTGTAGCTTATATTTAAATTGTCGATTATATTTTATTAATATAAAAGTATTAATATAAGTCTTAATATAATAGATAGTCTAAGTCGAATAATCTTATAATAAAATAATCATTTCTTCCTAGATTTGCTTGAAACTATACTTCTCTTGTAGCATTTTGTTCTGCTAAAGTATTAAACAGGAATTTTGAGATAATACCTACATCATTACAAACAATAAATCCAAAAGGTGAAAATCTGAAATTTTTATTCGTAGAGGTTATTTTTACCTCCTTCATCAACAAATTATTTCATGCATATCCTAATTGATAACAGAAGTTCAAATTTGTATTGAACAAATCATTTTCAGGTATACCTGGCGAAACATTAAGTTTCAAATCAAAATTAAGTTTCAAATCAAAACAAAACATGCATTGTCAATCAACAAAGTTAGCTAAATATAAAAAAAAAATACTTCTTTTATAATCAAGTTCACGTTAATCTTAATATAATAGATAATAATATATATAAGTCTTAATATAATAGTAAATTAATATAAATATATATTAATATAAGTCTTAATATAATAGATAGTCTAAAACAAATAAATCTTATAATAAAAAAATCATTTCTTTCTAACTTTTCTTGAAACTATATTTCTCTTGTAGTATTTTGTTCTGCTACTGTATTAAACTCGAATTTTGAGATAATAACAACATCAATAATAAATCCAAAGGGTAAAAATCTGAACTTTTTATTCGTAGAGCTTATTTTTACCTCCTTCATCAACAAATTATTTCATGCATATCCTAATTTATAACAGAAGTTCAAATTTGTTCTGAATAAATAATCTACTTCTGATATACCTGTGGAAACACTGAGTTTCAAACTAGAAATATCAAAACAAAACGAGCTTATTTGTACCACTTTTATCAACAAATTATTGCATGTATATCCTAATTGATAATAGAAGTTCAAATTTGTTCAGAATAAACAATTTTCAGACTACTTCTGATATACCTGTAGAAACATTGAGTTTCAAAATAGAAATATCGAAACAAAAGGAGTATTACCAATCAACAAAGTGAGCTAAATATAAAAGAAATAGGTCTTTCATAATCAAAAACAATATATCAGTCCTTGCTATATTATGCTATATGCAAAGTGTATCCTTTCTAATAACTGAAATATGTTTGAACAATTTTTTTTTAACTTTATAAGGGTCTATCAAGTGTCTGACCATAAAAGTGTATTTAAATAGTATACGTTGTGTTATAGATTAAGTTATTTAGTTTGTTCTTGGTGTCAAAATTAAAATAATCGAATATATATCTTAAAACGTTTACACTTTATATTGTAATAAAGTATGTAACCGAAAGATAAATCTTAATATAACAGATATTCTAAGTCAAATAAATATTACAATTAAATAATCATTTCTTCCTAAACTTGTTTGAAACTGTACTTGCATCATTTTGTTCTGCTACAGTATTAAACTCAAATTTTGAGATGATAACTACATCATTACAAACAATAAATCCTAATTGTAAAAATCTGAACTTTTTATTCGTAGAGCTTATTTATACCACCTTTATCAACAAATTATTGCATGCATATCCTAATTGATAACAGAAGTTCAAATTTGTTCTGAGTAAACAATTTTCAGATTTCTGTGGAAACATTGAGTTTCAAAGTAGAAATATCAAAACAAAATGAGCATTATCAATCAACAAAGTTAGCTAAATATAAAAGAAATAGATCTTTCATAATCAAGTTCCTGTAATACTTCTTAATTTAAAAAAATATCTCAGTCCTTGCTATATTGTGCTATATTCAGAGTGTATCCTGTCTAATAACTGAAATATGTTTAAACAATTTTTTTACTTTATAAGCTTCTATTAGGTGTCTGACCATAAAAGTGTATTTAAAAAGAATACTTCGTGTTAAAGATTAAGTTATTTAGTTTGTTCTTGGTGTCAAAATTAAAATAATCGAATATATATCTTAAAACGTTTACACTTTATATTGTAATAAAGTATGTAAGCGAAATATAAATCTTAATATAACAGATATTCTAAGTCAAATAAATATTACAATTAAATAATCATTTCTTCCTAAACTTGTTTGAAACTATATTTCTCTTGTAGTATTTTGTTCTGCTACAGTATTAAACTCGAATTTTGAGATAATAACAATATCAATAATAAATCCAAAGGGTAAAAATCTGAACTTTTTATTCGTAGAGCTTATTTGTACCACTTTTATCAACAAATTATTGCATGTATATCCTAATTTATAACAGAAGTTCAAATTTGTTCTGAATAAATAATCTACTTCTGATATACCTGTGGAAACACTGAGTTTCAAACTAGAAATATCAAAACAAAACGAGCATTATCAAACAAAGTTAGCTAAGTATAAAAGAAATAGATCTTATATCCATTAGACAAGTTCACTTAATATCTCTTAATTAAAAACATATCTCAGTCCTTGCTATATATTCTGCTATATTTAAAGTGTATCCTGTCTAACGACTGAAATATGTTTTAACAATTTTTTACTACTTTATAAGGCCCTATCAAGTGTCTGACCATAAAAGTGTGTTTAAAAAGAATACTTTGTGCTATAGATTAAGCAATTTAGTTTGTTCCTGGTGTTAAAATTAAAATAATCGAATATACCTCTTAAAACGTTTACACTTTGTATTGCAATAAAGTATGTAAGAGAAAGATAAATCTTAATATAATAGATAATCTAAGTCAAATAAATTTTATAATAAAATAATCATTTCTTCCTAAATTTGCTTGATACAATATTACTCTGGTATTATTTTTTTCTGCTACAGTATTTGTTTTGAATACTTCAAGGTTTAAAGAGATTTAAGTCATCTAAAAACACAAAAATAAGTTAAAGAATCTCAAGAAATATAGAATCCTGTTAAAAAAATAGACGTATGGTAATCAAAATGATTGGGATCATCTAATCTATTTCTTAAGTTTTAGTAATGAAAGATAAATTTGCCATTTACTTACCCCATTCTTTACAACAAAATTGTCTCAGCTGTGAACGTGCTATCTGCAGAAGGATTGCATTGCGTAGGAAGTCTTCAATTTCAAAGACTGGTTTCTTTTCCTATGATTTCAAACTTGCTATCTTGGAGTTAACATTAAATCAATTCAATTTCTGGAATGGTTCAATAACTAATTGATTTTTAAAATATATTTTCTTGATATGCTGTAGAAAAACCAATTTCAGGGACGAGATTATATTGCATTATGCTCTTGTTTTTTCTATAAAAATGTCTGAATATAATCCTCTATGTAATATTATCTCCTCGCTTTTGATATCAGGATCACAAAATGTCCACTTGCCATCTGAAAAATTAAATTATATTATAAGTTCAGTTACAAATTAAACAGAAAGAAAAATGATAGACATTAGAAAGATATATTAACATTAAAAAATGAGGAAGAAATATAAGCATTATAAAATAATTAAATTATAATTATAATCGTAACAATCATAACAAAACTGTACATAATAAAAAGATTATGGATTAATAATTAAAATTTCATATAATTAAAGACGAATAGTTTTAATTTTTCAATATTTTCTCTCTAATTGTTCAGGAGAGTTAAAACGTCTATATTACATTTTTAATTATTACTAATAGTTTTTATTTATTTTATAATTCTTATCAATAATCACCATTAATAGTTTTAATTTTGTACTGTGATAAAGTTTATATTTATTATAAGAAGATGAATATTAAAAATACTGTTTTTGCTTCACCCATTTTATATTTTTTACTCAATTAGATAAAAATATGGAGTATTAAGTCAAATTCTGTCTTTTACAAGTTTACTGTAATTTCAAGATATCTTGTATCACGTGTTTCGGCTGAAAATATGTGATTCGACTGGCAGCTTAGGAAACTCATGTCGATGTACTAGTAAATTATGGTTATGCTAAATAGTTTAATAAAAACATATTATGATTGATAACACAATTAACCCATTATTGTTGTTTTTGTTGACTTATGCCACTTGCTGTCACCAAGTATGATTGAGCAGGAGGCTACTCGTTTTAAGGTAAAGTGGTGAGCTTATCTTTCATAAAGTGCACCACAAGGGGAAAGTACGATTTATGCTCAAGTGGGTTCTTGTTATTTTGAAGCAGGAACCAAGCAGAAGATACATAGACATGGCCTGCCACCCCCGAGGTATTGATTGAGAATTTTGAGGACATTGTGGCCACGAACATATTTTACATGTCCCAGTCACCTTTAACAAACTCTGCGGAAGTCAGACCGGCTCGGGTTCCAAACCCGCAACCTCTCAGTTAAAAAAATCACTGCCTTAGCCGACTGAGCTACAGCGTATCTTTATTGCGTTAACTTTCTTCCATGAAGTAAAGAAACTATTAGAGTATTGAATAAATTCGTCCTTACTTTTGAACTCAAATAACCATTTTGAGAATACATTTTGACTAGTATATACGCTTTACTCTGTACATCCATATAAGAAAATTTAAAACACCCATGTTAGCCATGAATGTGTTTAGCCAAGTTTCGTTGTGCACTCTGTATGTGTTTGATATAAATAAATACCAATTAGCAATTTTAAGAATGAAACTTTGTATTTCAGACTGCTGTGGCTTCAAATAGTACAACTCAATTTTTATTGCAATTTGTGCTTTAAATAGCGGAAAAATCAATATAATAGAAATTAACCGCGCGAGATATAATTCAAAAACTTCCAGTCACAAAATGTGGTAGTTTTATGATGAGTATTATTGTGACATCTGGTTTTACAAGCCCAATTTCTATTGAAATCTGCACCATATAACTAAAAAAACATCAACAAATACCAAAATTCTCTCAATTACTTCCAGATGAGAGTACTTGAGCTATACATTTTTTAATTACTATACACTATTTTAATTAGTATTGTTATTTTTTTATATTTTTGTAAAATTGATAATATAAAAAATTAAAAGTAATATATTAGCAATTTTATAGCTGTCTATTTTAAAGAAGTGAAGAATTGTATCTCATTCAAACACACTGAAAGAAAATGCATCAAAAGTATGTAGTGCTAGCATAAAATATTAGCTACTATGCGCTGAAAAACAAAACTTTATAGCTGTAGGCAGGGGAGATTTGTTTTGTCTTGTGGAGAATATAAGTGTTAAAAACAAATAATTATGTAATAATTCAGATAAGAAAATTTGATTCTGTCTCAAGTCATCTATTAGTGCCCAATGTGGCCCAATGTGGGACCTGTCAAACTACCAACAATAGTCTTCGATGATGAAAACATTTTAGAGTGGGCAGGTAATTTATTTTATCATATTCGTATTGAAAATAAATAGCATTTCATAAAAAAGGAAATCAAAAGGACGAGCTGAAGCAACATCAATCGTTTGAAAAAGTCGCTGACAAGACTATGGAAAACTTTTGGTCTCAAAATGTGGAATTTTTATGTTCAGTATTATTGTAACATCTAGTTTTACAAGCCCAATTTCTATTGAAATCTGCACTATATAACTAAAAAGTATCAACAAATACCAAAATTTCCTCAGTTACTGCCAGATGAGAATACTTTTTTAAAATTACTATACATTATTTTAATTAGTATTGTTAATTTATTTTATATTTTTGTAAAATAGAAAATATAAATAACTATTTTAACAATTTTATAGTTATCCATTTTATAAAAGAATTGAGGGATTATATGTCATTTATTCATATTTAAGGAAAATGCATCAAAAGTATGTAGTGCCAGCATAACATATAAGCTTCTATGATGAAAAACAAAACGTTTTAGCTATTGGCAGGGGAGATTTGTTTTGTCTTGTGGAGAATATAAGTGTGAAAACAAACAATTATATAATAATTAGGAAGAAAATTTGATTCTGTCTGAAGTCATCTATCAGTGAAATTATTTTATGCCCAATGTGGGACCTGTCAAAGTACCAACAATAGTCTTCGATGATGAAAACATTTTAGTGTAGGCAGGTAATTTTTTTATCATATTCGTATTGCAAATAAATGGCATTTAATAAAAAAGAAAATCAAATGGACTAGCAAAAGCAATATGAAAGGCTTGAAAGAGTTGCTGACAAAAGTATAGAAAATCTTGCTGAATTTATGTCCAACGAATGGTAATAAATCGTAAAAGGGAGATGAAAAAATATTAATTACATTAAAATATCTCACTTAAAATTTTTAATATAAGAATGTGATTTCATTGATCATGTAAATATTTTATTTTTCCCTGAACAGTATAATTTAATATGCAGACAAGGAAGTCATATATTGTCCATATAACTTTTTTTTAAGTTAAAATAATATAATGTCACAAAATAAACACAACAGAGTCATTTACACTCAAAATATTTCATTTCTACGAAAACTCAGGAAATTTGTATCTGAATGTAGGAAAATTCATCGACCGAAACATAAATTCAAGTTACAAGTTGGATTTCTTCTGGGAAAATAATCTTGCAATACGCAGAATATATTAAAACTCTGACTCTCACAAACATAATCAACAATTCCTTTCAAGTTCACGAATGTTTGGAATCAAATAAATTCAACGGACCCTAAGCAAGATGTTTACTTAGCTTTTCATTTTAATTACAAAATATTAAACAAGAACTTAAATTAAATGGTTGTTTGGAAATGAAATGATACATCCTAAGCTCATTAAATATTTAGACCAGACATTAAAGAGTAATGAATTTGTTTCAATTATTTGATATTATTTACGCATGATAGAAGAATTGATATTTCAAAGGATTGGGTGGCATTTAAAATTTCATTTTAGTAATTACGTAAATTGAACTGCTTTCCCTGAAGGACAAATAACTTTTAAGTAAATCTAATCGCCACATTAAAAATAATATTATTTAAGCATATAGAGTTCTACCATTATATATGAATCTAGGAATTTCTTATACATAATATATTTTCCCAAGAATATATGTGAGTAGTTGGTAAACTGAAAATTTTCATTTATTATTATAAATGATAATTGTAAATAGACAGTTAAGGTTAATTTTTCATTATATTAGGGTTAATTCAATCAGGACCTACTGGTTAGATCCGATTCAGACTGGTTGCGAATAACTTTGTGAGCAACGGGGTACTACAACTCTAGTACAACAACAACAAAAAATATTTCTTTAGCCATTGTCGAAAAAAGGGACACAGTACTTTCAAGACTTAAAATCACTCTTTTCTCGATACTACATAAAATGAAAACTTCTGTTCCTTTAAGATTGACTTTTTTGCACTTCCTTTAACCCTCCGAGTGGAACACACCGGGAAAAAAAGTCTCCAAAAAATACGCTAAAGCTTTATTGTGTCAGTGACCAAAGTGTTCCATTATTTTTTACTTCACCCTTTGCCCCACCCTCGTTATTGTCCCTTTACTTCCGGTTATAAATAGATATATAAATAGACATTATTGATTGTTAATTTTTAATACACATAAAGATTGTCAATTCTCGAAGATCATCCCATAAGAAATACTGTATTCTAAAAGTACGAATAAAAAGATTTTTTTTTGTGAATTATTTATACTTTTTTACTAAAGTCATCCAAGATATTTCAGTGGTGCAATTAGAGATATATATGTTACCGCAAACGAAATTCTTCGAAATAGAGATTGGCAGAGCCATGAGAAGCTATCAGCGTCTTTGTTCCTCAGAGAGTAGGGGTGCATCCCTCAATAAATGTCAGTCAAAGTGGGGTGAAGTTCCTAAACAATCGACCTGACCCTCCTACCTCATAATTTCATGGGGGAAAACACTGTCAGAAATGTACAATACATCTATTTTTGGAACTTTTTTGGAGGTCGAAAATTGTCTGTGACAGCTGGCGGAATTGTACGTGCAAACCGCTTAGAGGGTTAATAACGCTCAAGTTTAAAAAATTAATCAGATTTGTTCATTCAAATAGTACAATTTAGCATAAAATTTATAAACAGAATTCAAAAGTGAAATACCTTGAAAAGCAAGAAAACTTACGAAATATTAATGTGTTTAAACATATTGGAAACTAAATTTTAAGATCGAATTTAAGCATATAGGCTTATAGTCTGTAAATTAAAACTTTTAAGATATCAGATTTTTAAAAATAGTCAAATTAGCTCAAAAATAGCTGTTAAAAATTGAAATTTTAAACAAAATTAGCATTTTGTATGCTATTTTAAAATATTGGAAAAATTTCAAACTTTTAAGAAATTATGTTTTCAAATAAAAGTTATCCCTTATGATGCTATAAAGTAAAATATATTCCACACTTTAATAAATATAAGGGTTACTAAATAAAGCAAGAAATTAGGTTTAATTTGATATAAAGAACTGTTTTCTTATTTGCACATTAGGAAATATATACATTTATACTATGTGGAAATGGATTTCTATCTTTATCACTTAGTGAATATATTTTATACGTTTTAATGCCTTCCTTCATCAAATAAATTATATATTTTTAATAAGGATTATTATTAATAATCCAAACTTTTATGAAAAACACAGCAAAATTTTTGCTCTTATGTTGAATCAAAAAAAGGCCGCTATAAAGAAGACTTTAATATGAAAGCACTTTTTACCATTAAATTGAATTGGAAGTTTTAAGAGTATAAGAAGTTACATATCTTAGTATTTTTTAATATATGTCCCACATTATGCATTTAACTTACTTTTGACATGCCTGAAAGTGATTGTGTTTCAAAAATTACATCAGATATATAGTAAGACACAAAATTCATTACGAACATAATTTTTGATTCATATATAAAATACTTTAAAAAAATGTATCCCTCATAAAACCCCATTAAACATGTTCTAGTGTTCTGTATATTAGTTACCTGCTTTTCGTTTCAAGTTAAAAATTTAACATTTTCAGGAAAACTAAAGCTTGTTGTTGATTGTAAATTTAGTTAAATTCAATTTATAAAAAAAGTATTTCTTAAATTTGTTCAATGTTTCATTATTTTCCTATGTTACGTTCTTTCAATTAAACTAATTTTTTGTGAATAACATATTATATGAAATGTGCGTTTTTAAATCTAATTTATTAATCATTCTGAAAAGTATTGTGTTTTACGATTAAAAATTCAAACTTAAATGTTTATTGCGTAAAAAAATATTTTTAATAGAAGTTACATAGAAAATATATTAACCTATTCGTGGGCCATTTATTTCTCACACAACGTTTTCCAACTTTCAAAAGAAAAGTGCTAAATCTATTCCATCGATGGAAAAATAAGTCACAAAACAAAACTGAATGGGGAATCAGTCTTCCCATCGTTATATTAGCAAAGTCAAGATATTATAATGGTTTTGCGCTTCGTACACATGCATTTTGTAAAATCATGTAGTTGAGAAGTTATTTTCCCAAGTCCCACGAAAAGGTTAAAACGCTCATGAATTTTAATTATAATATAGACATTAATACTAATAGAGACTTCATAATTAACATACAGTTGATGACATAGTATATTCCGAAGAAATATACCATGCTATATATATATATATATATATATATATATATATATATATACTATACATATATATATATATATATATATATATATATATATATATATATATATATATACATATATATACACACATATATATATACATATATATATATATATATATATATATGTACATATATATATATATATATATACATATATATACACATATATATATACATATATATACACAAATATATATATATATATATATATATATTTATATAACTAGATAGATATACATGCACATATATACATATATAAACTCGTGTCTTTTTATTTAAAATATCAGCAAATTTACGTTTTGTCTAGTAAAATACCAAAATGTTAAAGAAGTAAATTATAAAGGAATTCGTATATACATAAAGCCTTATCTTTCTCCTGCAGAATTCTTTTTGTGAAGCAAACTCTCTCAACTTTACGTTTGAGAGATATTTCTTTCCATCTGACTCACGAGTTAGAAAAAGCAATATAAATGTTTTCAGGGAATCAAAAACTTTAACTGCTTCTTTTAGCGACCGTAAATCAGATCAACGGCGCTTTAGTTTCTCGATCATATCTCGAAATAACCAGATGTCAATCCACAGGTCTGAGGCACGCTGCGGGGTCTATCTCATGACCAACCTCTTTTAATCCCGTTTCCATGACAACTAACATTAAAGATGCGGATGACTTCAAAGACAGCTCTGTGCTTGTTGCAGTTAAAGGAATCGCTTACTTTTCTCATCCTGCACTTTTTTTCCCTCTTCTCTCCCTTCGCTTTTTCCCTTCCCTTGTCTCCAAGGGCGGTGGAGTTAATTCGGAACATGTCACAAACTTGAGTTTAGGCACCTCAGGGAATGTTGTTCAGAGAACAAGTTGTCACCGATCCTGTGGGGATCATTTGTTTTATTTTTACGCGAGTAATTTTTACCTTGTTTTCCATCAGCTCTTATTTTCTCGCAGTTTACTTTTTTTTACGCTTTTTGTTGTTATTTTCCCAACCTGCCCGAGGTACTTCTTGGCCCCTTGTCACGCTGCAATGGGTTTTAAAGTTTCTGATGGTTAAAAGTTTTAAGTACTAGGATAAAATGAACAAGATTGTTTCGGAATTGCTTGGTGAAGAGCCTCCAAGAAAACTGTGAATTGGTTTGTAATTAGGCTTACTTTAATCAGTTTGAGGTGAAATTTTTTATGAAGTTTTTAACTTGAACAGTGGCATTTAGTTCACATAATAGTTTTAAGGAGATATAGCACCTTTTTGACTTGAAAAATCTCCTTTAAATCAACCTAATTTTGATTCATTATAAAATACAAGTTTATGGTGTATTTAAACCTAAATCTTTTGTTTAGCCTTAATATGAGTTTAACTTTATAAAAAGTGTTTTTTACATGACACAATACATTTTTTAAACTCAAAATTTGTACAGCAAGTTAATAAAACTGTCTTAATATCTGTTCTGATTTGTAAATTAGGGACATATTTTTGTTCAATTGCAAGATGATATTTATATTTCTGCAAGACACATTTCTAATATATTAAAAGACATATATTTTATTTATTAGCATTTAAAACACTATTTACTTAAGCTTACACTGGTACTTAAATTTTCAGTTTGCAAAGACTTCTTGATTTCTTAAATTTTAAAATGTCAGCTACCATTTATCTTTTAGAAAACACAAAAGAAATATATTTTCGAAACATTTAGAATCAGTTTTAAAGGAACAGTCTTTAAAAAGACATATGTAAAGTTTTGCCGGCATATAAAATTGTATATTAAAATTCTAAATATATCTCAAATATCTGTATCGGCAGAATAATAAAATTTATATAACATTAACAATGCAATAAATCTAGATTAAGGACAGGGTCAGTAAAGTAATTCAAAATATTTTTAAATAAAGAAACTGTTAATTCCATACTTTATTATCAATTAGAACAGTCTTAAAAAGTTGAATTTTTTATATAATTGAGAACACCTTTTTTTTACCCTGTAAAATCACAACGTAGTTAAGAACGAAAATTAATTGCATGAAACGTAGTCCAGAGATAAAAAAAATGAAACTGCTTGTCTCGAATTTTCTAATCGATGGTTAATTTTTTTCTCACTTATTTTGCTATTTTTTCTACCTTTCCTCTTTTATTGAGATTTTAGAATATCTTGTGATGAATGATGTTTTGAACTCGTATAGATTTTCTGCTCCTTTTTTTTATAAATGGGTGTTTTATTGATTTATTTTAAGCATTAAGAAGGAGAGAACAAAATTTATTGAAGACAATATTTTGTAGTATATGACCCACTTGAAGTATTAGGATGGCAAAAATATTGGAAGTCGTTTTTACCTTCTTGTTAACTTCCAAAAATAAAATCAATAATCGTCTTTTTTGAAGGGAAGAATAAAAGATATTCCTTTTTTTCTTACCTTGGAATGCATAAAAAGTACGCTTTACTTTAAGATATTACAAAATATTTTGGAATTAAATATCTATTTTTTATCTGAAAAAATTCTACGAGATATTTATGCTGAAACGATTACATTGTAATTCAGCCTCATGAATTTTTGAATTCGTAGGAGAGGAAAGAGTATGCTACATATTGTACTCAATCAAAGATTTGTGAAGTATCATCATTAATAATGCGTGTAGAACAATAACTGATGAATTAATGTTTGATGAAGCCTTTTCTACGAGACATTTATGCTGAAACGATTACATTGTAATTCAGCCTCATGAATTTTTAAATACATATGAGAGGAAAGAATATGCTACATATTGTACTCAATCAAAGATCTGTGAAGTATCATCATTAATAATGCGTGTAGAACAATAACTGATGACTTAATGTTTGATGAAGCCTTTTCTACGAGACATTTATGCTGAAACGATTACATTGTAATTCAGCCGCATGAATTTTTAAATTCATATGAGAGGAAAGAATATGCTACATATTGTACTCAATCAAAGATTTGTGAAGTATCATCATTAATAATGCGTGTAGAATAATAACTGATGACTTAATGTTTGATGAAGCCTTATGATTCACGGTAGAAGAGAAATATCAATTTAATTTTATATCCAAATCTTCTTAAATATTCTACTGTAAACTAGTATAGTTAATTTCCTTGTAATATTTGGGGGTGTGGGATGATAAATATGTTGCATTCAGATTGCTAGCTTATACTTGAGATATTTTCTAAAAAATGCATGAAAAATAATATATATTTTTTGCAGTACCATAGAAATTTTATAAAATGCTGTGGTGTAGTACATTACTGTGGTTATTTCAAAGCATTTTATAACCCAAGTTTACTTTATATCGTCTTTAATAATAGTAAAATGCCACTGATCTATATTACAACATTCAAATATTGAACAAAAGACAATGAAATATACTAAAAAAATATTTAAAAAAATTAAAAATTAAAAGAAGCATTCCACGTGATACGCCTGAAAAAAATTGCCAATTTCCAAGAGAATACTGCATTCTTTACCTTCCTTCTTTCTACTCAGGCAACCCTATACTTTTTAAATTATCGTGTGCTCATGCATTCGTTCTTCCATTGTCCTTCGCACTATGCGTCCATTCCTGGCTCTGCCCAGAAGGACTCCAAGAATGGTCCCGAATCGCCTCCTGGAGACCAATCACAACTCTCCAAAACTTGGTGAAGTTTAAGTGCAATCGTTTTCACTGGTCGCACCACACGCTTCCTGGAGTCGAGAAAAAAACTTGGGCATTCAACCCACAACGTGTGAGTGCGGCGAGCAAATTAGTTTCGCAAACCTTATGTCAAACATAGCTGCACTCTCACAACAGGAATTAATAAATCATGCCACAGGTGTCAAAAGGGGAAACATTGGACGATTACAAGAATTGAATTGATACTTATGACTACCCATTCTTTCTAATAGTCATCATAACTTATTTCCTCTTCTAATTTCCAACACCTTAGTGCTCTCAGTTCAAAACATACAAAATTTTTACTCCTCAATCGCCCTTATTTTTCTCATAGTTTATAATATATGTTTATAATTCTAGACAAATACTTTATTCGGTTATTCCTTTAATCAGTTCGAAAAGATACAACACACCGAGCGTACTCTGTGAAGCGAGACTTAACAACTCTTCTGATTGGGACTCTGCCTGCCTTATATAGGCCTGAAGAAACTGCTGTAATATTCTAGAAACCGGAACCGGAACTTGTCACGTGACGCCCCGCTTGGCAACCTTGGGACACTTGGCGACGAACTTGGAGCCAAAAATAGGTTTCAAAAACTGTCGCCAACGAGCATATATATATATCGCCAATTTGGCGAGATACCCATAGAGTCCTATGCTAAATTTGCGGTTCACTAAACAAATTCGTAATAATATGTATGAGAACAGTGTGTGTATGAGTGAAAGAAAAAAATAAATGGAAGAGAATAGTTATGAGGGACATCTGGTACGATTGAGGTTCCGTATATTTGAAGCCATGTATATATGAGTAGCGGCGACCAAGTGTTTCAAAATTATCTTTACCAAACAAGACTTTTAGTCAGCTGTAGAGTCATCAGAGGGTTCTACGGAAGTAATCTCTCTCTGTTCTACGAGAAGCAAAGAGACGGTTGACTATTTTTGATTACTGTTTGAATAAACTCGAGTCTCCTAAAGGGGCGTGAATTATGCAATATAACTTCGTGATTGAGTTACAACTTTTCCGAAAATAAATATGTTTGATTTATTGGTGATAATATCGTAAATAAAGAATTAAATAAAACAAAATAAATAAAAATAATGGGAATAATTTTAATTTAATTTTTGGCTAGCATTTTTTCTTATTTTACAAATTTAAGAATACTGTGCTACGCAAAAGGATTATGAATATTAATGCTTATTAATCTGTATAGAAGTTTTATTCTTAAATAAACTAAAAGAAATAAAATTAAAAGTGACAAAAACACATTCTACTAATAGTAATGACAAATTTTAAAAGGAACATGAAGGTGATTTTTTAACTTATCTCATTTTACTCCATCTCTTATTTTTTTATTCTTATTAAAAGTTATATTTCTAATGAAAATACATTTCTAAAACTTGATTCTCTTGATATGTATTTGAGAGGTCTAAATAAAGAATGCTATGTACTTTTTTAAAGGAGAAATGCATGTTTCTTACTGAATACTAAGAAATTTATTTTGCGTATTTGTCTTGATGAAAATAGCATGCAAGAAAAATCAGCCTAAATTTTATGATCATGCAATTATTAGAAAGTGGAGGTATAAGTTAAAGACTATTATTGCGTTTTAATACTAAAGCAAATTTTGACTTACTTTTGTTTTAATCTTTTTTTAATCTTTAGATACAATCTTATAGTTATCAGTGATTTCCTAATAGACGTTGTTATTTTTAATATACAAAGACAGGTATAAATATTTTCTTTACAAAATATATAATTCAACTGAAATATACTCTACTAAATCTTCTCAACAGAAAATTTCTTACTACTATACGAATTCAAATTTGCGCAAAGTGTTACTATTTTAATCCATTTTTAATTTCGATCTAAAATAGGAATATTATTAGAATTTCCTTAAAATGCATGATATAAATTACAACATCGATAAATGTATTAAGTAAATGTTCTCTCTCATTATGAAATTTTTAGCCATGATATAGCAATTTGGAAAGTCAAAGGAAATTAAAATGCTTAATTGAAAAGTACATTCGGTTTCACTAAAATAAGTTACATTTTCTTTACCATTTATTTTTAAACAGAACGATGGATTTCCCTTTGGAGAGTTTTCAGTTTTCGACAAATGTCCGAACAAATAACGACTTGTTGAAAATTATTCATTGCTATTTGATCATCTTAAAAAACACGTATCATTTTGGTGCATAGAATGTTTCCATGAGAAAAATATCGGACACTCCCTGATGACTCAGTAAACTGAATTAAATAAAACAAAGAAATAAAATTAAAGATCGTGATAATAACTAGATATGACTTTGAAAGGTAAGAACCGAAGATTATGCCTTTGGGAGGAGAGTAGGAATATAACAGATTAAAAACCTTTTAACACATGAGGTCATTAATATAGGTTATTTTCTTCTTTTCAGCCACTTGCAAATATAATGATGTATTTTGCATTTTATTATTTTTAATTTTTAAATAATGCTGTTAATACTTCATCTTAGTATTGTTTATTATTTATTATTAGCCATATATTGTTTTATCTTATATATTAGCCATTTATACGAGGTTAAGGAACCTTCATAACTGACAGATTTCTAACAAAAATATGAAATGATTTTTTGAAAAATTGAGATACGTATATGTTTTATTAACAAAAGATATTTGATTAACCTGACTATTTTAATGTATTTAAACCTGTTCCTTCTGATACACATTTATTTTAAAATTTAAAAGAAATTCTAGTTAAAAATTTAAAAATATTAAATTAATTTTAATTTTATTTAAAAATTTTAAAAAATATTTTTAAATTACTAATTTAATTAAAAATTGTCTTTTGAAAGTTTTTTAATTGAATTGGTAATTTTAAAATATTTTAGAAGCATTATATTCTTCTATTTCGTATTCAAACATTTCCAGATTGCCTATTAATGGTTTTATCACATAACGAGTATATTTTTTAAAACCGCATAATACTTTCACAAGTTACAGAAAGATATTAATAACATGAAACTATAACGCAAGCTATAGTACAGTTTGAAATAACTCTTATATAAATTCTATTTTACAGACGTTATTTAGATTCCATTAAAAAAACTTGTTTACGTGAAAACGTGTTTACCACATGTTTTGCAATAACAAAACATCGGAACATTTGATATTTTGCATAATAGGAAATGCTACTTACATAAGATTTGAGTGTTCGTGCAAAATCATTTTAAACTGCACTTAAGAGATAAAATTAACTGAAATATTAATGTATTTAAATACAATTCTTTCTAAAATAAGTATATCATGCAGAAAATAAAAAGAATGATTAGTGCTATTTTACGAATATTTGAAACAGATTGACGTTTAGGTTAGGCATAGACACGTAAATCTACCAAATTTTTAAACATGGTAACTTAATTTCATGTAAGCTGTTCCTAATTTTCTTTCGCCTTCTTTGTCACATATACTGTCGTTCCTAACCCCACATGTCATGTTCAAGCTTTAAACTCATGAGACAGCTCTTGTTGTATGAAAATGTCTTAAACGTTAAAGGGAAAATGTAACTCTGTCAGAATATTTTACAAAATAAATATATAATTTTCTCATTACTGCTGCAGAGTTGTATCGCACAGTTTTCATTTTCCAGCGAAGTTTGAAGACATCTTTAAATCATTGATTTCTATAATTATTATGAACTATTAATAAGGCATAAGCTACATTGTTTTAAAATCATTTATATAGTTTCAGACACATTTCATTGAAGATATCCCTTTATTATTTCAGTTTAGAAGTTTAAGTTTTATGATTTGTAATATCGTTATTAGTAAAACAAACTCTATCGCTCACTAATATGATGGGTACAGATAAAAATGATTCAGTGAAATGTCAACTTAAAATGATATTTAAGATTATGCAAGTAAGAATAATTTTATAGCTTAATGCTATTAATTGAAATTGCCTTATTAATTGCTTAAATTACGTAAGGGGTGTCAAACAAAAAAAAACAGAATAAACAGGTTATTTAATTTTTTCTACTAGAAGTAACCCTCTAAGATACAAATAAAATAGATTTTTATCTGTCCTAAGAATACTATTAATTTGCCTCATTTTAATAGTTTTTTGCATCTTTAAAAACATATTTTAATCTGTTTGTTCTATTGAATAAAACTTAATTAGATTTATAAATAATTTTAGTGGACTGTAATTTACAGTTTGAGTGGGACGTTAGTCCCTGGGGACTGACAATGGACTTTTCATTCAAGCGTAGCCTGTTTTTTGGAACTGAACATGGCCTTTTAAATGGGGAGTATACTGCCAGTCTGTAGGCACTGACGCAACTGAAATAAAAGTAAACAGTTGTACACCAGTAACAGATGGTGCTAAAAACAAAAAGTTCAATATCAATCTCCTTGGAAATGCGTCACGTTAAACACGTTAATTAGAAACATAAAATAATAAACTAGTAGGTCTGTAAAATCTTAAACATTTCAAAAATCTAAAACATATAGAGGAAATAAATATTTTTAAAACTGCTAAGTTGTTTTGCTTTTTATATTATTTTACATAAACTTAGTAAATTTTGTTTGTGTATGAAAACTTAAAACTAAAATCTTTAAATGTTTAAAATGTATAATCTAAAGCAATGATATATATTCAGGGGAGACATATTTCAAACAACAATGTAATAAGTATCATTCTTAGAAATAAAAAATTAGGATAAAACCATAATATAGCGGCTATACCTTTTCGCAGAATATGGTAATGGGTAATATAAATGGAACTCAAGCATGATTAGAGTTATGTAAATTTTATTCATATACCGTAACTGTAAGTTTAGTTGATGTCGAAATTGTAATTTATTCACTGGCTAAAGGCTTAATATGTAACTTGTGTGTAACATATATCAATTGATTGTATTTACAATCAATCTCCTTGGATATATGTCATGCTCAACGCGTTAATTAGCAAAATAAAATAATAATAGTAGGTCTATAAACTGTGAAACATTTCAAAAGTCCTAAAACATATACAGGAAATAGATATTTTTAAAACTGCTAAGTTGTTTTGATTCTTATTTTATTTTACATACACTTAGTAAATTTTGTTTGTGTATGAAAATTTAAAACTAAAATACTTAAATGTTTAAAATGTATAATCTAAAGCAATGATATATATTCAGGGGAGACTTATTTCAAACAGCAATGTAATAAGTATCATGCTTAGAAAAAAGAAATTAGGATAAAATCATAATATAGTGGCTATACCTTTTTCCAGGATATGGCAATGAATAATATAAATGGAAATCCAGCATGATTATTGTACAGAGTTACGTAATTTTATTCATATATCGATACTGTAAGTCTAGTTGATGTCCAAATTGTAATTTATTCACTGACTAGAGGCTCAATATGTAACCTGTGTGTAACATATATCAGTTGATAGTATTTATAATAAATCTCCTTGGAAATACGTCATTCGCAACTCGTTAATTAGCAACGTAAAATAATAAACTAGTAGGTCTATAAACTTTGAAACATTTCAAAAGTCCTAAAACATATACAGGAAATAGATATTTTTAAAACTGCTAAGTTGTTTTGCTTCTTATATTATTTTACATAGACTTAGTAAATTTTGTTTGTGTATGAAAATTTAAAACTAAAATACTTAAATGCTTGAAATGTATAATCTAAAGCAATGATATATGTTCAAAGGAGACATATTTCAAACAGCAATGTAATAAGTATCATGCTTAGAAACAAGAATTATGATAAAACCATAATATAGTGGCTATACCTTTTCTTAGAATATGGTAATGGGTAGTATAAATGGAAATCCAGCATGATTATTGCACAGAGTTACGTAAATTTTATTCATATATCGTTACTGTAAGTCTAGTTGATGTCCAAATTATATTTATTCACTGGATAGAGGCTCAATATGTAACCTGTGTGTAACATATATCAGTTGATTGTATTTACAACCAATCTCCTTGGAAATATATCATGATCAACGCTTTAATTAGCAACATAAAATAATAAACTAGTAGGTCTATAAACTGTGAAACATTTCAAAAGTCCTAAAACATATACAGGAAATAGATATTTTTAAAACTGCTAAGTTGTTTTGCTTCTTATATTATTTTACATAAACTTAGTAAATTTTGTTTGTGTATGAAAATTTAAAACTAAAATACTTAAATGTTTAAAATGTATAATCTAAAGCAATGATATATGTTCAAAGGAGACATATTTCAAACAGCAATGTAATAAGTATCATGCTTAGAAACAAGAATTAGGATAAAAATCATAATATAGTACTATACCTTTTCGCAGAATATTGTAATGAATAATATAAATGGAAATCCAGCATGATTATTGTACAGAGTTACGTAATTTTATTCATATATCGATACTGTAAGTCTAGTTGATGTCCAAATTGTAATTTATTCACTGACTAGAGGCTCAATATGTAACCTGTGTGTAACATATATCAGTTGATTGTATTTATAATAAATCTCCTTGGAAATACGTCATTCTCAATTCGTTAATTAGCAACATAAAATAATAAACTAGTAGGTCTATAAACTTTGAAACATTTCAAAAGTCCTAAAACATATACAGGAAATAGATATTTTCAAAACTGTTAAGTTGTTTTGCTTCTTATATTATTTTACATAGACTTAGTAAATTTTGTTTGGTATGAAAATTTAAAACTAAAGTACTTAAATGCTGAAAATATATAATGTAAAGCAATGATATATATTCAGGGGAGACTTATTTCAAACAGCAAAGTAATAAGTATCATGCTTAGAAACAAGAAATTAGGATAAAATCATAATATAGTGGCTATACCTTTTTCCAGGATATGGCAATGAATAATATAAATGGAAATCCAGCATGATTATTGCACAGAGTTACGTAAATTTTATTCATATATCGTTACTGTAAGTCTACTTGATGTTCAAATTGTAATTTATTCACTGGCTAGAGGCTCAATATGTAACCTGTGTGTAACATATATCAGTTGATTATATTTACAATAAATCTCCTTGGAAATACGTCAGGCTCAACACGTTAATTAGCAACATAAAATAATAAACTAGTAAGTCTATAAACTGTGAAACATTTCAAAAGTCCTAAAACATATACAGGAAATAGATATTTTTAAAACTTCTAGGTTGTTTTGCTTCTTATATTATTTTACATAAACTTAGTAAATTTTGTTTGTGTATGAAAATTTAAAACTAAAATACTTAAATGCTTAAAATGAAAAATCTAAAGCAATGATATATATTCAGGGCAGACATGTTTCAAACAGCAATGGAATAAGTATCATGCTTAGAAACAAGAAATTAGGATAATATCATAATATAGTGACTATATCTTTTCTCAGAATTTGGTAATGGATAATATAAATGGAAATCGAACATGATTATTGTACAGAGTTGCTTAAATTTTATTCAAATTTTGTTACTGTAAGTCTAGTTGATGTCCAAATTGCAATTTAGTCACTGGCTAGATGCTCAGTATGTAACCTCTATGTAGCACATATCAGTTAATCGTATTTACAATGGAATTACAATTGTAGCTGATTTTTATCCCTACACTGAGATACAGCATGATGGATCTATTAAATAACTCTTTCTCTTGCTAATCTTATGTTTAAGACCGATACCTTTTCATATTTTAACGGGTAACAAAATGAAAATACTCCATTTTCCTATAACAGACAATTTTAAGCATAAGATATTATACAATGAAACAAATAATTTTACACCTGACACGAAATAGGTAAAATAGGGAAAAAATAATAAAAAATGTATATATTCAATATAAAATAATGAAGTAGTGAATAATACCTTGTACAAAATCATTAATTAACATATGTGCTTTGAAAATATATTTGGGGAATTTTTTATCAATTTTGTGTAATTTAAAAGATTATAATTGAAACTACTTCAAGATTTATTTAATAAAGTACAAAGGCCTATTTTATTATGCTAAACTTTCATGTTAAATCATGATTCAGAATTTGTAATTTCCACTCCTGTGCTCCTGAACCGATCTTAAGAGCTGCATGGGAAATTTCAACTTAGATTAACACAAACCCTCACCTCTTTCCTTGACTGTTTCATAAATGTATTTCATCTGCATAAAAGTGGTTAAAATAGGTATTATATTCAGCACGAACAATGTTAACTCATTAACGCCTGAATAAGTTTTGCTGGATACCTTAAATCTAAATCACGATTGATTCACAAGAGAAGTACTCAATTAAAAAATGGTGGAGTATTACAATTTGTGTTCATTAATTACGAATTTTAATGATAAATATCCTATAATGGCAAGTCTTAAAAAAGAAAGAAGCTTGATAAAAGATTTTTATTTTTATCGAACGGAAATACCGTACTATAAAGTGAAGTTTCTAACAAATATAGCTATTCGTTATAATTTCAGTTATATATAATTTACCAAGTGAAATAGTAATTTCGTGCACGAAACCATAAAATATTAATCTAATTGAGAAAATCATAAACAAAAAATTGTATTTGAAAATTTGAGGAACTAATTTAAGAGAACCATTTACCTTTAATCTAAAGGGTAAATTTTTACAAGAAAACGAAAATTACAAATCAATGTATTTTAAATTGTTTTCAAATGAAGATCTAGGTATTAATGAATTAAGGAAATATCTGAAATACCCCCAAGAAAATGTATACTGCAAAAGTTTTTCTTAATAATGGGATAAAAATTGACTTTTATTATTTGAAACATTACAAGTTTAAACAGAAGAACAAGGAGTACATTCGAAAGACGAGAAAATGTTTACAGAGTAGCTACCAAAAAGTAAAAATCTACTGATGAAGAGAACTGTCAAAATATTTTAATGTTTGTAATATTAAATTTATAACAATAAGAAAATTGATCATAATGCTTTTTACTTATTATACAATCACTTCATTCTGAGATATGGATACACTACAATTTAAAGAATCAAAACAATAAAAATTGACCTTAAGTAGGATAATCCTATAATTTATTTTAAGGCATATCAACTCGAAATTCACCTCTGCATAAATATGTATTAAAAATTTAGAAATCATGAGGAATTTTTATTATATAAATATAAATATACTTTAATAAGTAATATTGTTATTAATACTTCTAGTGTTAAATGTAAAATAAAGTGGAAAATACTGTTTAAACTCACTTTAAAAATTAAGAAATAAAACGAAAAGTTTCACTAATTCATTTTATAGCTATCCAGATATATTTTATTGAAAAAGACAGTTACATTTTTTAATGTAATTACAGGATTGCACTTAAAAAAGGATTTTAAATATTAACAAAATTTAACATTTTATTTAAATTTTAAAATACAATCTGATATATTTCTCTGCTCTAGTATATGATAATAAAAATTTTGTCTCAGTAAAATAACATATATTTAACAAGATTTAAATTGTTTAAAATAAGATATTTCTAATAAATTGGAAAGCGCTTGCAGTTGTCTAGATTTCTAGATGCTTGTATTACGGAATATTTTAACTTCATTCAGTTAACATTTTGGTAATATTTTACGTTAAAACCCTATTTATTTAATTACGTAGGAAAATATATTATATTTAGCGACTGAATTCGGAAGACACCTGGAAGGAGTTCAACCATTAATTTTAGATGAACAGCGTTGTATTTTTACGAAAGAAAGAAATCTATTCTGGTTTTAAAAGTAAGTAAACGTATGTAATGAAACTAATTTATTAGGATTAGGAGTTTACCTCTACTTAACAAGTGAATAATGCGTTTTATATCCGAATAAGGAATTGCATTCTCTGCTGTTTTTCGACTGTCTAGAACTTAACTTTTAAAATATTAATTCCAGACCATATGAAACAGATATCTTTATTTGACAAAAATCTGAGGTGTTTCGGTTTATTTCAGACTTAACTGAAACTAAAATAGCTAAAAGCTTATTCATTAGGCTAAAGCTGACTAATTAAGATTTAAAGGGAATGTAGTTTTTCTTTTGGTGAACTAGATTTGCAAGAGAGATTTAAATTTAATTGTTTACATCTTGTGTGAAAACAGCTTAACTATGAATGTTAAAAATAACTAAATCCATTTTTGTAAAACTGGTTATAGTAGATAACTATTATTTGAATAAGCAGATAAAATTCGGTTTATAAAATTTAATTTGAATAGTCCTTTTTCTTTTACATTTAACAGAATATTCCTACAATATGTATCTATGTTTTTGTTTTTACTTATTATAAATCCCCATAGTCTGTGTATAGCTTTAATTTTAACTAATAAGGTATAATATTTTATTTAACTAAATCTGCTCAAATATTAACTTTTTAAATATTAATTCAAAACCATATGAAATAGGTGTCTTTATTTGACTGATCTCCGAAGTGTGTTAGTTTATTTGAAGCTTTAGTGAAATTAAAGCCGTTGAAAACCATCTAATATAATGCTGACTAATTGAGATTTTAAGGGATTGTACTTTTCTTTTAAATGATATATACTTTATTGTTATGAAACGAATTGAAATGAAAACGAGAGATACTTGTTTTAATAAGCAGATTAAAATCAGTTAAATAATTTAATTTGAATAGTTCTGTTTTCTTTTACATTTAACAGAATATTCCTAAATATGTATCTATGTTTTTGTTTTTACTTATTATAAATCCCCATAGTCTGTGTATAGCTTTAATTTTAACTAATAAGGTATAATATTTTATTTAACTAAATCTGCTCAAATATTAACTTTTTAAATACTAATTCAAAACCATATGAAATATGTTTCTTTATTTGACTGATCTCTGAAGTGTGTTAGTTTATTTGAAGCTTTACTGAAATTACAGCTGTTGAAAACCATCTAATATAATGCTGACTAATTGAGATTTTAAGGGATTGTACTTTTCTTTTAAATGATATATACTTTATTGTTATGAAACGAATTGAAATGAAAACGAGAGATACTTGTTTTAATAAGCAGATTAAAATCAGTTAAATAATTTAATTTGAATAGTTCTGTTTTCTTTTACATTTAACAGAATATTCCTAAATATGTATCTATGTTTTTGTTTTTACTTATTATAAATCCCCATAGTCTGTGTATAGCTTTAATTTTAACTAATAAGGTATAATATTTTATTTAACTAAATCTGCTCAAATATTAACTTTTTAAATACTAATTCAAAACCATATGAAATATGTTTCTTTATTTGACTGATCTCTGAAGTGTGTTAGTTTATTTGAAGCTTTACTGAAATTACAGCTGTTGAAAACCATCTAATATAATGCTGACTAATTGAGATTTTAAGGGATTGTACTTTTCTTTTAAATGATATATACTTTATTGTTATGAAACGAATTGAAATGAAAACGAGAGATACTTGTTTTAATAAGCAGATTAAAATCAGTTAAATAATTTAATTTGAATAGTTCTGTTTTCTTTTACATTTAACAGAATATTCCTAAATATGTATCTATGTTTTTGTTTTTACTTATAAGTCCCCATACTCAGTGTATAGCTTTAATCTTAACTAATAATGTATAATCTTTCATTTAACTAAATCTGCTCAAATATTAGCTTTTTAAATATTAATTCAAAACCGTATGAAATATGATTCTTTATTTGACTGATCTCTGAATTGTGTTAGTTTATTTGAAGCTTTACTGAAGTAACAGCCGTTGAAAACTATCTAATATAATGCTGACTAATTCAGATTTTAAGGGATTGTACTTTTTTTAAAATGATATAGATTTTCCCTCTAGATTCAGTTTGTACTTCTACATCATGTGGGAAACCAGCATAACTATTCCTATTAAAACTAAATAAATTCTGAAATAAGAAGATTAAAAGCAAATAATACTTTAAATAGATTTTTTTTTACATTCAATGTAATGCCCTTAAAGGTTGTATCGACTTGTTTCCTCTTTAGTTGCATTAATACACATACTTAAGTTAATAATTTAAAGCTTAACTAATAAGATATATTATTTTGGCAAAAGTGGGATCAAGTATCTATATATATAAAAATGAATTTGTGTGTGTCTGTCTGTCTGTCTGTCTGTACTCAATAGACTCAAAAACTATGCAATATGCCGTGATTTGGGAAATGTTTAGTATATTGAAGGTTTTTGTAAATTTTCAACGTTCGAAATTCATTCCTTCCCCTTTTGAGCATTCATGATTTTAAGGATTATTTTTTTAAACGCAAACGATTAAGTTTTTAATTTATCGCATCATATCTAAGGGAAAGAAGCAATATTTCTAGCAATGTGACGTCATCCCAAGTAATTGTTTTAAACGCAGTTTTCCTCGGTTAAAAGCAGGAGATTAAAATGTTCAATTCATCACATAATAAATAGGCGAAAATGATATTTTTCTATTATTATGACGTCATTCATTTAAATATTTCATTTATTCATTTCTTATTTTATATTATTTAAAATCGTCTGCTTAGTATCTATTCGATTTGAACTGAAATTTGAGATATAATGTGATTCACTTTCATTTTTATGTGACGCAAATTATAGCATTTTTATATGAGAACTAATTTTAAATTTAATTTATGGTTCATTTTTATGTTACAATGAAATGCATATCAACAATATTCTAAGTACAAAAAGTACAAATTTCAGTAACATGGAAATAAATATCATTTTATATAGTTATCTTCATATTCATATGGTTGTCGATATGAATGTGTGTTTTTTTCATAAAAACTATGTGGTTAGTCAAAAATTTCCTTAATTTTGAGAAACATTTATTACTACCAACATTAGCATGTTGCTGTAAAACCTGTGCTTCCTATTCTATCACGTAATATGGCAAGATATGTAACTTTGCTAATCAACGTAATTGTAATACAGTAATGCAATTTATCAAGCTTATATTTTACAATAAAAAAAGTTTGAGCAAATTTAATATAAGACAAATTCGATTATAAAAACTGAATAATGTTATAATACGCTTATGATAGAAATATATAAACATGCCAATGACTCGAACTGAACTGTGACGAATTTAGAGAGTTATTCACGAAAAATAAATCTTTGTTTAAAAGTAATATATTAAGTTCACCGTAGCGAAGCACGGGCAAACTTGCTAGTTAACTTATAAAATATTAATGCAAGACCATATAAAACATATTTCGTTGTTTGAGTAAAATCTGAAGAGTGTTAGTTTACTTCAAACTTCATTGAAAATAATGCAGTTGGAAACGTATTAATATAAAACAAACTAATTCAGTTTTAAAATGAATATAGTTTTTCTTTTGATGAAATAAATTTGCAAGCAATATTTCAATTTAGCAGCTACATCGTGTGTTGATGCAGCATAATTATTAAGCTTTAAAATACTAAGTCTTGTTATCAGCTTTTCATAAAAGTATTTATAGTATTATATAACCATAATTTATAGGTACTGATTAAAACCAATTTAATTCTTTCATCGATTTCTTTTTTTACATTTAACAGAATATCGCTAAAATATATATCTGTCTTATGTTTTATTTTAGACTTTTAAATCATCATGCTTCAGTTAATAATTTTAAGCTTACCTAATAAGGAATAATCTTTTAGTCTACTAAGTATGCTTAAGTATTTGTATCGCTTTTTTCCTTTTTAGTTGCATAAATACACATACTTAAGTTAATAATTTAAAGCTTAACTAATAAGTTATAATCTTTTAGCAAACTAAGTGTGCTCAAGTATTAACTTATAAAATATTAATTCAAGACCATATAAAACATATTTCTTTGGCTAAAATCAGAAGAGTGTTAATTTACTTCAAACTTACTGAAATTAGTACAGATGAAACCTTATTAATATAAAACAAACTAATACAGCTTTAAAGTGAATATAAATTTTCTTTGGATGAAATAAATTTGCAAGCAATATTTCAATTTAGAAACTACATCGTGTGTTAAAGCATCATAATTATTTAGTTTAAAAATACTAAACCTCGTTATCAGCTTTTCATAAAAGTATTTATAGTATTATATAACCATAATCTATATGTACTGATTAAAACTAATTTAATTCTTTCATGCATTTTTTTACATTTAATAGAATGTCGCTCAAATATATATCTGTGTACTTGTTTTATTTTAGACTTTTAAATCAACATACTTCAGTTAATAATATTAAGCTTAACTAATAAGGAATAATCTTTTAGTCTACTAAGTCTGCTTAAGTATTAACTTATAAAATATTAATTCGACATCATATGAAAGAAATTTCTTTGTTTGCCTAAAATCTGATGTATTTTAGTTTATTATTTTAGTATTGTGTATTTTAGTATTTTAGTTTATTTCAAGCTTCACAGAAATTGAAGTAGTTGAAAGCTTATTAAAACTATAGCTGCATAATTAAGGTTTTAAGTGAATGATTTTTTTTTTTACTTTTGATGAAGCACACCCTTTCTCCCTCGAGTTTTCAACTTGTTACATCGTCTATAAAAACAGTGTAACTAGAAATGAAATATATAAATAAATCTTATTCTCAGAGTTTCGTATATGAAGTTGTAGCATATTTCTATTATTTATGTGAGCATACTAAAAAGTATTTATTACACAAAATAATGTGGCCCATAGTAATGAAATTTTGATTGGAAACTTAAAGGATATATCAGTTTTATGAATTCAGTTAACATATTTTAAATTTACTTCTAGACAGATGTAAATTTAAAATATTAATTTCAAACCTTATGAAACTAATATCTTTATTTGACTAATAGCTGAAATGTTATAGATTGTTTCAATCTTAAATGAAATTAAACCAACTGAAAGCTTATTGATAAACTAAAGATCACTGATTATTATTTGAAGGACATACATTTTTCTGTTGATGAAATATATATCCAAACTGATTCAAAATAGTACAATCTTGTCGAAAGTAACAAGCTATTTTTCTTCTTAGTTGTATTACACTGATTTACTTTCTTATTAGTATATTCCCTCTCCCTGTTTCTCTCACATGTAACTAACCCATCATCCCTTAAAGTTAGTATGGTGAAATACATTCACCTTGAATCATTCAATGCAGTTACAACTCATTCTAGCACCGTTTTTACATAATAAATGGTATTTTCAACAATGACGTGAGTAGTTACATTTGTTAACTTCTCTTCCAATTTTCAGTTTTCGAAATTTTTTTTCAAGGAACCTACATCAATTCTGCAAAATGGAGCAAGAGTTTGGGATCAAGATAGGTACTCTCGAATTTGGAAAATTTCAAGAAGCTCATTTTCCTTAATTAAAGGGAATTGGTTATTTTACCATAATTAAAGGGTATAAAAGTCAACCAAAGTAGTTAGCTTTTGTAGTTTAAATCCATATTTCTGCACAAAATCTTTAATTAGTACGATAAATCAAATTATGGATAAAAAAATAATGGGTGTGCTCAGTGCTATTAAATCACAACTAAATTACTTCAGAAAAGCCAGAAAGACTGGTAATTCTTCTTGTGAGTTTTATTACAGTTTTATTAGCCATAAAATTACAAAGATGTGAACTGTAGTTCTCCAAATGAAGCCAAACCATTTATATAGAGTTTGAATTACAAATACTTTAAAAAAAATATTCATATCCGCAGATCTTCTAGTGGGCAAGCCGTGATAGTTTTGAATAATTGAATAAATTATTAAAATAAAATTGAAATTAAATTTCAATAAATTATAAATTTTACAGAATTTATCATTTCATAAGCATCAAATGATTCTGTTATTAAGGAACTGTATAGCTGAAAATTATTTTCTCTAAGTTTTACAGGTTTCAAATAATATTGTAAACATATCATATTACATTTTTTCCTATATAAATATTTACTTCTATAATTTTGAAATCAAATAAAATTTTATAACTTAAATTTTCCAGTTTTATATAGTTTTCTTCAAATGGCCTTTTATTCTTAGTGTGTACATTGTGTAGGATTAGCTACATTATATCAAAATCATTTTCTTATTTGTCAATTGTAATTCAATAAAAGAATGACTTTAGCAAAATAATTTGAAACCAGATCCCAGGTCCTTTGATAATTATTATCAGCGATTACAAACTGATACTTTAATGAAGTGAAATAAAAGACATGAACTGTAGTTCTCCAAATGAAGCCAAACCATTTATAAACATATTGAATTACAAATACTTTAAAGAATTTATTCATATACGTAAGTCGGCGGGCAAGCCTTGCGGGTTTTTAATAATTTAATAAATTATTAAAATAAAATTTAAATTTAAATTTAATAAATTATAAATTTTACAGAATTTATCGTTTCATAAACATCAAATGATTCTGTTATTAAGAAATTGTATAGTGGAAAATTAATTTTTCTAATTGTTATAGGTTTCAAATAATATTGTAAACATATCATATTACATTTTTTCCGTTATAAATATTTATTTCTATAATTTTGAAATCAAACAACATTTTAAAACTTAAATTTTACGGTTTTAAAGTTCCTTTTTGTAATTGGCCCTTTATTCTTAGTGTGCAAATTGTGTAGGATTAGCTACATTATATCAAAATCATTTTCTTATTTGTCAACTGTAATTCAATAAAAGAATGACTTCAAAATAATTTCAAACAAGGTCTTAAGTCCTTTGAAACCAGATAATTTGAAACCAGATCCTAGGTCCTTTGATAATTATTATCAGCGATTACAAACTGATACTTTAATGAAGTGAAATCAGCGATTACAAATTGATATTTCAATGATGTAAAGTCAAAGATTCGAACTATAGTTCTCCAAATGAAGCCAAACCATTTATACACATTTTGAATTACAAATACTTTAAAAAAATTATTCATATCCGCAAATCTTCTAGTGGGCAAGCCGTGCTAGTTTTTAATAATTTAATAAATTATTAAAATATAATTAAAACTCAAATTTAATAAATTATAAATTTTACAGAATTTATCGTTTCTTAAACATCAAATGTTTCTGTTATTAAGGAATTTTATAGTTGAAAATTAATTTCTGTAAGTGTTACAGGTTTCAAATAATATTGTAAACATATCATATTACATTTTTTCCTATATAAATATTTCTTTCTATAATTTTGAAATCAAATAACATTTTAAAACTTAAATTTTCCAGTTTTAAATTTTTTTTTTTCAATTGCACGTTTTTTTAGTGTGTAAATTCTATATTATTGGCTACATTATATCAAAATTATTTTCTTATTTGACAACTGTAATTCAATAAAAGAATGACTTTAGCAAAATAATTTCAAACAAGGTCCTAGGTCCTTTGATAATAATTATTAGCGATTACAAGCTGATATTTCAGTGATGTTCCAAGCACTTAGATTATCGATTCCTCGATGACGACTTATGGGCATCCGAGAATCGATGCCACCGTCTTCTTAACAATTTGATCTATTAGTCCACGTTACGGTTCTCATCACCTCTAACCTTCT
>CM063508.1:54560857-54570857 GCA_032207245.1 Pardosa pseudoannulata
AAAGATAAAATTTGTTTTCATCTTATTCACACAATTTTTCATTATCTAAAGACGTGAATTACATATTTTAAATAATATTAAATTAGATGTTAAAAAAGTAAAATAGCAGATTTTAGATAGCAAGCAGTGTTACTGTAAAATAATACACAACATAAATATGGGATAGTAAATACTATAATATTTGAACTGTTTAGATTGAAATACTATAGTATGTGATGAGGCGATTTAGATCATTATTATAATTGATAATTAATATAATTGATATAACTAATATATATGATTAATTAATATAAGTGCTAAAAATAGAAGTGAATTGCTTGGGATCTAAATATGACCTCATCACATCTTTTGTAAAGGAGAGAAGTCAATAAAAATCAATGCAACGGATTGTTAGTCGTGTGCGGTATTCTCGGTCGGGGTTCTGATCACAGTCCCAGATTAGAATCACTTCTCCGTACATGACACTAAAAAATAATATACCTTTCTGGAGTTATTTATGAGTCCTTTGGGGACAGTGCCCAATTTGAAGGGGCAAGGTTTTCAAATGTATGCGGTTTCAAGGCCGGGTAAAGGAGACCAATAGATTTATACAACTCTCCCGATTGGATGAAAAGAAGTAAGAAAGGACAAAGATGAAAATAAAAAAAAATAAGAAAAGTCAAGAGGGAGAAGGTGTTTGGCAGTCGAGTAGAGGAGAGAAGTCCGACTGTCAGAATTTGGAGGTCCAGAGTTCAACGGCAAGGGTTCAAGACTCGACAGAGTACGGGGACCAAAGGAAATTTAGGTCCAAGAAAGACTTCGACACTGCACACCGGCCAGAAGTATTCCAGCGCATCCGCCTCACAGAATCACCCCAATTTATTTAGAAGACACCATACCAGCCGTGAGACTGGAGTCCACATTATCACCCCATCAATCGAAATATTTAACTCAAGGTATCTACAAGAGCTCCCAAGAGTACAGCATTGGCATACTAAATAGATCCACGAAGGTACTCATTATAAATATTTGAATTTGAGATTGGGTCCTCTCTCTTATAAATATAGTTACCTAAGTGACAGAAAATTATTGTCAAATCTTAATTAATGTGGCACCTAATTGATCATGTTGAAAAAGTAAATCATATGAAGGTTAATCAAAATTTTGTATATTAGTAATGTATATATCATTGTAATAAATTCACTTATTTTTACTTTAAAGCTGTTTTCAGTCATTCGTAATATAGCTTATTAGTTTATTTTTTATTTTGAGTCTGTAGTCTCTCATCCTGTGGTTGGACTTAAATTTAAATAGTCTGCACAACCCAACCCAAATAATATTTAGTCTTTGTGAGTTACAAAATAAACAACTACTATAAATTTTATCATAGGTAAATACCTGAATTTTAAACGAGAGCTACACGACACAGTACTTAGTATATTCCTTGAATTTCAGCCAAATTAAATTGTATTAGAGTAAGAAAATAAAGAATTTAGTTTCGTATTCGTCTTCATAAATATCGGTCTGTAACATTTTTATAAGCTATAATGAAATTCTTTAATAAACAAAAAATGGGAAAGTCTTCTGTCTCGAATAAATAGAATTTTCGTTTTAGATATTAAATTGAATTGGCAGAAGTCATTTTATAACTTTTCCATCTAAAAGAGAAGTACTCTATTTATAATTATATATAGAAAATAAACCTGTTACATGATGTAATAACTTTTAATAATAAATTATCCTCTTTTATCTGAGAATAAGTAATACTTTTTTTATCATCATTCTTTTCTGATGTTATTGAGATATAAACTATTTTTCATGGTACACTATATAGGTTAGTTGCTCATTAGAATAATTTGCAAATTGATGAAAATTCATAATTCATGATTTGATCAGATTCCCCAATAACTTTCCTCAATGAAGCCTTTCCATGTTTATATTCAGTGTATATGAATTGCAAATATAGTGGTTTAAAGTTAAAAAAAACTTCTCTTGGAACCAAAGACATTCAAGTCAACTCATAGTAGATTATGAAGAACATAGGGAATAGTTCGAGAGCAGTTGTTTATACCACGGCGTATAAACGTTGACCATTATAAAAAGTCTTCATTTTATTTTCCATATTCTTCACTCGTGTCATTTAGATACACTATTTGGTTTGAGTGCACTATATAGGTTAGTTGCTGATTAGAATAATTTGCAAATTGATGAAAAATCGTAATTCATGATTTGATCACATTCCCCAATATCTTTCCCAATGAAGCCTTTCCATACATATATTCAGTGTATATGAATTACAAATATAGTAGTTTGCAGTTAAAAAAAGTTCTCTTGGAATCAAGGCCATTCAAGTCAACTCATAGTAGATTGTAATGAAGTACATAGGGATTGTTCGAGAGCAGTTGTTTATACCATAGTGTATAATTATTGACCATTATAAAAAGTCTTTATTTTATTTTCCCATATTCTTCACTCACGTCATTTAGATACAATATTTGGTTTAAAGGCACTATACAGGTAAGTGTTTTTGAGAAATTTATTGAATATTATAAATCAAATTAGTAATAAAAGAAAGATTTTTTGCATTGGTGACATGAATCACAATTATCCACTCGCTGATTGTTTTTCAGAAGCATTTTCAGTGTAGTTAAGTAACATACATTGAATTTGTATTTAGATGACTTTCTTGCTTTGAAAACATCAAAATCAACTCATAGCAAAATAGGATAAAGACGATTATTTCATCATTTTTTTTATAAATGCTTTGAATAACTATTGTGACTAATTGATTGTGACACTTCTTATTTGAAGATCTCAGAAGTGGTAAAAACATAGTAAGTGGTTCGTAAAAAAATGTTCAAAAAAGCAGGTCTATAAAAATCAAACTGGAATAAAACCATTTGAATCGAAAACAGCTGTAGGTCACATAAGGAAGGAATCATTGACGGATCTGGATGGGGCTAAACTTCCTCAAACAAACTTCTAACTAATTGTCTTGATGAAGATTTGAAATTATGCACCAAAGGAAGGCCAAACACCGGGAGCTCTTTAAAAGAATTAAAGAGTCCTCTCTACACCTCGACAGAAAGTATACAAGGGATGACGAGTTGATAATAAAGAGAGATTCGGCAGAAGAAAATGGCGTTAACTAGATGACTGAATCTAAAAGAAACTCAGAAATATCTCCTAGTTTTGTTGAAATTAATTACTCAATATCATCTACTCCTTCAAACTGTCTCGGAACACCAAAAAGATATTTTGTTTAATGGTAAAATTCACTGAGCATAAGAATATCCTTTCTCCATACTTTGTCTTGGTGTGTGTTATCAATTCTGAAAATAATATATTATTTTGGATGAGGATTTTCACAATAGTGATAATATTTAACAGATACTGTTAATTTTAAATTACAATTTCTCCTCTGTATTCTTTTTGATAATCTAGATATGTAATATCAGAAGTAAATCTTAGTTATAGTTCGCGGTATGATTAGTTGTTTAAAATATACAATTCCTAATACCAAAAAGTTTACACCCGGTACATTGCAAATGTTAATAATACTCGTTAAACTGCTAATAAATTGTTAGTACTTAAATAAACTGTTAGTTTAACTTAACTAATAATGCTTTTCCGACTAACGATATTATGATGTTTTACCATTACAGATAAACCTATCGGTATGCTTAAAATATAGTTATTTTTCTTCTATTCTATTTAAACAATGTCTATTATTTGTCAATTTTGAAAAAATATCAAGTAATACTACGCGGTGATTTGTATTATAAATCGCATCAATAATTATATTTCAATGGTATTAAGAAATTTAATAATTCTGCTCTTAGTTTCCAGTCCTGATGGTAAAATACAATAATGCCCAAGAGCTGCACATTTATTCATTCTTGCAATATACATAATTGACAAAGGAGTACTTCAGTTTGACTGACGTCATCTCAACTTTACTTAGACGCTGTTATCACTTGACAAAGATTTACATCTCTGGCTTAGCGGGAAGTTGCAATTCATTCTATAACAGTAAGCCCCTAAGATACAAGAGTCTCTTATTTCTATACTAGTATATAGCCCGTCATATGACCGTATCAGTAAAATTTTTAATTTTCCAGAATCGTAAAGTACCCTATGAGGCAAGTAATAAAATGGTTTGATTTTGGTTGAGAATTATTTGGTACACGCTCAATAATTTGATTATCTTTACTGACCGTATGTTAGTTGCCCACCTTAATTTATCTTGTCATATTAGAGACTGCAGAGGTTTTAATATTGACAATGATTATTTCGGGGTATATATGAAGGATGTTAAAAATTTAGAGAATCCATTGCAAACTGTGTGGCTCTGTATGAAAAACAATCACACAAACGAACCAACCTCTTAATTTTTAAAGATACATAACTTAAAAGCTAGATATTTATTAGTCCGTGAAATAAACTCCTAGACTTTTATGAAAAGAATTTGTTGTTAATACCGGTGATCAAATTTTCATTGCAACCAAAAATAATCGATAATCAAATTTAAAATTATCATATATGTACCTAATCTATTATTTAATCCAAATATAAAATAAAATTATTTACGTAATATCTAAGTTCAGGGATAAAACGTATGAAAATAATACGGACGATATTTAAATAATTTAAAATAAGAAATAATTCAAAGAGATGGTTAAAAGAATGACGTCATAATGCGAGAAAAAAAGGTTATTTTCATCTACTTATACTGTGATAAATTGATAAATTTAATCGTCTGCTCTTAACCGGGGAAAATAGGGCTTGAAATAATGATATTAAAAGCTCGAAAATGGGGGGAAGGGGTAGAATTCGAACGTTTTGAAGATGACAGTATTGTTTGCTGTGATATGAAGCCTATTTATACCAATTTATTTTAGAATCGGATCAATAATTTAGGAGACGGTAAACTTTACTCAATTTGAATTTTGCTAACCCTAACTCATCAAGAATCCAATGGATGCCTGTACCCATTCCAGGTCCAACCGCTTCATAAATTCAAGGACAGACGGAGAGATAACTTAGGCTATTATTATATAAGGGATTATTAGACAAGGAAATATATTTTAAACACATTTAACATTTTTCGAAAAATAAAGATATTGATCCGCTCTTGATAGCAGAAAAAAATCACCTGACTTCCACTTCCCTTGTTTGTAAATTCTTATGCATTAATAATAAGTTGAAAGTAAGCATTATTATAAATATTCAATGTACTTCCGCAAAATTATTGCTCCTTTACGACAATCTTGGAATTAAATATTAAAGTAAACCTACGCTCATATTTAATATCAGTAAATAAAAGCAAAAAACGGTGTATGAATATCAGGAAAATAAATGCCACTTTTCGTGAATTCTATCTTTATACTTATGAATATGACAACAGGATGTTAGATATCTTAAATTATCATAAAAATATTTCTTTTCTTATAAAGTTAATTAATGGCTTATAAATAATACTCCAAACGTAGATTTGACGTTCTATGAAGTAACAATAATGGGGGAATTAAGTAATTAGAGGAAGTTATTTTTATAACTGACGTTGAGAAATGTTAAGTCATGAGTAATGAAACTGATTTCTCTGTAATTAATTAATTATCGTTTTTGTAATAATTAACCGTTGCGAGATCCAATGAGTTACAAATTAAATATTTATAAACTAAGTGTATGTCATTAGACTGAAAAAAAGGTATTTCTTGATTAGAATGTCATTCAGGAAGTTGCCGAAAAACAAGAATGATAAATTTTCTGCTAATCGACGAAACTCTAGCTACTGGAAAAGTGCTTGGAAAGCTTAGTAAACCCATATGAATGTGTTTAGATAGTTTTCTAGTTAATAAAACGGAATTGGGTTTATGTTTTATAAACTCCTTAATGAAAAATGTAAAAGAAAGAAATTAAATTTATTTTTATAAAGATATTGAGTGTTTGTTAATTCCGTTTCAGAAGGAAGATTGGAATTATGGGATAAGAAATACTTTCGAATATTCGATATTTTCACTATAACAAATTATGAAATTATTTATTGAAAAGTATTAATGATGTATACTTTTTCATTCAATTACTCAATCATACACACATGCACTCTTACACATATTTACACGGATATTTGGAGAAACCTATTTCTTAAACCTTAAAACATCCAGATCAACCGGGAAGCAAAATTCCAAACACAATTATAAAACACAGAATATTTTTACTGACTCACTCCCCTCTTACACCAGTCCTTATAGGAAGGGTTTATGGATAACAGTTTAAAAGTGGAAAGAAAAATCAATTTCTAACATTAACCCAGCAAAGGGAATAACGCCAAGGAAACTGCACAAAACACACTGAAGCACTGAAGAAATGCAGCCAAGTTATATATGTCAGTAACATTTGAAATTCTCCACGAACATTCATTTTCAGCCAAGTAAACGGCCAAAAAGTTGCTACAAAATTATTTATTACTATTTATTATAACTGTCATAAGAATGACAATTATTTCATTTATATTAACCTTTTCGCGGGCACTGGTAATAGTTGTCCTCCTACCCACAAATTCATTTTTACTTAGTACTGACTTCCTAATCAATTACGTAGACCCCTGGAGCATTATCCGTCTCGCCTTACCCAGCCCAGGGAATAAAGCGAGAAACTGTACAAAACACACTGAAGCACTGAAGAAATGCAGCCAAGTTATATATGTGAGTAACATTTGAAATTCTCCCCGAACATTCATTTTCAGCCAAGTAAACGGCCAAAAAGTTGCTACAAGATTATTTATTACTATTATTATAACTGTCATAAGAATGAAATTATTTTCCTTTATATTAACCTTTTCGCGGGCACTGGTAATAGTTGTCCTCCTAATCACAATTCATTTTTACTTAGTACTGACTTCCTAATCAATTACGTAGACCCTGGAGCATTATCCGTCTTTACCCAGCCAGGAATAAAGCGAGAAACTGCACAAAACACACTGAAGCATAGAAAAAATGCAGCCAAGTTATATATGTGAGTAACATTTGAAATTCTCCATGAACATTTGTTTTCAGCCAAGTAAACGGCCAAAAAGTTGCTACAAGATTATTTATTACTATTTATTATAACTGTCATAAGAATGACAATTATTTTCCTTTATATAACCTTTTCGCGGGCACTGGTAATAGTTGTCCTCCTAATCACAATTCATTTTTACTTAGTACTGACTTCCTAATCAATTACGTAGACCCCTGGAGCATTATCCGTCTCGCCTTACCAGCCCAGGGAATAAAGCGAGAAACTGTACAAAACACACTGAAGCATAGAAAAAATGCAGCCAAGTTATATATGTGAGTAACATTTGAAATTCTCCACGAACATTCATTTTCAGCCAAGTAAACGGCCAAAAAGTTGCTACAAAATTATTTATTACTATTTATTATAACTGTCATAAGAATGACAATTATTTCATTTATATTAACCTTTTCGCGGGCACTGGTAATAGTTGTCCTCCTACCCACAAATTCATTTTTACTTAGTACTGACTTCCTAATCAATTACGTAGACCCCTGGAGCATTATCCGTCTCGCCTTACCCAGCCCAGGGAATAAAGCGAGAAACTGTACAAAACACACTGAAGCATAGAAAAAATGCAGCCAAGTTATATATGTGAGTAACATTTGAAATTCTCCATGAACATTTGTTTTCAGCCAAGTAAACGGCCAAAAAGTTGCTACAAGATTATTTATTACTATTTATTATAACTGTCATAAGAATGACAATTATTTTCCTTTATATTAACCTTTTCTCTAGCACTGGTAATAGTTGTCCTCCTACCCACAAATTCATTTTTACTTAGTACTGACTTCCTAATCAATTACGTAGACCCCTGGAGCATTATCCGTCTCGCCTTACCCAGCCCAGGGAATAAAGCGAGAAACTGTACAAAACACACTGAAGCATAGAAAAAATGCAGCCAAGTTATATATGTGAGTAACATTTGAAATTCTCCATGAACATTTGTTTTCAGCCAAGTAAACGGCCAAAAAGTTGCTACAAGATTATTTATTACTATTTATTATAACTGTCATAAGAATGACAATTATTTTCCTTTATATTAACCTTTTCGGGGGCACTGGTAATAGTTGTCCTCCTAATCACAAATTCATTTTTACTTAGTACTGACTTCCTAATCAATTACATAGACCCCTGGAGCATTATCCTTCTCGCCTTACCCAGCCCAGGGACTAAAGCCGAGAAACTGCACAAAACACACTGAAGCACAGAAAAAATGCAGCCAAGTTATATATGTGAGTAACATTTGAAATTCTCCATGAACATTTATTTTCAGCCAAGTAAACGGCCAAAAAGTTGCTACAAGATTATTTATTACTATTTATTATAACTGTCATAAGAATGACAATTATTTTCCTTTATATTAACCTTTTCGCGGGCACTGGTAATAGTTGTCCTCCTAATCACAAATTCATTTTTACTTAGTACTGACTTCCTAATCAATTACATAGACCCCTGGAGCATTATCCTTCTCGCCTTACCCAGCCCAGGGACTAAAGCCGAGAAACTGCACAAAACACACTGAAGCACAGAAAAAATGCAGCCAAGTTATATATGTGAGTAACATTTGAAATTCTCCATGAACATTTATTTTCAGCCAAGTAAACGGCCAAAAAGTTGCTACAAGATTATTTATTACTATTTATTATAACTGTCATAAGAATGACAATTATTTTCCTTTATATTAACCTTTTCGCGGGCACTAGTAATAGTTGTCCTCCTATCCACAAATTCATTTTTACTTAGTACTGACTTTCTAATCAATTACGTGGACCACTGGAGCATTACCCTTCTTGCCTTACCCAGCCCAGGGAATAAAGCCGAGAAACTGCACAAAACACAGTGAAGCACAGAAGAAATGTAGCCAAGTTATGTTTGTGAGTAACATTTGAAATTCTCCACGAACATTATTTTCAGCCAAGTGAACGGCCAAAAAGTTAACACAAAATTATGTATTAATATTTATTATAACTGTCATAAGAATGACAATTATTTTCCTTTATATTAACCTTTTCGCGGGCACTAGTAATAGTTGTCCTCCTATCCACAAATTCATTTTTACTTAGTACTGACTTCCTAATCAATTACGTGGATCACTGGAGCATTACCCTTCTTGCCTTACCCAGCCCAGGGAATAAAGCCGAGAAACTGCACAAAACACACTGAAGCACAGAAGAAATGTAGCCAAGTTATGTTTGTGAGTATCATTTAAAACTCTCCACGAGCATTATTTTCAGTCAAGTGAACAGCCGAAAAGTTAACACAAAATTATTTATTAATTTTTATTATAACTGTCAATAGTTGCCTCCTACCCACAAATTCAGTTTTACTTAGTACTGACTTCCTATCAACTTCGTGGAACCCTGGAGATCCGTAGAAACAACTTTGAAAACCAGTTGTTCAAGATGCTGTACGGGGTATACTTTGAAAATAGAGATTTTACACCAGTTATACCATTGTGCACCAATTATACGAAATATAGAGCTCATTCTACCCTTAAATGAACATACCTCTATGTTTTTTCCAAACTGATATGAACACCAGGTGGTTTTTAGTTTTACTCCATTAATTCTGGTGAAAACAGTAAAATGTAACAGTCTGGTGTAATATATAAATATTAGTTGAATGATAATAAAATAGTTTTCGAGAACTATTTTTGTTAACGAAGTTTATAGATACGAAACACTGTTTGAAATAGCAAACCATTGCATGCATAACGAGTACCGGGTTTTTAATTACATTTATTCCAACATATTTACCTGGTTTTCTAAAATGAATGAAGAAAATGCATAGAATTGTACCTAAACAATTTTAAATGTCATTTTCTTTTAATTCTAAGAGAATAAATTTACTAATTTTTGATAAATGTTTCAAAACAATAAATTTTTTAAATTTCGTATACCTACATCCAATTTTTATTTTTGTATTAATTTCTGATTTTTGACATGAATTTTTAAAATTT
>CM063508.1:54573357-54615857 GCA_032207245.1 Pardosa pseudoannulata
TATTCCTTTTCAAGGAATCTTTACTATCAGTGATAGTATTTATGATATTACAAAACATATCTGCTACGTCGCAATATGATAAAAGGTTTTATAGAGAGGTTTCCAGTGTTAGATGTGTGTAATTCTGAGTATATAAATATTTTTAATAAATATAGATTAAAATCAGCCATTTTTACCAAATATATCACTTTTATGAAACTGTATGTAGCAACCAAATATATATGTAACAGCTCGTTATATGCAACAAAAAAAGTCGTTTAGCATGATGTTATAAAGCAAAACTGAATGATCCTCATATGAGGCTTGTGGTAAGGGTGGGGACAGATACAAATTAAGAAAAAAGACGGAACTATATATGATAATTTTAATACTTATAAAAGTTAAACATTTTTAGAAACAGTATTTCAATGGATTATCATTAGCGAAGAGACAAAACTCAAACAGAAATATTTCACTTTCATCTTTACATTTTCAACAAATGTGAGACAAACATATCAGTCTTGAATTTTTTACGAGGTTTAAATTTACCTCTTAAATTCTGGAGAGTATTTAATTTACTCTCTAGTATTTACAAGACTAATGTAAACTAAAGTAATTTTATAAAAAATGACATATTTTATTTTTCTTACATACTTTGCTTACATAACATTAAAATTGCGTATGGTAAAGTTAGTAATTTACAAAGTACTATTTTATAGTAGTAAAGTAATTCTTCTTTTAAGGCCAGATTGTACCAACCTTTATTCATATTTATAATTCATTACTTTTTGCTCGAAAGGTTAATTCTAATTTTGTTATCCTCTTGAGACTAATTGTAATGCGAAGAAATTTATTTTAATATTTTCAGATTGAAAATCAATCAACACTTACAGAAACTAGTGATGAACTTACATTATAATAGTTTAATAAATATTTTACTGCTTAAATCAAAATTATCTGAGAGACTCCAACTACCCTCCTATATTTATGCCCTTGCTTTTAGCTGTCCACGAGTTGTCTGTTACAAATAAAGCATTGTTGTGTTTTTCATGTGTAAGAAACTGTGTATTAGTTTTTAATTATAAAATCAACCTAGTTTCATTTGATTTTATCGATGCTAAACAAAACTAATATTTTCACAACTTCCTCCTTAATAAACCTCGTTATGATAGCTGAAAAACATGTTAGTTTTTTGTTTTTATAATATCTTTATTGTTTTTACATAAATATAAGGAAATATATGTAATTTTCCTTTACATATATTTTTTATATGTCAATTAACTTAAAAAGATAATCTAACTTAAGCACTAAGCCGTCAGATGAATTTCAAAGATGGCACTGACAAAACTGATACGGCATTTATGGAGTTTAAGTCTGTGAATTGAAATACATTTGCTTGCATGGATAAACGTTACCACTTGCAAATCTGAATCAGTTCTTGCTTCGATAAATTTTACTTGTGACAGTTGGTTTTTTAGTTTTAATCACTTTACTATGAAATATTTTTCCTCAGATAATATTTACTGGGAAATTAACTAAGATATATAATTTTATGGCATAAATATAAAAATTTTAAATGCATTTTTTTCTTAATATAACTTGTTAATGAACATCGCTTTACAAATAGTATTTCAATTTAATTTAGATAGAATACTGGAAATAAAATTCTTATCAATATTTGTAAAAAATAATGCTTACAATTTTTTATCCAACTCAAAAAAGAAAAAAATTGGATTTATAGGTATTTTTTGTAGTGTTTGTAATATTTTCAAAACTGATATTTTTAATTAAATTCCCTATGACAAATCAAAGTATATATGTTCCTAATTCCAACCCTGTAGTTTCAATAGAATTTGGCAGAAATTAATTTGAATTTAAGACATTTTTATTAAAAAACATTCTTTAGATGCTTGGATTTAAAATTCATGTACTCGTCTTTTCAGGAATACCTACACTTTGCTTAGAATTACTCCATATTAACTTTGCCCATATAACTCTTAATTTAACATCATTTATGTAAAAGAACTGTAAAATTAATTTTCGATACAATCAAATTTATTTTTTTATGAAATAAGTGACTTTTTTTTAGAATAATTTTTAAGGAGAATATATTTCAAGGATATTTAATCTAAAGAGTGATATGTATATAGCAACATTATATAAATAAGTATTTTAATGATTAAATTATCGTGAAATATATGGTATGTTTTACATGATATAAAACACTTTAGTATGCCTTTGTTTAATTTGGTTTAGAGTGTTACGATACACTTTTTTGTACCACGATGGCTAGTGAAACCTACTGCTTAAAACTGATTCTGAACGGCTGCGAACATCCATACCACATAGGGATTCGAACCCATGAACTCTGGTACCTAATCATTCCGCCATCATTTGGCCTAGGATATTTTAAGAGTAAAAAACATGTTTATTTTATAAAGATTTATATCACCTGGATGTTTTAATATATATATTTAATTTTTCTATATAAATTATTGAGGCATGTTCTCTTAATACTTTGCGGATCAACTTATTTGAAGTCATGCAAAACGTGATATACCTTTATTATGATTGGTGGTTATTATTGTCTACCAAGCAAAACAAAAAAAAGCGAACTCTCCACTTGGTAATAACAAAGCAGCAGACGCTGGGTTATAATTATATTTCTACACATCCCTAAGCTCTCAGAGAAATTGCGCTACAAACCATGCCCATAAAACAAAAATATGTATCCGCAATAATGTAATGACTTTCTGGGAACCAATAAATATTTTGTAAAGCTGTGGAACAACAAGTGAATGCGTCTTCCATGATTAGAATTCATTCAAAATGTCTCTGGCACCGAATATTTCCAGAAAACTGCTACAGGAAGATGATAAAAAATGTAGATTGGATTGGAATCAGCGCTTTGTTTAAAGAAAAGAAAGAACTAGAGCAGTTTTTCCTCATTAAACTTTCAATTGATTTCATTTCAAAGTGAGAGAAAATAAAAAAAATGAAGGGAAAGAATTGTAGTTAGATCAAACGATCATTTTCTTTGTTCTAGATCTTACTTCTTATGCACTTAATTTTTCACTGATTAACTTCAAAATTTTTCCTTTTTCTAATGCAAATAAAATCTTTCAGATATTTCTCCTGAATAATTACGACACGGAATTCAGAAATTATATGAAATTGGGATTTGGAATCAATATTATCGTTAACGAATATTAAATGGGTTTATAATTGCTTATCTATTTCATTCAGGGATAATTCAAAAAGACATTGATCTCGCCCTTGTCGATAAAGAGTGAGATTATTTTTATGCTCTGATTACCCAATATTAGTGAAGTAATTTCTATATTTTAAACTGACAGAAAGCGTATGAACTCATAACATTTATTTTATGTAATATTTCCATTATTTTAAGCAAATATTATTATATGATTATAAAGATCCGTATGAAGAGAAATAATACCAGTTAAATGTATTTATAGCTAAAAATTTAAATGGAAAACTGTAGGATAAAAGTATTGCAGTTAATATTAATAGTCTTAAAATTTTAAAACTATACCATATTATCAGTTATTTCTGCTTGTATTAAAATGAAACAATATTTTGTACTCATATCCGAGAATTAATTTAAACTGACAACAAGCGTATAAACTTATAACATTTATTTTATGTAATGTTTCCATTATTTTAAGCAAATATCATTATATGATTATAAAGATCCATGTGAAGAAAATTAGTAATAGTTAAATGTATTTATAGCTAAATATGTAAATGGAAAACTGCATGATAAAAGTATTGAAGTTAATATTAATAGTCTTAATATTTTTAAAACTATACCATATTATCAGTTATTTCTGTTTGTATTAAAGTGAAACAGAACATTTTGTACTCATTTCCGAGAAATGAATTTAACATATTGTACTCAACTCCTTAAAATTAATTTAAACTGACAGCAAGTGTTTGAACATATAACATTTATTTTATGTAATATTTCCATTATTTTAAGCAAATATTTTTACAATTATACCATATTATCAGTTATTTCTGCTTGTATTAAAATGAAACAGAGCATTTTGTACTCATATCCGAGAATTAATTTAAACTGACAACAAGCTTATAACATTTATTTTATGTAATATTTACATTATTTTAATTAAATATTATTATATGATTATAAAGATCCGTAAGAAGGGAACTAGTACAAGTTAAATGTATTTATAGCTAAATATTTAAATGGAAAACTGCATGATAAAAGTATTGCAGTTAATATTAATAGTCTTAATATTTTTACAATTATACCATATTATCAGTTATTTCTGTTTGTATTAAAATGAAACAGAACATTTTGTACTCATATCCGAGAAATGAATTTAACATTTTGTACTCAACTCAGAAAATTAATTTAACCTGACAGCAAGCGTATGAACATATAACATTTATTTTATGTAATATTTCCATTGTTTGAAGCAAATATTTTTACAATTATACCATATTATACATTATTTCTATTTGTATTAAAATGAAACAGAGCATTTTGTACTCATCTCTGAGAATTAATTTAAACTGACAGCAAGCGTATGAACTTATATTATTTATTTTATGTAATATTTCCATTATTTTGAGCAAATATTCTTTTATGATTATAAAGATCCGTAAGAAGAGAATTAGTGCAAGTTAAATATATTTATAGCTAAAAATTTAAATGGAAAACTGCATGGTAAAAGTATTGCAGTTGATATTAATAGTCTTATTAATTTACTGTTATAACATTTATCTTTCAGTTGTATAGATTTGTATTAAAATCAGAAAGAACATTTTGTACTCATCTCCGAGAAATAACCTATTTTTAGAAGTTTAGAATTAAATTTTGAAAGTTTGTCATCATGAAATTGTACCATATTATGAACCTTTAATTTAAAAAAGCCCCATTTATAGACGTAAAATAAAAATATTTATTAAAACTTTTCAATCTAACCTCGGATGTATTGCCGAGATCAACATTTAATTATTTGATGTATAAATTCTGTCAAAATTAACTGCTGAATATTGAATAACATATACTATTTTTACCATATTAAATATACATAGTTAGTTAGCTAACTACTATTCATAATTAATATAATTTAAAGAACATTTTGCACTCATTTCCAAGAAATAACCTATCTTTAGAAGTTTAAAATTAAATTTTGAAAGTTTGTCGTCATGAAATCTTAACGTATTATGTTCTTCTAATTAAAAAAATGCCCTATTTATAGACGTAAAATAAAAATACTTATTAACACTTTTCAATCTAAGCTCGAATGTATTTCCGGAATCAACATTTAATTCTCTAATGTATAATTTCTCTCAAAATTAACTTCGAAATATTAACAAAATATACTAATTTTACCATATTAAATATGCATAGTTAGTTAACTAACTTATATACTTAATTAATATAATATAAGGAACATCTTGTACTCATCTCCGAAAAATAACCTATCTTTAGAAGTTTAAATTTAAATTTTCAAAGTTTGTCACCATAAAAATTTTCCATATTATGTTCCTCTAATTAAAAAAAATGACCTATTTATAGACGTAAAATAAAAATATTTATTAACACTTCTCAATCTAAAATCGGATGTATTTCCAGGATTAACAATTAATTTTCTAATGTATAGATTCTCTCAAAATTAACTGCTAAATATTAATAACATATACTATTTTTAAGATATTAAATATACATAGTTAACTAAATAATATACATAATTAATATAATATAAAGAACATTTTGTACTCATCTCCAAAAAATAATCTGATTTTAGAAGTTTAAAATTAAATTTTGAAAGTTTGTCGTCATGAAATCTTAACATATTATGTACCTCTAATTAAAAAATGCCCTATTTAATCACGTAAAATAAAAATATTTACTAACCCTTCTCAATCTAAGCTCGGATGTATTTCCGAGATCAACATTTAATTATCTGGTGTACAATTTCTCTCAAACTTAACTGCGAAATATTAACAACATATACCAATTTTACCATATTAGATATGAATAGTTAGTTAACTAACTTAAATACATAATTAATGTAATATAAAGAACATTTTGAACTCATCTCCGAGAAGTAATCTATCTTTAGAAGTTTACAATTAAATTTTCAAAGTTTGTCATCACAAAATCTTACCATATTACTTACCTCTAATTCAAAAATGCCCTGTTTATAATAAATAAAATAAAAATATTTATTAACACTTTTCAATCTAAGCCCGGATGTATTTCAGAGATCAACATTTATTTGTCTGATGTATAAAGTCTCTTAAAATTAACTGCTAAATATTGAATAATATATACTAATTTTACCATATTAAATATACATGGGTAGTTAAATAACTAATATACATAATTGGTTTCACTAACTAAAGATGAGAAGTTAAAATTTTTAACACTTTGTTTTCTAAACCCATGTGTCACTCGGGTTGCCTTTTTGAAGGAAACCAAGTAAGACTGAATATATATTGGAGACAATTTTTAACTCTTTGATTTATAAAATTCCAATATATATATATAAGCTCATGTTCTACTGTAGTATTATCTATGATTTTTCATTTTTCAAAAAAGTGCTCAAAAAACTTTTTTTAGCATAAGTATTTTAATAAAATTTTACTAACACTGCTGGTCAAAAGTCGAACTCCTTTAGCCGTAGACAGTTGAGATTTTGTATTTAGGACTGCTAAAATATCCATTGTTATAGCATCAGTCTGTTATAACATAAATCTGGATCTATTTAAACTTAAATTTTATTTAGGTGAGCGAAATTCAATTAAAATTTTAAAATATAGATTAATTAATGAAGAACCAAAATACAGATATTAAAAAAAGATTTTCTCTGGTTTACTAGTCCATTCTATTTACAAATTAATAAACAAGTATGTTTAAAATATGTTTTAAGGAATACTACGGGACATACAGAAAGAAAAGTTAAAAGTTAAGGAGCATTTTAAAAATGGAAGAAAGATTTAAAAAGACTCAAATGAGAATGCATAAATGTTTATCTGAATTAAAATTATTTCTATAAGATTTGTTAAATATTATATGTATTGAAGTTCAAAATAGGTCTCCAACAACATTAAATAATTACAAGGTTTGCAGCAATGAATAACAAGTAAAAACAAGTAAAAGACGGAGGAACATTTCAGTTTTGCTTATTGACGAAATTTGTGTTTTCAAATGTAGAATAATAAATCAAATATTTTAAATTACATTATATGTAAAAAAAAATTTTTTAATTTTTATCAACCATTTGGAAAAGTCTTCTAAGTTCTATGTTAAAAAATATTTAATGTGAAATATTTTTCTTTCTTTAAAACATACTTTTTTTAATAAATTCTCAACAATTATTATTTTTTGTAAATTTAAAAAAGTTATACATTAGAAATAAAATCGGTTTTAAATTCCTAATAAATTTATTACATTATGAACTATTAAACTATTTAAAAGAACAACGACATGTACCTAAAATATAAAGTACAAAGGGAGAGATCACTCAAAAAGTTAAATATGAATGTATGGCAAGAACTATTGCGGATAAATATAAAATATTTATTTTTTATAATTATAACATATTATGTTTGCACTATTTCCATTTTTAAAACGAAATTCGGAGAAATATAATAAATGACCACCAAAGAGCTGGTAGTCAACCTAATATTTGGGTGTTTAAACAAACTTCCTAATGTTTAAAGTAATTTTCTTGATTTAATTATATGTACATACATGTATGCACACAGTATATATATATATATATATATATATATATATATATATATATATATATATATATATATATATATATATATATATATATATATATATATATATTGAATAATATCAAAATTTCCACAAATTATACGTCCATAAATACACTCTAGATCAGTATTTTGATACCTTCTCTACTACCTCAGAAACTGTCGCAATTCAAATTACTTCCTCTCTCTTTCCTTGTCGCCGAACGATCACCGAATGATAGCGAGCTGCTCATTGGTATCGGAGTTTGTGGGCTTGAATCTCGCTTTTGGCACGGATATTGGTAAACTTTCGGAATTGAAACAGTAGGTCCCGGCCTATTTAGCCATCTTGTATCAAAACAGTAGACCGTATATATATATATATATATATATGTATATATATATATATATATATATATATATATATATATATATATATATATATATATATATAATATATATATATATATATATATATATATATGTATATGTATGCATATATGTATATATATATATGTATATGTATACATACATACATACATATATATATATATATATATATATATATATATATATATATATATATATATATATATATATATATAAACATTTAAAAGTGAGAGATATATCATTTTCAAAACAGAAAGTTTGGATATATTTTAAGACGAGTAATTATTACTAAATCTTAATTTCTGGAGATTTTACTTCTTTAGATTGTGAAATTAGAAAATTTCCTATTTTCTAAAACCTAAATTAAGGCACCGGAAGTACAACTCTTTTGAGTCTAACTCTTTTTATCAAATTAGTAATTATTATCATACGATTATAATGAAGCCAAACTTGAATTCTGAAAGCCCATTGGTAATTTCGTTTTCATGCCTACGCTTTTACTGCTATACGATATAAAAGCTGTTAAGGACGAATCGCATTCCCTTTGATTAAACGACATTACATATTAGCGATAAATGCATCCATTTAGAGTCATCTGTACTCGACTAACAGGTTAACATCAACAACAAAATTGTATGTCATTTGCAATGAGGGATAGCTTTTTAGCTGATACCAGAAAGGCAAATTGAAAAATAAAACTCTGCATTGTGGAAAAAGTATTCACTAACTTTAAATCTCAAGTTTCGACTCAAGGGCATTTTATTTATCCTTCTTAAAGAATAAAGCAGGTTTTAAAGTTATAAAAATAAAATTTTTCTTAAGATGAATGATGTCTCGTTTCTTTTTCTGTAAAAAAAGAAAGATTAAATATTACATTAGTTCTTCCCTCAATGCTGATTTTATCTCTATTCTTAAAACGAAGAAGAGATGGAAATTCAAATTTGTCGACTAAATAATCCATTTTCGCTTTTTTCTCTAACTAAGAATTAATTCTTTTAATTTTCATTCATATTTGGTTTAGTTCTTAGAAGAGAAATTCTGAAATTTTTGTATAACTAGCGGCTTCGTACTTGTAGTGGATATTAATATAAAAATGCAGATTCTGATAGAAAATATAATGGATGATTTTTTTAGATGCTCTCAGTTTCTCTACAAACCCTTTTTATGAATCTATATTTAATTTGAGAAGACTTTAGTGCATTTATTTTTCATTCTTTGTGCGTATTTGTTACATTTTTTGAGTGTGTCATACATAGACAATAGTAAAAACATACATGTCTGGTTTATTATATTCGTGTAATGTTGATTATACATCAATGAGTATACATAAAACGATGAAAAATGAACAAACCTTCTAGTGAACTTGCAGTTCTTAGATTTTAAGATTATATATAATTTCATTCGGAAGATAATTAAGTTTTTAATACTTTTGTTCAATTGTCAATGTAGGATGAAGTTAAGAAAAATAATAGTTCTAGGCATAATATGTTTAATTGGTCTAAATTAGTATAGTACTGATTATGTGCTTGTGTCTATCACATAGGTAGAACAGCCGTAGCTGAGTCGGCAAAGGAAACGCTTTTGTAACTGCAGGCTTGCGTATTCGGAACCAGAGCCGGCCTGTGTATGTTAAATGCGACTGGGGTACATAAAATATATTCTTGGTCACAATGTCCTCCAAGATCTCAATTAATACCTCTCGGGTTGGCAGCTAAACCTAAGAATATTCTGCTTGGTCCCTGCTCCAAATTTACGAGGAACCACTTGAGCATAAGTTGTACTTCCACCCTTGAGCTGCTCATCAAAAGGAAAGGCCCACCCTATTGCCTTGATAAGAGTAGCCTCTGGCTCAATCGTGCATGGTTTGACCAAGTGGCATAAGCAACAGTACAAACTATCACACATGTCCAAATAACATAAAAAATACAAAAAGATTAAAAATGTCACACAATGCTTGTCGTGTAATAGAGTTCTTAATTTGAAAGAGTAATATTTTCAGGGACATAGAAAACTAATATAGTACACCATAACTTTCAGTCAGATATATGCAATAATAAATAATGGGTAAGAAGGTTTACTAAAATAATGATTATGCGTTACATACTAATACATAATTACATGGTTGTATCCAATCAAAATTGAAAGTTCTTAATTCTATGGATAAATGCATACAAGAACTAGTGTTTAAGCCCCCAAAACTGGGTTTAAAAATTCTGAAAGTAATCGTCTATAGAATAAGCTTCAAATCTGCTGTTTCTAAAAGATGCTATGACAAGATGAAAAGCTATATCCAAATATAGTACAGTATTTTCGTAAATAGAAAATGAACATAAATTATATTACAGAAAGCATTAGTAATATTTCTTCTGCAGCCTGGGCACACACACACACACACACACATATATATATATATATATATATATATATATATATATATATATATATATATATATATATATATATATATATATATATATATATATATATATATATATATATATATATATATATATATATATATATATATATATATATATATATATATATATATATATATATATATATATATATATATATATATATATATATATATATATATATATATATATATATATATATATATATATATATATATATATGTATATATATATATATATAGTTATTGCTCTTAGTCGTTTTAAATGTATTATTTCATAAAAATTGAGTATTTAATTATTTATAGTTAAATATGTCTCTTTTAATTAAATTCTATACAAAATTAAACTTAAAAACTTAAAAAATGTTTAGATATATTAAAACATATTTCGGTATTATTGTTATATATAATATATTTAAAATATTTTAACTATAACTTATTTTAAATAATTCATTTCCTTCTTTAAGTTCTATACAAAATTAAACTTAAGAAACTTACAAAAAGTTGAGATTTATTAAAGCATATTTCTGTATTATTGTTATATAGACTATATTTAAAATATTTTAACAAAACCTATTTTAAATAATTCCTTTTCTATAAAATTAAGAATTAGAATATTTTTCTAAAGCATGGAAATACTAGTAATAAAGATCATGTACACATGACTCAAAATACAAATAATAACTGTATAGATTAAAATAAATAGGCGATCAGAATTCAAACTATCATTTTGAAGGGTCTGGCTGTTGAAAAAAGTTTATGGTACACATGTGTAATTCAAATTAGTTAATTTAAGAACCAGAGTACTCTAAACTAGAAGGCAATGTCACCTAAGTGTCAACGTTGTGTAATTGGAAATTTTTCAATTATAGAAAAAAACAGTTAACCCGTTCCAGGTTTTTCCCGAGCCAAACTCGGGCAGGTGAAATGGGAACTGGGAAATTTTACAATGTGCAATCAGTCTCTCCCGAATTATCTCACATGTCATTTTTATGGTTTCGAATGCTTTTGTTTACTTTTCTGGCTACTAGATTATATGCTGCTCAAAGAGAGACAGCAGAGAGAAGAAGGTAAAGGGAGAAACAAGGTTATACTATCAAGATTGCGACGTTGGACTCGGTGCAGTACGTGTTTCCGGTTCAAATTTTGATTAATAATTTTATAATCATTTATGCAAATGCAAAGGATATAAATAAAATTTAATTCAAGATAAAAGATAGGTAATCTAATATTTATAATTAGTGTGAATTGAATACTAAGTCTAATGATCTCTGACGCACAGAAAGCCAACTATATAGTGTAAATTACTCATTTAATTAAATTGATTATTTTACATTAATTTTCAGGAAATTTTGTATGCAAATGATGCTATTAGGTTTAGAAATCTATGTATGTATGAAAATAAACAGAAAAATGGACATTTTGTTTTTATCTATAATCCCAAAATAAAATGAATCTGGAAGGGGTTGAATCATCCTATTACAAGATATTACCAACATGGAAATAATGCAGGCAATTACTAATAGAGATATAATACAATAAAATATATTCGGCAGCATGATACATATTAATTACCAGATACAACTGGTATGGAATACACAATACTAATAATTATCCTAATGCTACTCGAATAATTGTGAATAGAACATGGTTTACGTTAACATGTTACACATGAAATTACAAATGTTTACCTAAATTACATACTCCATCTTTGAGACCGTTGATGGTCAATTATACAACTTACGGGCAGTAATTAATATGCATCATGATTAGGAAGCCATTTTGCCTGATTAGGCTAGTAAAGCCTAATCAGGAACTGTTTACATTGACATATATTTCCGATGATGGCCTTGCTGAACAAAGTTGGAGTGTCTAGGGTCTTACGATTTCAATTTAGAACGTTACCTTCCTTAAAAACTGCTACTTGTTCTAAATATGCCTAATGATTACTGCATAGTTAAGTCGATGCTGTTATACTGGAGTTAGCTATTTGAGATCATGCTGTTAAAATAATCTTAGCAGCCATTTGGAATTGACTTTAAGCCAGTAATTTTGAAGTAAAGAAAACATGGGGATAGCGAATAATTATTCTTTTGACCATTTTAACAATACCCATTTTGAGTTATTTTTTAATTTTTGTTTCTCCTTGTACGAATGTATAAAGAAACTTTTATTTTATAACAAATTTTAGGTATCTATTTAAAAAAATTCTTTAATAACATTTTTGTTAATTTTGACATGAAGTATGTAGGTATTACTTACCTATGAGCTTATATAATATATATATATATATATATATATATATATATATATATATATATATATATATATATATATATATATATATATATATATATATATATGTATGTATATATATATGTATGTATATATATATATATATATATATATATATATATATATATATATATATATATATATATATATATATATATATATATATATATATATATATATATATATATATATATATATATATATATAACGAAACTGAAAGCAGGTTTTACTAAGAAGTTTCTTTAAGCATCTAGTAGAAAGCATAGCATTTTAATATCATCTATTCACAAAAATAATATTAGTATAATTTTACTGGTATAATTATCACTCTACTGTTTCATTTTATTAGGATAACTAAGTTTTACTAGTATAATTATTTTAATATAATTTTACTAACACTGCCGGGCAAAAATGAAACAACATTTTGCATAAATAGTTAAAATTTTGTTTTCAGGATTGCTATCATTTCTATTGTTAAACAACAATATATTGTTATAACATCAGTTTGGATCATTTTTAAACTTTTTAAAAGACTGATATTCAATTAAAATTGTAAAAACTAGATTAATTAATGAAAGTTAATGAGAGATTAAAAATATTTCTATGAATTACTAATACACTCTATCTACAGATTAATAAAAAAATAATTTCATAAGATGTTGTAAGGAAGATATATTTAGAAAGAAAATTTGAAAATTAAGGAACAATTTTAAAATGAACAAAATATGTTTAAAACTAAAATTTGCATAATTATATGATTTAGATTTTTTATTAATAATTGTTTAAACATATGTCAATGTATAAAAGCACAAAATTTCATAATTTCCAAATATATTTCATGCCATTTACCGTCTTCTTAAAATGACGAGATATTTTTAAAATGACAGTATTTCATTAAGTATTTGAATCTTTCCTTTATTATCGAAAATGAAAACTGACTTCCTAAACGATATTATTTTTACAATTGACTCATTATTTTATTTCATTAAATTATTTTACTGTTTTATAACCTTGCATTAGAACCAGAAAACCTTACATTAGAACCATGTTTTACATATCTAATTTTCCTTATTTCAATTTCACTTAGTGCACTAATAGAATATAGGTCTCATGATTTAAACTAAAATACTTTTTATCCAATTTATAATTCACTTTGTACTTAGTTCCCATCTGTCTAATTTTACCTCTCTGATTCTTATGTGAGACGTGACTAGTACACTTTCACTTCATTAAAAGAATAGATGCAGGTTCACTCTTCACACATATAATTAATGCCATAAAAATACACCACAGCTATCTTCAATAATTATTGGTAATTTTAAAATATGTGATAGTGTACTACTTGGTTTTGTCTTTAAAATATTTTATCACACATATAGACATACATTTTTAGGTTTTCTATGGTTTGGAAAGTTTGATATGGTTTCGTGTATTGTTTGGCTACACGCGATTTAATGAGACCAGAACTTAATACTTAAAGCCAATTCCGAATGGCTACGAACATCCATGTCAGCAGTGGGATTCGAACCGTTTGGAACCCAATTTGTATTCTACCATTTGGCCATTGTTCGGCCCATACATTTTTAGAATATAAAGTGTTACTGAATATATAATAGGAAAACATTTTCTAATACATTTTTAATCATAAATACTTATGTTACACAAAATGTATACAGCAGAAAAAAAAAACTAAGGCTTATTTTTAAATATTTGACAAATATTCTACAAATTAAAAGTAACTTCATAATATTAAGTTTACTGGAAGCTTTATCAAAGAATGATTTTTTCCTGGTTTCTTTAAATTCTAATATATTTTAACAAAGAAAGTGCCACTTGCTCTATTTGAAACTACAACTTAAAGTTTAACATTTAAATCATTTATATTAATGCAACCTAGAAATTTGTAAATTGAACCTGTACCTTGCAGACTTACTCACATCAAAAGTTCTATTCTTGTATGATTTGATTTTTGGAGGAAGATAAAACAGAATTGCGAGAATTAACCAATAATCTAACACACCATAACGTATGCAAAAAAATTAAACGTCTTTGTTAACTTATTTTTTTAAAATTATATCACCTTTACACCTCTCAAGATCTTTCTAAAATCAATAAAAATATTTTGTAGATAAAAAGAAAATTATTAGCATCAAGTACCTGAAAACACCTGGAATAGAAAACAATGAGTTACTTTGCCTGAGGTACTTCTCTAATAATATTAAAACTCGGAAAAAATTTTCTCCACATACCCTTCAACTCTTAATCCCCACAAAGCCTTTAAATTTGATCTCGAGATATAATATAAAATAATAATTCTCCAGACAAACTAATAAATAGAACGAAAAAAAATAATTTTACAATCCACTTCAGACAGAAACTCCCGAAGATACTTTGCCGAAGAAAATAATTTAATATATAAAAAGGAAATGGATTTATAATTATATTTATTTCTTCTCCTTTTTTTAATTATTTAACATGTTGAAGAAATAATTATAAATTCATTTTTGTGTGTTTTTCCCATTAGTAAAAGGCAGTCATATAATTTCATTACGTCATTTTCTTCATCTAAAGTTTAAATTCGTTTTCTGATATTCTTTGGAAAACACACATAAAAACTGGAAGGAATACTGATTAAATTTATTTTTTGCCATCAAGTCTACTTTGTGTAATTTTTTCCCCATTTACTTATTTGGATGGCATATTGATTATTTTTACATTTAAAAAGAAAAAGTGGTAATTTCTTATGTGAGTAGTTTTTGCATGTGGGTATTACTGTATCACGGAAAACAATCATTGGGTTGTTTTACGGATAATCTTTTTTACTACGTAAAACGTATTAGTATATTTGCGTTTGCTAGGGATAAAAAAATGTATTTGTTGCTCGCTTAAAGTGACAGTCGACTTTCAGGTAGGCCTAATTTGATTAAAAACTTTATTAATACGAGGAGTGATCAAATTATAAGTTTACAATAAATATATTTATAGAGTTTTGTCGATTGTAGAGAGGTTACCTGTGAGTTTATCATACAACTAAGCATACATTTTTAGTCCGTAAATTAGTTTGCTGAGTTTCAGAGAGTATAATACAGGGAGACGTGAAAAAAATCTAATATATTTTAGAACCGTAAATTGTTTTTATAGAAAATGTATAGAACGAGAACAAAAATTTTTGCAACTATTCGTTTCTAAATAGATGAAAAATGTTCCTTAAATTAAAAGTGACTACATAGTATAAAGTACACTGTAAGCTTTCTTAATGATGTGCTTCTCCTGTATATTTCAGACTCTTATTGATATTTTTGTAGTGTTGTCTTTGAAGAAGTTAATAACGTGCGATAATTCTAATAAATTCGATCAGCAGATATATAGAATTACTCTCATCACCACCTACAATCCTAGTTGAGAGATTAGCACAAGTAGTGAATTGTTACAAAATCTGGTTTCGCGAAGAAGTTTGATCAAAAATATCTAAACTCCGCTAAAAATTCCTAAAGGCTGGTAGAGATTGTAATGGTGTTCGGTGTTTTCGGCAGGTACAGACAAACGGTCTCTAGGACATCGACTATTTTCCCTTAAGTACGAATCTCGCTTAAAGCGGCCTTCATGTCTGTTTTTCCTTGAAGGAACAGCTGTTTGGTTTGGTTTGGAGCGCTACGGTCTACTTTTTTGCAACACGAGGGCTAATGAGACCGAGACCTACTGCTTAAAGCCGATTCCGAACGGCTACGAACATCCATGCCACAGTGGGATTCAAACCCACGAACTCTTGAACAGCTAGAAGTCTGACGATTCGCTTCAGACGAAAAGGCGAAACAATTCATGAAAACCTGGCTGATTACACAATTACATAATTCTCAATAGAAAGTAATATTCGAACTCTATCCAGCAAATAAAAAGTACCTACATAAAATTCGCGTCCGTCGGGAGAACTTTTATTCTTTTGAACAATTGAAAACGGCAGTATTGTACCAGTAATGGTCCTTTTGACGCACGGACGATTAGAGGTGTCAAGTGTGCCGTTTTTGTCAACGCACCGACAGAGAAAAGAAATTGTGCTTTGGGTGACCGCGTCGGCTGGGCGCCAAAGGGCGTTTTGGCTACTCTAAGTACGAAGGTCAACTAGGGTGGGGGTTTCGATCTCCCCTAAAACCGAGGTTTCTTGTTGGGAAAAGAAGAAACGGGAGGGGACTCCCAGCTGAACTTTGATATGAGCAGGTTGTCTAGAATAATCTCCTCTCTGGTCGATTTTACTTATACACGTTAATATTTCTTTAAAATGCTTTTTATTAAATAAATGAAATTTGTTAAGTTTGAAATCCTCTGATTATTTCGCCTCCATATCTGCTCCTTATACGAGACCCATGGGAAATCATATCCAAATGACTAGGGTATAACTTACCATCGGAAGTAGAAATATCGCAGAACCACTCGGCGAGTTTACAACCTACATAAGCACTACGTCGAATAATAACCTTATGTATTCAAATACAATTACGCAATTATGTATTTAAATGTATGCATGTAAATACAAAAGGTTATTATTCGACATAGTCCTTATGTAGGTACTTTTCATTTGCTAGATAGAGTTCGAATAGTACTTTCTGTTGAGGATCATGTCCTTGTGTGATCAGCCAGGTTGTCATGAATTCATTCAGGTTGTTATTGAGAACAGTAGGTTGCTTTGGTTATAGAAGAAATATAATGTACATGTTTGAGTACAATTATTTTTACCTTATCACTTTACCACCCATCGTAAATACAGAGTGTAATTTCAGATATTTTTTCGAAATAAAATATTTCGAAATAAGACATTTTCTGAATGCTTAAATTATCCCCAGTACGTTTCTGTTCTATGCGTTTGCAACGTATCATATATTCCCATTATTTAATGTAAAAAATAATAATTTCTGATCACTAAGTGTCAAAACACAAATTATGTTATTTTTTATCTTAAATATTATAGACATCTTATGCACAGAAAAAAAATACATACTTAATATATCATTATTCTTATTTTGAGAGTTTATCTTATATGTTTATAAATTAACTTATTTCCACTTTTTGCTCTAAACTGTATCCTCAATGTAAAAGAGATTATATTTTGTGTAAAAAGGAACTTTCAGTTAAGGTATATTTGAGACAATTCAAAATTAATAAATTAAACTTTTTTTAATTTCTGCAAAATTTGACCTATACTTACAATTTCTATAAATTAGAAAACTATTTAAAAAATTAAAATTTGTAACGAATGTTAAACTCTTTCTTTGCAGATCACGGAGGATATTTATTTTTGTTTCAATAACAAATAAACTTAATTTGTTATACCTGAATGCTGGCTATTTTACAGTTGTCTGGAGACATAACTCCATATTTAAATATACATTTATACAACTATTGCTACAATTCTTTCATAAGAGAATTTTCTATCTTGTATATTTTATATAAGAATATAATATATTTTCATTATAAAAATATCATTAAAAATTGAATATGTAAAAAATTGAAATTCAATGAGCCTTTCTCCTTGAAATATTTTAAACCTCTTACGTCTTTGACACGAATAAGACATGAATATAAGCTTTTTATAGCAGATTAAATAAATAATATTTTGAAATTTCAAAAAAGTTAATTGTTAAGTTTTGGTTTTATCAAAATATGTACCACTCAATATAGCACATTTCATAATATTAAAGACGGTATATATTTCGAGTAAATATTATATTATTCGTACTAAAATAATTGTAAACCTGACAATAATATAAATATGTTTAAAGTACTCGATTAAATCCAAAAAAATCAAACAAAAAAATCCACACAATCCAAAAATTCGTTACATAACAACCAAAAAAATTATACGTTATCCTAATATCAAATAAAATTTCAAATATAAAAGGTGGAATATTAGGTTAATTTTATAAAATTAAGCATTTTAAGTTATGCTAAAAAAATAAATGTTACGAATACTTCATTAGATTAGGTCGAGAGTCAAAATATTTTATTTAGTAACTCAAAAAATTTCTTTTATAAACAGCAGTAACTGTCGCATAAGATGATATATAAGTGACTTCGAAGTACCAACTTAACATAACTTTTACACCCCACTTCGCGAAATCCCAGTTTTAGCCTTATATCCAGGGCTTTACTCCTCCCTGTTTACACCACTCAGTTTATACATCCTATTCAGAAGCATAAAAATGCATTATCACAAAGAAAAGAAAAAGAACTGCTTCCAGTGTTCCCACATCCCACACACACTTGAACTTAAAAATGGCACGAGCATAAAATTTTAACGCTTATGTATTTCCAAGAATAGCGAATTCAATCCCTGGGAAAACATGCACAAGCGCTACATAAAGGAGTAGCTATCCTGAAACCTCTAATCTTGTTCCTTACTGTTCCTTGCTTGGAGGTATTATCGGTATAGATTCTGGAAATACTAGATCAAGACAGGAAAAAGTATTCGGATTTCTTCTGAGCTGTCCCTAAACAACTTACTAGAAATCTCCCCGGATCTTGATCCTTCTGTGTTACGCTATTTTGCTCTTGATTTTTATCTCTTATTTTCCATTACCAGGAGCTGGACCTCTCCACTCCTCTTACCCCATTTAGCGAGATGCAGGGAGGAAGGCAAAATGCTGCGGCGAGTTAAGCTGGGAGAGGAGATTTGGGCGTTCGATTTTATGCCATGTTGACTATTATGCGGTTAATTGAGATCGATAGAAATGAGATTTTTGTAATTTGCGCACAGGTTAAAATGCTATATTTCCAGATAATTTTATTTTGAGAGTTGAGATAAAAGTCAAAGCGAGATAGAAACACACATGTATTCGGGCAGCTGAATGCTCATATTGATTACATTTTTAATTACCAATTTACAAAATGTATTGTGTTCTTAGTTTCAAACACAGTTGCATTTAAAATTTAATAACATATATTAGGAATCAGTATAATCTATATCTATATCTATCTATCTATCTATATCTGTCTCCCTCTCTCTCTCTCTCTCTCTCTCTCTCTCTCTCTCTATATATATATATATATATATATATATATATATATATATATATATATATATATATATATATATATATATATATATATATATATATATATATATATATATATACAGGAAATATATCAAAACTATTACACTTTATTATCGCATAAAATTCGTCCTCTCTCCCATTCTTACTCCTTAAAATATATTTCCTCAGCCACAAAATATCTTAATTAAAGGAGTGCCTTCGGATTAACATTCTTCCAACCCTTTTCCCAAAACTTTATCTTCAATAAAGGCACATTTTCTGTTCACTCTCTCTCTCTCTCTCTTTCTTTCTCTCTCTCTCTCTCTCTGTATATATATATATATATATATATATATATATATATCAAAATCATACCCTACAAATAACCTAAAAAGCTGAAGGATGGCCTAATGGTTAGAGTGCTGACCTTCAGTACCGGAGGTCGTGGGTTCGAATAACATTGTGGCATGAATGTTTGTAGCCGTTTGGTATCAGCTTCAATCTGTATGTTCCGGTCATATATTTCATCGCGTTCCAAAATTGTAGACCGTTGTTTTCGAAACCAAGCCTAATAGAATCAAGGTTATTTTTCTTTTGCGATGGACCAAATAGTGTATAACAGCCAGACACACACACACATATATATATATATATATATATATATATATATATATATATATATACTTACATACATACATATATACAATATATATGTATTTGTGTGTGTGTGTGACAGTATGTGTCCTATACACTCTACATATTCTTCTAAAGTTGAGTAAAACATAAATTACTTTGCTCTCTACACAATTTAACCTAAACATTTGTAATTAGTTAACGGATTAAAGCATCTATTTTAGAAAACAATTACTGAAGCACTACTTTATACATTAATTAAAAATAAAAATAGTAACTATTTCAAACCAATTTCAAACAGTATCTGGTTAATTGTATGCTTGGGAAAAGTACAGTCTCTGTTTAAATAGGAGTGCCAATTTGACCACGAACATCAATGTCAGAAGCAGAATTCATAACCAACAACTTTGGTATATAAACGCATACTTCTGCATATTTGGTCATCGTGTAGCTCAATAAAAGATTAAAAAAATACATTTCTGATTGAACCTATAAAAATTCTAAAGTCCACTAAAACGGCATAAAATACAAACATTCAGTGATATCAATATTTTTGTAACCCAGGTAAATTTGATTCAGATTATTATATAAGATATCAAAAAACAAAATCAGTCATTTGTTTTTGTATAAACATTATATAAAATTAATGATACTTCTACAAATCTATTCCCAACTACATAAATTGTTTTTTTCCATACCTACATGATAAACACAGTTATAGTTCTTAAAACCGCCAAAGACAGCGTTCAATTTAAATACAATTACATGCATATTCTTTTCAGACATCGACTTGTTTTACTGGATAACTGTTGGCAACAGAGGTAAGGTTGAGACGACCTATCGATTTTTCCGCTGCAGATTATAGGACAGGCACCTATAAAATTGTAATTTCGTCTAAAAGATTAGTAAAATTGCTGATATCACCTTCAAAAGTTTTAATGCAATAGATCGGGATAAAACTTTTGCTCTATACACAATTTAACCTAATCATTGTAACTGGTTAACGGATTAAATCACATGTTCTAGAAAACAATTACTGAAGCCCTACTTTATACATATATTAAAAATAGTAACAATTTAAAACCAATTTAAAACAGTATCTGGTTCATTGTACGTTTGGGAAAAGTACAGTCATTGTTTAAACAGGAGTGTCAATTTTGCCATGAACATCCATGTCAGAAGCAGAATGCAAGCTTAATAACTCTGGTATATAAACACATCCTTTTTCCTATTCGGTCATCGTGTAACTCAATAAAATATTTAAAAAATACATTTCTGATTCAACCTATAAAATTTCTAAAGTCCACTAAAACGGCATAAAACAAAAACATTCAGTGATATCAATATTTTTGTAACATCCCTGTCAGAAGCACAATTCATGCTCAAAAACTCTCGTATATAAACACTTCCTTTTTCCTATTCGGTCATCGTGTAACTCAATAAAAGTTTTAAAAAATACATTTCTGGTTGAACCTATAAAACATAACTAGGACAGGTACCTATAAAATTGTAAATTCGTCGTAAAAGATTATTAAAATTGCTGATAGCACATTCAAAAATTTTAATGCAATAGATCGGGATAAAACCTTTGCTCTATACACAATTTAACCTAATCATTGTAATTGGTTAAAGAATTAAAGCATATATTCTAGAAAAAAATTACTGAAGCACTATTTTATACATATATTAAAAATAGTAACAATTTAAAACAGTATCTGGTTCATTGTACGTTTGGGAAAAGTACAGTCATTATTTAAACAGGAATGTCAATTTTGCCATGAACATCCCTGTCAGAAGCAGAATTCATGCCCAATAATTCTAGTACATAAACGCATCAATCTACCTATTAGGTCATCGTGTAACTCAATAAAAGTTTTAAGAAAAATACATTTCTGATTGAACCTATAAAAATTTTAACGTCCACTAAAACAGCGTAAAAGGCAAACATTCAGTGATATCAGTAACCCAGGTAAATTCGATTCAGATTAATATATACGATATCAAAAAAGAAAATCAGTCATTTGTTTCTGTGTAAAAAGTATATAAAATTCATGATATTTCTACAAATCTCTTCCCAACTACATAAATTGTTTTTTCCATACCTACATGATAAACTCAGTTATAGTTCTTAAAACCGCCAAAGACAGAGTTGAATTTAAATACATTACATGCATATACTTTTCGGACATCGACTTGTTTTACTACATAACTGTTGGCAACAGAGTTAAGGTTGAGACGACCTATCGATTTTTCCTCGGCAGATTATAGGACAGGCACCTATAAAATTGTAATTTCGTCGTAAAAGATTAATAAAATTGCTGATAGCACATTCAAAAATTTTAATGCAATAGATCGGGATAAAACCTTGATGTCATAAAATATTGATATAATCGATTCCCCAGGGGCGGTAGGGAAATTGAAAACAGTTTGCGGAGTATGGGAAAGAAAGTGAGCGGGAGGACTATAACAGTTTATGATCTTAAATTCGAATTTTATATTGAAATATTCAAAATATTTTGACTAAAAATTTGTCATGTTGAAATATTTTGGATACATTTTAGATACGTATATGATGCAGACGATAGAGTAATGGATTTTATTAATTTATACCAGGATCATAGTATCTATAGCTACGCAAAATAACGTCATTTTAACTTTAACTTAAAATAAAATTTTACCGTTTGCATATTTTTTACCTGGAGTATGAAATTAACCTTGTCAAAATTAATTTTATTATTAAATGAAATGCAATTTTAGAAGTATCTAAAATTTTGCACTAAAATACAAAAATACATTTATCTTTCACACATATTTTTGTAATCACATAAATACATACATACATATATATATATATATATATATTATATATATATATATATATTATATATATATATATATATATATATATATATATATATATATATATATATATATATATATATATATATATATATATATATATATATATATATGTATATATATATGTATATATATGTATATGTATATATATATATATATATATATATATATATATATATATATATATATATATATATATATATATATATATATATGTATATGTATGTATATATATATGTATACATATATATATGTATATATATATATATATATATATATATATATATATATATATATATATATACATATGTATGTATATATATATATATATATATATATATATTATATATATATATATATATATATAATATATATATATATATATATATATATATATATATATATATATATATATATATATATATATATATATATATATATATATATATATATATATATATATATATATATATATATATATATATATATATATATATATATATATATATATATATATGCATGTATTCATAATGCCGAACGATGGCCGAATGATTAGGGTGATGGACTTCGGAACCGGAGTTCAAATCCCACTATGGCATGGATGTTCGTAGCCGTTCGGAATCTGCTTTAAGCAGTAGGTTCTAGTCTATTTACACCCCGTGTTGCAAAATGTAGACCATAGCACTCCCAAACCAAACCAAATCATATTAATATTTTATGTCAATTGATGTCTAAAAATTATTTAAAATTATACAATATTTGCACAATTTTCTTGACTATTTTATATATTTTCTCTTAATATAAGTGCATGATAAATCCATCTAAATTTCGTAACACAATTCCATATTTGAGTTTATATGCATTATATGCACATCCTTTCCAAAAAAATATATTTCTGGATAACGTTTGTAAACAGTGTTGTAAATATATAGTTATTCTATAAAACTGAAAATTTTAAAAGTTTTGAAACTTATAAGCTAAAGATTCTTGAAAAAACTACTATTTATAATGGTATAAAAATATATATACTCTTATTTTTATAATCATGCTCATAATATATAAATCAGAATATATATATATATAATATATATATATATATAAATATATATATATATATATACATATATATATATATATATATATATATATAAATATATATATATATATATATATATATATAATATATATATATATATATATATATATATATATATATATATATATATATATATATATATATATATATATATATATATATATATATATATATTATATATATATATATATATATATATATATATATATATATATATATATATATATATATATATATATATATATATATATATATATATATATATATATATATATAATAGAAAAAATGCATATATACATAATAGTAGATAATTTAAAAATTTTTACTATAGTCTACATAGTTTATGTGTTATTAACAATATTTTACTTTATTTATAAAAACACAGAATACAGCTTATTTAAATATTTTAATGAATTAAGAGTGTAATTTTATACATACTACCATGGTGTCTGACATTGCAAAATTAGTTGTATCTAATACAGTATTTATTTGAATTTCGTAAGTTTATTTAAAAAGTTTTTACGATTTTTTACGACAACTTTAAAATATTTAATTATAGTGTACATTGTTTATGTATTATTAACATTTTTTTACTTTATATATAAAATACATATTACAGCATTTTTAAATAGTTTAATCAATTGAGAGTGTCATTTTTATAAATACGAATATGTTACCTAACATCGCGAAATTAGTTATATTAAATATAATATTTAGTCGAATCTCGTACATATATTTTATAGTCTTTAAAATTATTTCTTGTTATGCTTCATACTTTAAGATTATTTAAGCTATGTAAAATTTATAAATGTGATATAAGACTATGAATAATCTGCAACTGATAATTAATATGCAATGAGTAAAAATATGATAATTACAAAACCAATAATTACACAAAGTAAGATGTTATATAAATGAAATTTAATACTCTTTTAAAATTATTTCTTATTATGTGTCATTCTTTATGAATAACTTATTTCAGATATATAAAATTTATAAATTTGATATAAATCTATGACTAATAGTCCACTAATATTTTATATGCAGTGCACAAAAATATAATAATTTCAAAATAAATAATATAAAAATTTCAATAATTATACAAAATAAGACGTTACATAAATGAATATTCTCCATATGATTTACTAACAAATATTTATGAAGATAATTTAGTGTTGAAATTTATTTATAAAATCTTTTAATATAGGAAGATATTTATATAAAATTCGGTAAGTGTCTTTAAACAATGTTATTGCAGGTCAAAAATTACTCATATTAGTGAAAATTGTTCCTTTCTTAGAAAGTGCAATTATGAACTGCTAAACCTTAGGATAACAAGTTATGATTCCGATCCAAATTATATTCTAAAAGAAATAAAACAGATTATTTTACTTAAAGTTTTTAATAAAAAATTAACCCAATGTTTATTCAAATACATTCCGTATATAGTTTTTATGCTGCTTAAATGTGTCTTCTTTAAATAAGTTTTTATTATTACAATTCCCTTTATGTGGTATTCTTACCCTAAAATTATAATTACTGAATGAGAATGTATATCAAATATTTATTCACTTTAATATATTCTTATGGGATTATATATAATGTGATGAACGTTTACCATTAGCTATATTTTTTATACGAGCAGAAAATGGGCATTATTTTATTTAAAAATTATGTATGAAATATAAATTAGACTATGAAAAATTCTAAGACTTTTTTGTTTTGTTTATTTGTTTAACTAACACTTTTTAATTGTTTAGCTATTGAGTAAATCATCGTTTTAAATAATGTACTACTAACGGGAAAATTTACAACAATTTAAGAAAAGCTTATATTTTTATAATTATTTTGAATAAATATATACAATAAATATTCTTCATAACCAAAAGTTTTAACTTAAACTAGTAGTTGATAATTAGATAACAAGGAGTTAAAGTTCTAAAATGTGAATATAAAGAAATGGTTATTTCTTCATACAGGAAAAATAGGGTTTATTATAATTTAAAATATTTCTAACTATATTATTTCCGTTCACTTTTATCTATTCTATTTAAGAAAATTTAAACATAATTAGGTTTAAATTTATTTGCATCCGCTGACTGACAAAATGTTATTAAATTATGCTAATTATTGTAATATTTGATCGACAGATGCCGCCAGTCAGTATCCTACCGTGTTACGGGCACTCATAATTGACTTTCTCATTTGGCAAACTTATGTATTAAAGGTTTAAATTGTGATTTCGATATTTTTTTATAGGTAAAATTGAAGAATTTTACATCACTAAGTACTCCGTGTAACTCCATACTTGAACTTGACTATAGGATAGTAGGATAGCTGCCTTACCAGACGCCAGCCTGTTAGAGCAAAATTAGAGTTTGAACTTATTTCCCTCAGCCAAAAGAAAAAGGTTTTTTTTTTAAAAAAAACCTCAGAGTATTAAAGTGTAATAATTTTGATATATTACACACACACACACACACACACACACACACACACACACATATATATATATATATATATATATATATATATATATATATAGATAGATATATAGATAGATAGATAGATAGATAGATAGATAGATATTGCGCATGCAATGCAATATAAAAAGAGGCTGGATTCAGCCCTGATTTTAATTCCTGAATCAAAAAAGAACTGATTACATTACACCAAGTATATATTCTTTCATAATTTTAGAAAAATCTAATTTGTAATCAAAATGTTGTTTTAAGTTACTTAAGTTTACTGAAATCTATAAAAAATGTTTGCAAGAAATGTTAAATTTTTTTTTAAATATGAAATTAGCTTATTCTTAATGCCTATAAAATTTACATTGAAATGTGTTCTTCAGATCAGGTGAAACATACTAAACCAGTTAACCTGATTATTGTTAGAAATATGCTGGTATGAAACAACGTATATTGTAGTTCACAAATGAATACGTTAACACTCGGCTTTCATGCCGTTCATTATACACGAAACTCTCTTCTATAATTTATTCGTTGATTAAGACAACTTAATATATAAACTTCTACATAAACTATTTTAAAAAGATTATGAATACGGAATAAAATAATTACCTTTATATATAATTAAAAATTAATCTCTTTTATTCATTTTTTAATTCTTGAAGACATCGTTAAAAAATGTCTAAAGGAAAGAAGGATTAGATCATTAGAATACATCGTGGAAAATTTGAACTTAGAAATTAAAATTTCACCTAACAAACCAAATCTACACAGAAAAAAATTAAATCTAAAAGTCATAAATAATACACATATATAAAAAAAATCTTATGACTTCATTCCGGTTGAATTTATTCCCTTTTCTAACGAAAAAAATACACTCGCGATAAAATGTGATTTTCATGGACTTTTTACACATCTGCTTTGTTCATATTTCTCTGCAGATATAAAATACATTTCAAAAAAGGAACAAGAAACTTGGCGCTTTTGGTCGGTATTTAAAGAACTAAACCTTCTTAACCCTAGCATAGATTACGTTTTCAAAAATTTATCTTTGCGAAACAGTTTTTTCTTCTTTTCCAAAAGGTGTTCCTTAATCATTCCATGGTTCAGAGGCTCCCTTTTGTTTTATGCTGCTGTCTTACAAGCAGTTTAGTGTTTGACGCAGGAGGTTTATGTCTTTATGAGTGTGCCTTTTTTAAAGAAGTTTCACGGGGCTTCAGTGTGCACTGGGAAGCATTACTAGGCAGTTTTTGAAATGTGTTTTCTAGTATGAAATTTATATTTATTTAGAAGCGCTGCACATTTTAAATCGTAGCTTTTTATCCTAATTTTCTCATTGCAAGTGAAGTGTATTGTGTTCATAATGAAATTATTTTATTCCGGTGTGATAAATTGTGTTTCTTATAACCCATGCACAAAGGATAAACAGTGCAGAAAATGAAAAATAGAAAGAGAATTATCTCAAGAATATTGAACGTAAGAAACCGTAAAGAGCTTTTAAACGGTAGGAGTCTTAGGAAATTGAAAACGTAGTCAATTTAAAAAGATGTTATTCATAACATATATTATCTAAAATATAAACTGCTTTCGAAAGGTAGAAAAGAAATAGGTTACTAATTACTTTTAAGGTACTAATATGGAATAATTGTAAGGAAATTCATAAAACAAAATAGTCAAACAGGCATCTAATTTTTTTATTCAGAAAAAATTATTTAAATTTACTATGCCTTACGTTTTTATTATGTTTGTAAATTGTTTAAATTGATTGTATAAAAATATTCAGCTTTTAACACTTGGCATGTGGGTATACTTCACTGCAAACTTACTCGTGCAGCGGGAGTTTCTTCCTGAATCGCGCGACAGTTTAGTTATTCAAAAAAATCGCAGTAAATCGAAAACTACTTTGATTTTATGAACGAAACTTTTTTTTTATTTTACACTTTAATATATACTGTAGGATTATTTAACAAAAAAAAACATTTTTTTTACGAAATCCCAAAAATAAACGATTTTTTAAATTAAAGCCCGATAATCTGTCAACGCATATTTCATCAGTCTTTGTCACAACGGTTCATTTTATCAATTTTGTATTCAACAATAAAAAACCAAACTTGAAATTGTCAAAACACGAATTGTACGTCCTGGTAGCTAGGAATCATAACTTGTGGAAAGATAAAAAATGCAAAGTGTTGCATGGCAAAGAAAACAACATGCATATAATGTCACACATACGTATAATTATAAGTATTTAGTAGATTTGTGGTGGTTAGCGGGTATCCACCACAAATCTGCTAAATACGTATTTTTACGAGACCCGCTCTCTAGTGACAGACTGAAAAACACGTAAAAATACGTTGCCCGCCCGCTAAATGTTAATTTACACACTGCTTTACAGGAGCAATATAGTTAAAAGTAGCATTGTAAAATGGAATTAATAGAAAAACAGTATATTGTAGATGTAAAACAATTCAAAACAGAAGTAAATCAGTATAAGATAAAATGAAATTTCTTGAGGATTTGGCCTCTAACATACGTTTGTTAGATAACACAAGGAATAGGTTAGATTTAAGCCTTATCTTTCCGTATGGCAGGTTTTGTAATGCAGTAAGTATGCTGTTTCATTTTATGTAAAACTCACAAAGCAACATAAATAAAGCTACAACATAAAATTTAAGAGAAGATAAGATTCTGATGCTACGCTATTAGATCTTTTATACTTTAAATACATTAAGGAAATAAACACTCACGGATTGAAGTGAAAATAAAATATGTTACAGAGAAAAATATCTGAACATCAGTAAAAAACAATTCAAGCCATAGATGATATGACCTCAAACAAACCCGTTTATTAGATGATAAGTGAAATATGTTAACTTTCAACCATATCTTAGAAAGCAAATCTGCAAGGAAAATTTATTTGTTGTAATGCGAAGCAACATAATAAAATTTTTCCATAAAATTTAGAAGAAACTTATGTTTTAACTGTTTTACATTTAAATAGTTAATTTTTTTCAATTGGTACAAAGGATATAATAAAAGAAAATGAATTTCAATAAATTAATAAATTAAATTTTTATTTGCCTTTTTTTATTTACTTGTGTTATTGTGTGAATTTTAAAAGTAATCAATTGATACAGTGAAACGGCAACATTATTGTACATGATTATCATCTTAGAAGAGTTCCTGTGATTCAACATGGAATTATAAATACCAAGCGAATATGTCTATTCAAGCAGTCCTTTAGAAGGGTATATACAAATCTCCAAGGATGTTTATTTGAAATTGAATCCTGTAACATAGGTAATGGTAAAATAAAATTGTGGAGCATGATAAATTAGTAAGAGAAAACGATAAAATATTTGAAAAAATACGTGCTATAATAAAAATCTTGAATGGTAAAACAAAGTTTATTCTGATATTCACTAGGATGGAAAATTCTCTTACTGAAGAGATAACCCCTTATAATGAATGCAGAATACTGTACATGATTATCACAGGAAAAATACGAGAAATGTTATCAGAAAAGAAGCAAAATATGTTCCCTTGATTTTATTATAAAATCTCCTTTAGAAGGAGTAATAGCTGAGCATAAGTCAACAAATTGAAATTCAACCCCTGGATGAATAGGTCTCCAAAATACAAGTTTATTAGGAGGTGACACGATGAATAGGATATTTTAAACCTTATCTCTGCGTATGGTAAGTGCTCTGATAGAGCAAATATACAGAGCGAACGGATAAAGGGAAGGAAAAAAAAGACGTGCTAAGGAAATCTGCTGACAAGTACGAAAGATACTTTCTTGATAAGCACAGGTGATGGGAAAGAATTTCGAAGAGATGTAACGACATTGAAGAGATGTAAGAATAAAATGCAAGTAAAGGAAAAATACCGAGAAATGTTCGAGAAATAAATTTCAACTGAGTTTGAATTTATGGTTCTTTATAACTAAAATAAGTTTGAAAATTGGATAGTGAAGTTAATATTATTCGAAATTCTATGGATGAAACATTTCATACGTTTTAATTCGAGCTATATGATTTGCACTCCCCTATGCCCGGGTTTTAAAATCCTTCATCAAAGGATTAAAAAAAATGGAAATTACATAGAGAAATGTACTATGAATTTGCTGGGATTAGAAAGTATAGATGTACACATGTTTTTAATAATACATTTTAAAAAAATATAAAAGTCTTTATGGTAATCAATAAATCTTATTGCTTTGTATAAATATTATTGATTTTTATGTAATGAGCATGAATATTCAAACATTATTTTAGTTTCCTAAAAAATATATATATAATGTATATAAGAAAGTGTTAATATATAAAAAGTACCCAATTAAAAGTTTTAACTGAAAATATGTAAAAGTATTTATTTGTAAACACATTAAATAAAATTGTTCGAGAATAAGAAATTTTAACATTAGTAAATGAAAATAGTTAAATTGACAGAATGCTCTCATTTTCCCTAATTACTCCCTAATTTTAAGAAATAAAAATAATGAAAGATTAAATTAAAAATTCATACAATGTATAAAATATTAAAGTTATTACCTTATTTACAATATCTAATTATTGAGAGATATCTGATATCAAAGCAAAGATACAATATTTAAGAATATTCGAATAAATAATGTTTTTATTTTTAAGTTTTCAACTAAATTATTACATTAGAAATTATCATGGAGAAACTTATGTGATAAAAATTTTCTCTTATTTTTACAGAATAGTTGTTCATTTCCATATGAAAAAAATATTCATATGAGTAACACAGAATACTAAAATATATTCAAGGAACCTTTTTCTAAGGAACTAAGTTGGGCAATTCTGATTAACGTAAATTAAAAATTAAGCATGTAAAACTTCATCAAAAACCCATTAAAATTTGAGATATCTAAACGGATATATATATATATATATATATATATATATATATATATATATATATATATATATATATATATATATATATATATATATATATATATATATATATATATATATATATATATATATATATATATATATATATATATATATATATATATATATATATATATATATATATATACATATATATATATATATATATATATATATATATATATATATATATATATATATATATACATATATATATATATATATATATATATATATATATACATATATATATATATATATATATATATATATATATATATATATATATATATATATATATATATATATATATATATATATATATATATATATATATATATATATAATATATATATATATATATATATATATATATATATATATACCTACTATCTGTTACATACGCTATATTGCCAATGATGACTGGTCCCTTGTGATTTTAGACATTTTTTTATATATCTAGAAAAATTCACGAGGAATTATCCTGAAACCTCAGGCTTATAAACAGGATGGTGGACGTCATATATTTCAGCAAAGAATTTTTTCCGACACCCCATGGGGGTATCCTTTTGCAAACAATGGATTTCGAGCTTATTCTACGATTACTTTCAGAATTTTCAAGCTAAGTTTTTGGGATTTTCACAAAAGTTGCTCTGCGTATTTGGCTATTATATTATGCACATATATTTTGATTGCATTCAACTTATTTCATATTTTTATTATTTCCTAAAGCTGATTTACACATATGATTCAATATTTGCTTATTTTCAGTGTCCTGATATAATTAACAAAAAGGATAATAACTGTAATCAGCAAAATGAGTATGAAAGTACTGAATTCAGTGACAGTTATTTAAATCAAAATGTATTTAAAGTAAAGTTGAATGTTGTACAAAATTTTAATTTGTTTTGATTTATTTAGTTTAATATATATATTCCTAACTAGAACAAAATAATATAATCAGCATAACTGCTGCAAACATTACTGATCTCAGTGACATTAATTTCAGCCAAAATGTATTTAACGTTAAGTCGGTTATCGTATAAAGTTTTAATTAGCTTTGAAAAGATCCTTCTGAACTTCGTGGCATTATTCTTGAGAATGTCCCGAGGCCACGATGAGAACGTGTCGCGCACAATGCAAGCGAGAACCTGCAGTTTAGTGGAACGCTGACGACTCATCAAGTTTCTTAGGGGATCGACGCATAATAGCTATCTTTCTGTCGTCCTCGGAGATTCCTATTCTGCCAGGCCTGGTTACAATGAACGCACAAAGAGGAAATGGGAGGCCACAGAGAATGCGACGGATATGCTAAAAGTAATTGTGCTGACTAGCACGGAAAAGTTGCTCAGAGGAGAAGAGACTGTGGGCAAAAGGAGAGAGCACATTTTCAAGGGATGAGGAACGGCGATGGAGAAATGCTGATGCCATCAAAAAGTTGGAAAAAGTTTTACGAGGAGGAATATATTCTGAGATCGGGTATGGATTCGAGTGCACTGGGTTTGAGTAGATAAGAGGAGTTGAGTGGATGAACTAATCGACACGAGCAATTGTGAAGATGACTTTTTGACACTATAAGTCAAGAACATCCATTGCTCTTATTTCTAGAATGCAAGCAAGTTGTAAGTCGTGTGTTATGTTTTGAGAAGCTTATATGTTAATTAATTGCCAGCAACAAATCAGACTCCTGTGGTAAGGTTAAGTATGCATCGTAAAGTAAGTCAGTCTCCTGGAAAAAAGATGCTAACAATTTGCTAATAGCATGAAGCCCACACGCTCTAATGTATACATAAGAATGGAATTAGATAGTTTTAAAATAAAAATATACATTCATTGTTGCCTGTAAAGAAATATCATTTATTCTCAGACTTGGTAGAAATTAGCGTGTATTGCCAATTTATGAATTACGTGCAATCGTACATAAAAAACATACTCTGATCAAAATACGGTTTTTTCTTGTAGATTTTCTAAGAAGTACTTCACGATGAATCCCGCAATTTTTAGCCATTTTTAAACCAACAAAACTGCATAATTTCTTTCCTTTCACTGCGCGATTTTAATTTCTCAAGAACGTATTACCACTTCAGTGCCCGCATGCATATCTCAAGGGGACAGGATAAACGTGTCCCACACAATGCATGCAAAAACCCCAGCGGACCGAGCTCTGACGACTCATCAAGTTTTCTTGCGACCAACTGATAATAGATATCTCTCCTCGACCTGAGAGATATCTCTTTTATTTTTCGAATTTTTATTTTTTTTCCGTCATTCCAGAAGCTTGGTTATAGCAAGCACATTTAACGAAGGGTTGGGGTGTGTGTGTAGGGACAGCGAGCGAATAAGACGGATATGCTAAGAGGAATTCTGCTGACTTGTATGAAAAGTCACTCCGGAGACACCGGGAGAGGGAGAAAGAGAGCGGGCGAAGGGAATTTCAAGGGATGACGAGCGACCGAGAAATGCTGATGGGAACAAAAAGTAGGGGGAAGTTGCGAGAAAGGATTTTTCGGATTGAGTTTGGATTTAAGTGCTTTTAGAAAGGATAAAAGAAATGAAGAGGACGAACTAATTGAAACAGTTTATTAGAAAGGATTGTGTATAGCGAGCGCTTCCTGGTTTAAGAGTCATTGTGATTCGGCGTTTATGCATGTAAAGATCTTGAAAAAGACTTGCATACCTTATTCATGAGGTTCAGGGAAATGAGTAGAAGACGTTTTTCTGTATCTCGTGGAAGAAAGGGAATATTGTTATCTTTGCAGAGAAGCCTACCAGAAATGTATCGCTAAATATTGCATTGCAACGTCGTGTTTATTTTGTTAGAAGTAAGAAATAAAAAAATATGTAATGTATTTTCTTATATTAGAGATATTAATAAATGTATTTCTAAACTCTTTCCTTATTTCAGTTGCTTATATGGGGTATTTTATTTAATTTTTATTGATAACTTTAAAAGATTCAATAAATTTATTTTTGCATTATTTAATCATAAATTCACACATGTATGTATACATTTTAAGAAATTTCTGCATCCGCTATAACTAAACTCTTATTAGAAACTAATTTTATAATATCCATAATTTTATTTAATTACTAGTAAAACACATTTTTGTATCTCGTAAAAGAAAAAGATTAGTGTTTGCCCAATTTTCTACTAATATACTAAAATATAAAAATGAAAAAATAATTAGTTATAATCATTAAAAATAATTTGTTTATTTTTCTTGAATCCACGAGGTAAATATCCTTAAATATTGCAGTTTAAATCTTGCGTATAAAAAACCTGCTAAAAATGCATCTATATTACATTATATATTCTTGCTTATTTTGTATAAGTAACAGATGAAAAATATATGTACTTCCTCATAAAGATGATAAGAATGATTTCATTTTTAAATTTATTCTTAAATATTACGATTCAAATTTAAACTTTTGTTTGCATAATTTTCTACTAATATGCCAAACTATAAAAGTGAAAAATAATAGTTTTAATTATTAAAATAATTTGAATATTTTTGTTGAATCCACCAGGTAAATATCCTTAATAATTGCAGTTCAAAGTCTTGTTTATAAAAACCTCCTAAAATGCATCTATAAATATTGCATATCTTCTTGCTTATTTTGTATAAGTAACAGATGAAAAATATATGTACTTCCTCATAAAGATGATAAGAATGATTTCATTTTTAAATTTATTCTTAAATATTACGATTCAAATTTAAACTTTTGTTTGCATAATTTTCTACTAATATGCCAAACTATAAAAGTGAAAAATAATAGTTTTAATTATTAAAATAATTTGAATATTTTTGTTGAATTTACCAGGTAAATATCCGTAAATATTACAGTTTAAAGTCTTGTAAAAACCTGCTAAAAATGCATCTATAAATATTACATTATATATTCTGCTAATTTGTATAAGTAACAGATGAAAAATATATGTACTTCCTCATAAAGATGATAAGAATGATTTCATTTTTAAATTTATTCTTAAATATTACGATTCAAATTTAAACTTTTGTTTGCATAATTTTCTACTAATATGCCAAACTATAAAAGTGAAAAATAATAGTTTTAATTATCATTAAAGGGATAATTTTTTTTTGTTGTGAAATCTACCAGGTAAATATCCGTAAATATTGCAGTGCAAAGTCTTGTTTATAAAATCCTGCTAAAAATGCATCTATAAATTTAACATTATATATTCTTGCTTATTTTGTATAAGCAACAAATGAAAAATATATGTACTTCCTCATAAAGATGATAAGAATGATTTCATTTTTAAATTTATTCTTAAATATTACGATTCAAATTTAAACTTTTGTTTGCATAATTTTCTACTAATATGCCAAACTATAAAAGTGAAAAATAATAGTTTTAATTATTAAAATAATTTGAATATTTTTGTTGAATTTACCAGGTAAATATCCGTAAATATTACAGTTTAAAGTCTTGTAAAAACCTGCTAAAAATGCATCTATAAATATTACATTATAGCTTCTGGCTTATTTTGTATAAGCAACAGATTAAATATATATATGTACTTCCTCATGGAGATGATAAGAATGATATTATCTTTAAATTTATCCTTAAATTTTACGATTCAAATTTAAACTTTTGTTTGCTTAATTTTCTACTAATATACTAAAATATAAAAGTAAAAAATAGTTTTAATCATTAAAATAATTTTTTTGTTGTTGTTGAAACCACCAGGTAAATATCCGTAAATATTGCAGTGCAAAGTCTTGTTCATAAAAACCTGCTAAAAATGCATCTATAAATTTAACATTATATATTCTTGCTTATTTTGTATACGCAACAGATGAAAAATATATGTACTTCCTCATAAAGATGATAAGAATGATATTATTTTAAAATTTATTCTTAAATGTTGTAATTCAAATTTAAACTTTCGTTTGCATAATTTTCTACTAACGTACTAAAATATAAAAATGAAAAATAATAGTTTTAATCAATAAAATAATTTGTTTATTTTTGTTGTGAAATCTATCAGGTAAATATCCGTAAATATTGCAGTGCAAAGTCTTGTTTAATTTATTTAAACTAAGATATAAAATAGTGTAATTTATTTTCTTACATTAAGAAATAATAATAAATTTTTTCTAAAATTTCTTTTAATTGAATTTATTTATATGGGGCTTTAATACTTGATTTGATGTTGTGTACTAAATTGTTAAAATCGAATAAAACATAACGTTACAAAAACATGTTTATCTGCTTGTATATAAATACATTTCACATGCATATAAATATTATTTTTATCGTAGGCTAAAAACCTAAGTACTGTATCCATAATTATCATATTGCAAAACCATTTTTTATATTTATAAATTAAGATATAAAAATAGGTAGAACTCTTTTACTGACAGATATTCATAAACATATTTCTAAAATTTTTCTTAACTGAATGTAATTGTATATGAAATTTATTTATTTGTGAGTGCTGAAAAATAAAAGTAGAATAAGTACAATAAACAATTTATTTATGCTTTATTGTAATAATTTGTTTTCCTTTATAGAGATGTTTACTAGAAATATATATAGGTAAATATTCCATTTCAATGACATGTTTATTTATTTGAAGTAAGAGAAAAATATTTACTATATTTTGTTACATTAAGATACTCTATTTCAATAAATTATTTTACCTTCATTTCTTTGTACATGAAATTATTTATTTAGTTTTGATAAATTAAAAGATATAAAATTCTATAAAACAATTTATTTATGTATAATTATAATATCAGGTTTTCTTGCCTAAGTATACATATCAATACATCTACAAAGACTGTGATTATTGTCTAAATAAAAGCATTTACTATAATTATAATTTTTATAAATATTATCTTATAATTCGGGGAAAGAATATATGTAATTTTCGTATCTATTTCTCGCAAGTATATTGTTGCTCTTTGTTGCTCTCTGTAAATCTTTTGTATGCATTTAATAAAATTATGCACAAGCTGTAACTAAATTATTGTTAGTAATTAATTCTATAATAACCATTATTTATTTTAATTATTAGTACAATACATTGTTTGGTATCTTATAGAAGAATGAGGATATTGTTATTTTTATACAGAAGTCTAACAGTATTGCATCGATAAATATGTCATTGCATTTTCTAGTTTATTTAGTTTGCAGTAACAGATAAAAGTATTTTTTTGTATGAAGAGATGGAATTAATGTTATGTTTAAAATTTCCCTTGCATGCAAATAATTAGTTAAAAACTTATTTATAAATTTAAGTACTAAAATGTGAAAGTAGAAACAATTGAGTTAATTATCATTATTATAATTAGTTAATCTATGTCGAAAGTCCACCATGTATACAACTTTAAATACAGCATTGCACATGATGTTTAATACCTTTTAATATCTAAGTTAGAAATAAAAATGTTTAATAATTTTCCTATTTTAGTGAAAGAAATACCTTGTAATTAACTTTTTTTAATTTCTTATATGGGATAGTTTTTATATTCATTTTATACTGAGTAATAAACTTTGATAATCAAATTAATACTATATTTATGCATCCCATTGATCGGCTGTAACTTAGTTCGAGGGGAGCACAGTATAAAACTTAGTGAGCACACCAAGCGTGGGTAATGTCGCCAAATTCTAGAAGCAGTGTTTTGGCAAACCTTGCCCTATTTTTTATTTTTTATTTTTTTTTTAAATTTGTATTCATCCTAACAAAATTTCAAACATTTTTTTTATGCAAAATATGCTTAGAAATTGAGTATAAACTTAATACAAAACGAAGCACAGATTGTAAACATTACTTGGCGATAATTTGGCGATCATTTGTACAAAAAATATGGCAACCGGCTCCTGGAACTAGTGTTCTAACCATTGATCATCAGTTTGTTCATGCATACATTTAACAAGTCTATAAAATTTAAATTTTTATATTAAGACATGTTAAATGTATATTACGCATGGAATCTATTACCAATATATCCTTAAATATTGTATTGCAACATTTTATATTTAATTTTTAAAGTAAGATACAAAATATGCATAATATTATTTTTCTTATATTTACACATATTCATAATCATATATCTAATTTTTTATAAAATTTATTTAACTGACTAGGAAAGCTAAAATATAAAAAAAAAGAAAACGCAATTATTATATATCTTATATAAGTACTTAGATATTTAAGAGACGTGTACTAGGATTGTATCAGAAAATATTGTATTTTAATGTCTTTTTTATTTGTTTAGAGATGAGAAAATTACTTAATGTGTTTCGTTACTTTTAGAAACTTTGATAAACTTATTCCTCTAAATTCTTTTAGTTTCATTTGTTTATAAGTAAAAATTAATTGTTTAATTTCAATTGATAAATTATAATACGGGAATAAGCAGTTGAGTTATGTAGGATTATGATAATCATTTTCCATGTTTTTTTATTTACAATTTAACAAACTTTAGAGACTACCTATTGTCTTAATGAACACTTCCTGTAATAAATAAAATTTTTGCTATAACCTTAAAATTCTGAAATATGAAATATATAACTTTTGTTAATCTATGTAATAATTAGCATACATCAAAGAGTTAAAACATTATAACAGTTTAATAGCTTAGACTTCTTAAAATTAAAAAAAAATATGGCAATTTTTCTAATAATTTTAAATTTTATAATCTGACAATTTGTGGAAATAATTCTACACTCTTGCATTCTGCACCTTAAAATACTGCTTAATATAAAAGAGATATTGTTTTAAATTTTCTTACTATATACTGTGACACATAGAATTGTACTTTTGTAGAATTAATCTCAAACTAATGTACAGTCGAAATCCAAAATGCACAAACAGCCCAAAATTTACTGGAAAATATGAGTTTAAGTAATCTTCTAATATGGCTAAACCTACTGAAAAAAATCCAAGAATTTGTTTAGAAATATAAAAAATGTCAAACTTTAAAGAAGCCACAATTTTTTGACTCTGCAGTATAATTTAGAGACTTTCAAAAATGTTATTCATTATCTGTTATAAAAATAAAAATACTGATGAAGATGGTATTTATAATACAAGAATTTTTTCTAATGGTTACACAAAGCGCAAATTATGATTAATTACATTCTGAAATAAACTTAATAGGATGATAATTAATTAAATTTCCACTACTTATGCAACAAAATTAAGATTAATATATAACTATAGAGAACATTTTTATTATGCTAATAAAATAATTTTCTCAATGAAAAATATTTATTTCTTAAGAAAGAAATACCTCATAAAAATGACAGTATCCTTTCAGTAAATATTGATTTTAATGCTATATATTCATTTACACTAATTTAATTTGATAACAAGTAATTTTGGGAGACACAAAATGTGCAGTAAATTACAATTTTAAATCACTATCAACCGTTTACCTGCCAATGTTCCAAAAAGGAAAGGATTTTTAAAATAAAAATTTAACATGTTAAAAAAATCTTATAAATATTGCTTTTATATATAGTTGAACATAAAATTATAAAGTATGTTTTACAATAAGTTTTATTTTGTTTAGATATTTATTTATTTTTTTACAAAATTTTGAATATTACTATATTTTGGAAATTTTACTCTCCCTTACCAACAATTTAACCAAAATTCCAGTTTAAATGGAAAAAAACGCAATACTTTAAAATATATCATTAGACAACATATTCTACATGAATATAAAAAAATAAAATTTTACTTTTTAATTTTAAAGGTAAAAGTTACGTTTTTATATCTCTGTTCCATTATTCGAACATCGGCGTTTCAAGGGTTCATTTTTCATTTATGTGGAAAACATTGTATGATATTACTAACATTATTTTCTTTTGCATTCAGATAAGATTAGCAACTTTTCTAAAGAAAATAAATAGATAAAGCTACAATGCCATGTTCCAAAAAACACCCTCAAAATTATTTCACCTAATTTTAAAACTTTATTGTATTTATATTCAATATTGTATTTATATTGTATTTATATTCTTAACTAATTCCATAAGTTATTATTAATTATTATTTATAGAATAGTATTATATTATTAATTTTTTATTATTTAATTATTATTATTAGTTATTCCATAAGGTCATAAGTTATATAATTTATTTTTATAATTTACCAAATTCCAAGTCATTGGAACTATTCTTTCTTAATTTCGCTTTTAAACGGTTAGTAATCCGAAGTGTGCATTTTTATTAACAGGCGTTTATAGAAAACGCATAAACACGTCTGCGTTACACACACACACACACAAACACACACACACACACACACACACACACACACACACACACATATATATATATATATATATATACATGTGTGTTTGTTCCTGTATATCTGCATGTATGTATGAATATATGATGTATGTAAATGTATAAAATATAATGATATTTTAATTTAAAACTAACCAACTTAATTATAATTCCATTTTAAAATACATTTTTGATATTATATCCTTAAACTGGAATCTATGACAAAATTATTTTGTTCTCCCCTTCTCATTCTGGAAAATTGTCGACTTTGCATACACCAAAATTAATTACCGTTTCCTTAGAAATCCTTAAATACCACTTTTATGTAATTTAATTTTGATTCAGTGGTTATATCACTGTTATTTAAGTTGAAGGCTGACAGTTGTATAATAAATTAAATTGTAGACCATACCGTAATACAGCGTAATAGATGTATTTTTAAAATTAAATGTATTGTGAAATTTGAAATGTATTAATCATTCTACATTTTTCTTTATAATATATGGAGACACACATTTTTCATGATTTATAAGAGTTAAAACTAGTTTTAGATATTTCCCAATTTTTTTTTTTTTTTGTAATTTTTAAGTATTTGAAAACACATTTTTTAACATGTCATTTTGCGTGACACAAAATGTTCAGCAGATTATAATTTTAAATTACTATTATTAATCTGAAGAGTGCATTTTTATTAACAGGTATTTCTAGAACACGCATACAAACGTCTACGTTACACACACACACACACACATACATATGCATGTGTGTTTGTTCATGTATATCTGCCTGAATGAACGAATATATGATGTATATAAATATAAAAAATATAATGATATTTTAATTTAAACTAACCAATTTAATTATACATGTATTTTAAAATAAATTTTTGCCTATTATATGCTTAAATTGGAATCTATGACGAAACTATTTTGTTCTTCCCTTATAATTCTGGAAAATTGTCGAATTCGCATACACCAAAATTAACTACCATTTGCCTTAGAAATTCTTACAAACCACTACCACTTTTATGTAACTTAAATTTGATTCAGTGGTTATATCACTGTAATTTTTGCTGAAGTTTGATAGCTGTATAATAAGTTATGTTATAGAGCACACCGTAATACAGAGTAACAGATTTATTTTCAAATTTGAAATGTATCTTCAAAATTGAAATATATTAATTATTCTGCATTTTTCTGTATAATATATAGAGGCACATATTTTTCATGATTTATAAGATTTAAAACTAGCTTTAGATATTTCCCAAACATTTGTGTAATTTTTAAGTATTTTAAAACACACTTTTTATAGATAAGAAGTCATTTTGGGTGAGAAAAATGTGCCGCAGATTATAATTTTAAATTACTATTATTAATCCGAAGA
>CM063508.1:54620857-54650857 GCA_032207245.1 Pardosa pseudoannulata
GAATCACTCGGAAATTCAAAAGCAGCTGCATTAAGGCAAGATTAGGTTATTATATTCTAGAACATAATTCCCAATACACTCTTTGTTGTGTATTAAACCGAGTAGAAATGATGTCTAATCATCGAAAGTTCAATGGAGTGAAAGAAAATCCGACAATAAACTCTGTTTGCGCTTTAACAATGAAAAGATATACTTTATTTTTTTCCCTCTCCATCTTAACCATGTACAAATAGAAAGGTATATCAGCGGACCGGGCTATCAATATAATGTTTATTCTCTATCTTGGTGGAAGCTCTTAGTCAGAAAACTGCCTCTATTTATGCCCAATATATGGATCTTGAATTGACCTGACATTATATACACAGCTACTGTCTTCGTAACCATAGCAACTGCAGTAAGGAATCGAGCAACTGTCATTTCTTTGTATGGCACTATTTTTTCTCATATGCCCTGTCTCTTCATGTGTTGGAGAAAACAAGTCGGAGAACAGTGGTGTAGGTTCATTTTTCTTTCAATATTTTTTTCCGTCTTTCTTTGCTTCTTTTTTTTTAAGAGAGGGATTTTACCTGTCATATTTACATAAAAAAGTCTCGGGTTCGTGCCAGGAATGAATTGTGAGAATTATGTGGACTATTATTGCTGTCATTTCTTGACGACAGACAAGCACAATTTAAAGATACGAATGGAATAGTAAAATATAGATAATGCAGGAGGAAAGGGGGAAAATTTAAAATAATATGAGGCTATTTTTTCTTTTCAATCTCTAAGTGGACAAAAAATATAGGTTCATGTAAATCTCTCGGTTGGTAAACGAAGTCAAATATATTCCAATAAATAATTCATTTCTTAGTTTCTTTGTGTGATATGGTAAATGTGTTCTAGACAATGATAACTGAAAATGGATAGTTTTTATATAAAGAGGGATTTAACCTGTCATATTTGCATAAAAATGACTTTAGTTCTTTCCAGGAATAAATTTTGATGATTGTAATTATCGTTAAAAGAAATTTAATTTAAACTTTATTTCTTTAATATATTTATAAATACTATATATAATGAAACTTCAAGTAGAATAAGAGGGATTTTACATGTAGTGTTTACTTAAAAATCTCTCTGGTTCGTGCTAACAATTAATAGTAAGAATTATATGAACTACTATTGATATTATTTCTTGAAGACAAACAAACACATTTTAATGACACTAATGGAATAGTAAAATATAGATAATATCGGTAAAAAATAGAGAATTTTTGAATTAATATGAGAATTTAATGTTTTTTCAATGAAACATATATCTTCAAGTAAATCTCTTGGTAGGTAAACAGAGTCAGATATATTCCAATAAAAATTCATTTCTTATTTTCTTTGTGCGATATGGTAAATGTGTTCTAGACAATGATAACTGAAAATGGATAGTTTTTAGATAAAGAAGGATTTAATCTGTCATATTTGCATAAAAATGACTTGGTTTCATGCAGGAATAAACTGTGATAATTATAATTATCGTTAAAAAGGAATTTAAATTAAACCTTATTTTCTAAATGTGTTTAAAAATGTTATAATGACATCAAGTATCAAGAGAGGAATTTTATTGTCGTATTTACTTTAAAATATCTCTGGTCGTGACAGCAATTAATAGTGTGAATTATGTGAAATATTATTGCTGCTATTTATTGAAGACAAACAAGCACATTTTAAAGACACGAATGGAATAGTAAAATGTAGATAATATAGGAGAAAATGGAGAATTTTTGGATTAAGATGAGGTTTTTATGTTTTTCAATCAAAATTATACCATCATGTAAATCTCTCGGTTGGTAAACGAAGTCAAATATATTCCAATAAATAATTCATTTCTTAGTTTCTTTGTGCGATATGGTACATGTGTTCTAGACAATGATAACTGAAAATGGATAGTTTTTAGATAATGAGGGATTTAACCTGTCATATTTGCATAAAAATGACTTGTGTTCATGCCAGGAATAAACTGTGATAATTATAATTATCGTTAAAAAGGAATTTAAATTAAACCTTATTTTTTTAATGTGTTTACAAATGCTATATATAATGGCATCAAGTATCAAGAGAGGAATTTTACACGTCGTATTTTACTTAAAAATGTCTCTGGTTCGTGACAACAATCTATATATATATATATAAATGAATTTGTGTATGTCTGTCTGTACTCAATACACTCCAAAACCATGCATCCAATAGCTGTGAAAATTCGGGAAATGTTTAGGTATATCCCTGGGAGGGTTTTTCTAAATTTTTAACGTTCTAAATCCATTCCTTCCTCCTTTTTCGACCATTTCATGCCACTATTCCAAGCATTATTTTTCCCGGTTAAAAGCAAACGATTAAAATTTTAATTTATCGCATACCTAAGTGAAAGAAGCAATAATTTCTAGCAATGTGACGTCATCCCAAGTAATTGTTTTAAACGCAGTTTTCCTCGGTTAAAAGCAGAAGATTAAAATTTTTAATTTATCACTTAATAAAAAGGTGAAAATGATATTTTTCTATCACTATGACGTCATTCTTTTAAATATTTCATTTATTCATTTCTTATTTTATATTATTTAAACATCGTCTGTGTAGTATTCATTCGATTTGACCTGAAAATTGAGATATAAAGTGATTCACTTTCATTTCTATGTGACGCAAATTATAGCATTTTTATATGAGAACTAATTTTAAATTTAATTCTTGGTTAATTTTTAAGTTGCAATGAAATGTTTATAAACAATATTCTAACAAAAAAAGTACAAATTTCAGTGACTCTCATGGGCAGATAAAAATCTATCATTTTATAGAGTATTCTTTATATTCATATGGTTGTCAATATAAATGTGTGTTTCTGTTTCAGACAAAACCATGTAGCTTGTCATAAATTTCCTTAATTTTAGACAACATTTATTTATACCACCAAATTGCACTGTTTCTGTCAAAACCTCTGTTTCCTATTCTATCAGGTAATATGGCAAGATCTATTAACTTTGCTAATCAAAGTACAGTAGTAACACAGTAATATAATTTAGGGTTAAACTTATATTTTACCATAAAAAAGTTTAAGATTTAATATAAGATAAATTCGATTATAAATACTGAATAATGTTATAATATACTTATGATAGAAATATATAAATATGCCAATGACTCGAACTGAACTGTGACGAATTTAGAGAGCTATTCACGAAAAATAAATCTTTATTTGAAAGATATATATTAAGTTGACCGTAGCGAAGCACGGACAAACTTGCTAGTTAATAATATAAATTATTTAAAATATTATTGCTGTTATTTCTTGGAGACAAACAAACACATTTTAACGACACGAATGGAATAGTAGAATATGGATACTAGAGGAGAAAATGGAGAATTTTTGAATTAATATGAGATTTTTATGTTTTTTTCCATCACAAATATACCTTCGTGTAAACCTCTCGGTAGGTAAACGAAGTCAAATATATTCCAATAAATAATACATTTCTTAGTTTCTTTGTGTGATATAATAAATGTGTCTAGACAATAGTAGTTGAAAATGGATAGATTTAGATAAAGAGGGATTTAACCTGTCATATTTGCATAAAAATGACTAAAGTTCATGCCAGGAATAAATTGTAATGATTACAATTATCGTTAAAAAGAAATTTAATTTAAACCTTATTTTTTATAAAGCTATATTTAATAGGACTTCGAGTAGCAAGAAAGGTATGTTACATATCGTATATACTTAAAAATATTTCTGGTTCGTGATAACAATTAATAGTGTAAATTATGTGAAATATTATTGCTGTTTTTTCTTGAAGACAAACAAACACAATTTAAAGACACAGATGGAATTGTAAAATATAGATAATATAGGAGAATTTATGGATTAATATGCTGTATTTTATGTTTTTTTAATCAAAATTATGGTTTCATGTAAATCTCGGTAGGTAGGTAAAGTCAAAAATATTCCAATAAAAAATTCATTGTTTAATTTATTAATTGTTTAAGTATTTTAGACAATGATTATTTTCATAAAAATGTTTCAGGTTTGAACCAGGAATAAATGGTGATAGTTATAATTAGTATATAAAAATAGATATCATTTGAACTTCAGTTGTTTTTGTTACATAAACGTGTTTAAAAATACAATATCTGACGAGATTCCAAACTCTTAATTAGAGAAAAAAGTATGGGAATTTACCTGTCATATTTACGTAAATAGGCTCGTGTTCGTAACAGGAATAAATTTTGTAAACTATGTAAAATATTATTACTGTAATATCACGGAAACAGCAAGTACATTTTAAAGATACAAATGGAGTTGTAAATTCTGTGTAGGATATAGAGAATATGAAGTTTCTTCTTTTTGTTTTTACTTTTATCTGAATTAAATATTTTTTTCAATGCGGAACACTTGTCTTTATTACCAGCTCTCATGATACAAAGCCACTGATTTTTCCTGCAATTTTTATTGTGGAACCATATACGTAAGGTAAATTTACTCTGAATAAAGTGACAACACAAATGTATCCAAAATCTACTAGGTAGCTAATCAATAAATATTAAAAAATAAAAAAAATTGCTTCATGCAAATCACTCGTTAGGTAACAAAATCAAGTATATGCCAATACAAAAATCATTGTTTTTTTTGTGTGATTTTTGGAGTAAAATATTCTAAAATCATTACTTAAAAATTGATAATTTTTTTCAGAAAATCTTTTATAGGATATCCAAATGTAGCACAATTGTAATTTAAGTTACTGTATCATTATAAGCATTATACATTTTTCCTGGTGTTAATGTGTATGTAAATATGATTTTACAGATATTACAACTCTTGTGATAATTAATCTAGGCAAATATAAAAATACAGCATTGTTTGGTTAATAAAATTGTATTGCTTAAGATATATTTGTATTTCTTTTTCATTGTGTGCAGTGGTTAATTAATTTTCTACACGTTTACTATTTAAAGGGTGACTTACATATTGCAGTTAGTCTTGACAATGTGCTTATTAAGCTCCTTACCATTTTGAGTTAATGTATATAAAAAAAGACACCTTAAAAGTATCTTAGATTTCTTAGTTCTAAATTAAAGGTATTGAATTGTTGAATTTCCGACTTATTTATAGCAATCAGATTTCAAACCTACTTAAATATTTACAGTAATATATACTCTAAGCAGTTTCTATATGCTGTTTTTAGCATGCATTCCAATTGTAACGTGTTGAAATGAGTCTTTCTCACTATCGTCATACCCACACTTTTGTTTCTTATTAGAAGCTCACGTAATGATTCTTATACATACAAATCAATTCTCTGACATTATTTTTAATTACATTTATGGTAAATATTTACAAAGTATATACTCTTACATAGTACGGATTATGTGCTAATGACCTCTGATGAGATACTAAGAGGGAGGCATCGGATGATGAGAAAAAAATTGACTCTCTAATTTGTAGTCATAATGGCTATCTTTCAATGGATTTGACCTCATTTCACCTGAAATACCAGAAATTATTAGATACTCTTCTGATTGTAATCTGAATTTTCTTTTTTAAGCATATTTATATTTGAGGTTAGTGCATATTTTTAATAAAATTTAAGCTCTAAGTACAGATTTAATTTAGTAACAGTGATCAAACCAACAAGAGGCATTTGATGATGAGAAAAAAATTGACTCTCTAATTTTTATGGATAATGGCTATCTTTCAATGGATTTGACCTGATTTCCCCTGAAATATCATAAATTATTCGATACTCTCCTGATAGTAATCTGATTTGCTTTTTTAAGCATCTTTATATTTGAGGTTAGTGCATATTTTTAAAAAAAATTAAGCTCTAAGTACAGATTTAATTTAGTAAGAGTGATCAAACCAACAAAAGGCATTTGATGATGAGAAAACAAATTGACTCTCTAATTTGTATGCATAATGGCTATATTTAAATGGATTAGACCTGATTTCATCTGTAATACCAGAAATTATTAGATACTCTCCTGATTGTAATCTGATTTGCTTTTTTAAGCATCTTTATATTTGAGGTTAGTGCATATTTTTAATAAAATTTAAGCTCTAAGTACAGATTTAATTGTGTAAGAGTGATCAAACCAATAAATATTCATTTTTGAAAAATGTTACAATGAATTTAATCATTCGTTAATATTTTTATTTTTCTCTTCAGTTTTTATCTGGGAATACCAATATTTTAAATGCTTTAATAACAAATGATTCTAAGAAGTGATGAACACCCATTAGAAGATTTTTCAGAATTAATCGACAAGATGAAAATTTAAAAGAGAAACTTTAACTTGCAACTTTAGTCTTAAGTTACATTAACTATTCAGACATTAGTTCAGATGCTACATACAAATATATCAGTCTTATTTTCCACATTTGCAAACAGAGCAATACGCAACTAATTACAAATAATTAAAATTTTGCGAACTCCGTTTCTACGCCGTGCCTCAGAACAACTCCCACTAAACCTAAATCTAGGTTTCTTCAAAATTTTTCTAGACATAATACAACATTTATGTTTGCGTAGGATTTTATTTAAGACAGAAAATTGCTACTCTAAACATTTGATGCAAACGTTAAGAATACATGTTTTGGAAGTATGTCCTTGTCAAATTTGGAAAATTTGTTCAGAAATATTCAGTACAGTCGCAATGTTTCAAGATATTCTGAAGAATAATATTTTCAACAACAGATGGCAATACTCTACAGCTCAAATAGAATTTTATTCCGTATCTTCTATCCCTAGGGGCAAAGAAAATTTTATTTGGACAAGAATTGTTTCTTTACATATGAGGAAAAGGAAACTTTTTTGATAAAGTATTACTTGCAGTTTTGCTTTTTATTTCAATTTTAGAATATAAAATTTCGGTGCAGGTAAATAAAACGTAGGGTTGGAATATTGTTTGGAGTTGTATTAGAAGAATATAGTCTGGAAATCATATTTGTAAGGTTTTGTACACTAATTATCCTGAACAAATTTTGACAAAGGAAAAATATACCAACTCAGAATTACCTTATGATGATAACAATGTACATATGTATAAATATATTCATATGATTATTTTTTCACCAATTTTCTCAAAGTCATAAATATTGCTTTGTATATTAACTTTGTATATATTTAAATATATATATATATATATATATATATATATATATACATATATATATATATATATATATATATATATATATATATATATATATATATATATATATATATATATATATATAATATATATATATATATAATATATATATATATATATATATATATATATATATATATATATATATATATATTATATATATATATACATATACATATACATATACATATACATATACATATATATATGTGTATATAAATGTATATATCTATATCTATATCTATATCTATATATATATATATATATATATATATATATATATATATATATATATATATATATATATATATATATATATATATATATATATATATATATATATGTATATATATATATATATATATATATATATATATATATATATATATATATATATATATATATATATATATATATATATATATATATATATATATATATATACATATATACATACATATATATATATATATATATATATATATATATATATATATATATATATATATATATATATATATATATATATATATATATATATATATATATATATATATATATATATACATACATATATATATATATATATATATATATATATATATATATATACATAAGTTCTGAAATATACATATGTGTTTTTGAATATCTGTTATGTGTTTTATACTAGAAGATTAATTATAGCCTGATATTCATCACTTAGGAAACGATAAATACTTGTTTTCTAATATCTTATAAATTGTCTTATCTTATATAAAAAAGCTATTTCTTTTACACAGAAAAAATCGTTGGATGCACATTAGCCTCAGTATGTAATATTTTCACAAGAGAATGACGTGGTGCATATCAAAATATTTTTCAAATTTACTGCATATGCATCATATTTAGAATCAGAAATTTACACCCACATACACAGATATATATTTGTGTGCTTTTCTATTTTTAAGTGAAATATTCTTCTTCGATAATACTGAATAAGTAGCCCATATTTTTAGGCACAGTCATTTATGAAAGAGAGTACAATATCTAAGCCATGTGGAGCCTAGCCACACGAAGACTTCAAGTCACAGTGAAGACCAAAGACCCAGAGAGAGACCAAGTAATAGATAGATGGAACAGGTCGAATAATATTTAAAGAGTTGGGGAATTACTAGCTAGAAACTAAAGGCATCAAGTCAAATAGCATTGAAAGAAAGAGCCTAACAGGGTACAATGGCTTTTAAGAGCTGTAATGCCAATGATGATAATTTTGATGATAAGAATGACATTTAAAATAGAGAGTATTTAACATACAAGACAACAAACATATGTTATATTATTCTCTGTAATATTTAAAATAAATATATATTCAGTATATAAGCTTAAATTTTCTTCTGCATATATATAAATGTTTTGTGTGCTGAAAGAATAAATAATAATTACATAAGAAATCACTTATTTAATTTTAAGGACAAACTAAAGGTAATTATATACTCATTTTCACATTCCCTCTTCTCATTTTTTATTTTCATGATTTCAGCATTATTTATTAATTTTACAGAATATATATATATATATATATATATATATATATATATATATATATATATATATATATATATATATATATATATATATATATATATATATATATATATATATATATATATATATATATATATATATATATATATATATATACATATATACATATATACATATATATATATACATATATATATATATATATATATATATATATATATATATATATATATATATATATATATATATATATATATATATATATATATATATATATATATATATATATATATATATATATATATATATATATATATATATATATATATATATATATATATTCATATATATACTTAAATTGCTATTGCATCAATTGTTCGAGATTTAGAGTTGAAATGTGTCTAAAATGTTTCACAAATCTTAAATTCAACTAATTATTTAAATACGATTGCTCTATTGATACACATATATAGAGTGTATCTCTACACATCCCTGTATATCAGCACACACGAAGACTCTTTCAGAATGCATGACTCTCCTTAAACAATTGGAAAATACAGACATTTAAAATATGTCAATATTTTTATATTACACAACGTAACAGTGCCAAATATTACCAAAGAAGATGACTTAGCATTGTATATGTAAACCAGACTAAGCTAAACTATATTTTCCGGGGCTCCAGCCCACGTGAAACAATGGCTTAGGGCGCCAATAACCTATATCGAGACCAAGGTCCTCGTGTGCGTTTCATATATCCTGGTTAGGTGGTCAACCTTAAGTGAAAATCCCCATTTTTTAGTTTCCAAGCATTGTGGGTTCTCAGATTACCTACCTACTGACGGAATGAATGGTTGGGTGAAATTTTTCTTGTCCAAAAATCGAACCTCGGACTTGTGTCTGGGAAGAGCAAAGCACTATCTCTATGTTACTTGGGTTTACATGAAAATTAGACTGCGATATTATTATAAATATATTTCGATAATTCACTAAGTAAATGTCGGTATTAATAGTTTATTTTATTAAAAAATTTAATTTTATAATTTAAATTTTTTATACTATTCTTTTTCCTTTAAAGAAATTTGTATCTCTTCTCTAAATCTTTAACTTTTAAAATTAGTTTGTTCAATAATCAAATTAATTTTAGTACGTTCATTTTATATAACGTTCCTTACATTTCCATGGGAATACTGGAGGTAAAAATATACTTTTCCAACAAACAAATTTAATTATATTCTGCCCATAAAATATTAACAATTTTTTTGCCTTACTTTTGTTTATCACGCAAGCTATCTGTACATTCATTTCTAAATTATTTCAAAAGTACAGAAAAGTCTGTGTTCTTCGCTTTTCCTTCTTTTCTTTTAATTTCATATTCGTTGATTAATTTTGAGACTCTTCTGTCTACAGGAATTCTTTAATGAAATTCCTTCACTGACGGCGACTGGATATTCTTATCGTAATAAATTGAAGCCAGCGTAGGATTGTCTTTTGTACAAATTTTTCATGCACGTGCTTATCGGCGGAGCAAATTTAAAGTGTTCCTGTCAACGCGAGAGGAGGATATGCAGGCACTTAAGGCTGCCAGATAAATCCAAAATGCGTCAATTTAAAAGTATCGAATTTAATGTATCACAGCACGAGAGTGAAACATATTTGTTCGTAACAATTCTCCGAAATATACTACCTTTGGAATTTCTTGTTAGATCTCAAACTTTTAGTGTAACAGATTTTAGATAGTTTTATTTAAAAAGATACTTTTATAGGAAATAAGTGAGACTTTGTGTTTAGTTTTACTTCTTTATTATGAGATGAACCAATAAAGGCATCTAGAATATAGACGTTTTAGGTTCTTGGTTATTATTTCGAGAAATGAGTTCTTGAGATTAGTTTTTTTTTCTTTTTTAATAATGGGAATAAACACTGAAACTAATATTTTCTTTTTATTTTATAGTTTGGAATAGGTATCGTATTTTAAAGTGAACAGCTTTCTGATTCCAAATAATATGCATTTTAATAAAATCATTATAGTTGGCATGAAAAATTTCAAATATCTGGTAGGAATTTTATCTCTCTATGTCATAGACTTCATACAATGTATATAGATCATTGTAGCAGAGCTATATAAGTGTGCATTTCTTTTATTTACAACAAAAAAATAAATGAATATATACATTGCTGTCTTAATTGGAGAAAAATCTCAAGATATACAATGTCATACATGCTTAAGACATGCATGATTGTTCTATGCAAAACTCCATTACAACCAATAAAATAATACTCTGTTGACCTACTATTATAAAAGTAACTACATTAAACTCATTATTAATACAAAATGCTTCAATTTAAAAGTATCGAATTTAATGTATCACAGCAAGACAGTGAAACATATTTGTTAGTAACAATTCTCCGAAATATACTACCTTTGGAATTTCTTGTTAGATCTCAAACTTTTAGTGTAACAGATTTTAGATAGTTTTATTTAAAAAGATACTTTTATAGGAAATAAGTGAGACTTTGTGTTTAGTTTTACTTCTTTATTATGAGATGAACCAATAAAGGCATCTAGAATATAGACGTTTTAGGTTCTTGGTTATTATTTCGAGAAATGAGTTCTTGAGATTAGTTTTTTTTCTTTTTTAATAATGGGAATAAACACTGAAACTAATATTTTCTTTTTATTTTATAGTTTGGAATAGGTATCGTATTTTAAAGTGAACAGCTTTCTGATTCCAAATAATATGCATTTTAATAAAATCATTATAGTTGGCATGAAAAATTTCAAATATCTGGTAGGAATTTTAGTTCTTTATCCTTTTCACTACCAGTCGAGGTCCACATATGTGGACCTCGACTCTTTCGTCTGAAAAATAATCCTATTGAAAAAAAATGGTAGTTAACAACTTAGATACACATGCGAGGATGTCTAAGCTTCTGACTGATACCAATAAATTGCAGCAGTAATCAGAAGTTCTGGAATATTTGTTAGTCTGAAGCAATTCGTAAGAAATTGCTTCGAAACAGCGTGCTCGTAAAAGTAATTAAATGTCATTTGTTTTTAAAGGTTTTTAAGTCCTATAATTAATGTGTTCTAATTAAAAAATTGTTTAAAATTTGTGTTAAAATAGTTTTTTTAGATTTAAACGTGCATTTTGTACATTTGAGAGGGATACTTATACAGGTCTACGTAGGAAAAAAATTATATTTATGCAATTTTTATATAGCTGGTAGTGAAGAGGATACATCATAGACTTCATACAATGTATATAGATCATTGTAGCAGAGCTATATAAGTGTGCATTTCTTTTATTTACAACAAAAAAATAAATGAATATATACATTGCTGTCTTAATTGGAGAAAAATCTCAAGATATACAATGTCATACATGCTTAAGACATGCATGATTGTTCTATGCAAAACTCCATTACAACCAATAAAATAATACTCTGTTGACCTACTATTATAAAAGTAACTACATTAAACACATTATTTTGAAGATTCAGGAAGTTTATATTAATTATTGTAATTGGTTATTCAGAACGGTTTCTTACCCTGTTATATTTTTACATTATAGCAGCTTGATCTCATGCCTGTGAAATATGGCAACGCAAATATGCCAATTTGTGAATGCCCAATCAAAGTTTGGACAAGAGGTAAAACGGTATTTCAATTCTGTGAAGCACGAAATCGGATCCTCTAATGCATACTATTTAATTTCCCATTTTCCAGTAGATAGAGATACTTTCCCCACGAATAGTTCGGCAGTTTTGCGCCGTTTGTGCTATTTCTCGGATACAGTAAAGAATTTGTGAAATTCAAAGGAATCTGAGAGACATGGAATTCATGACACTTAATATAGATAATAAAATTGTTTTATTAATTTATTATATGAAAAGATAAAATTTAAGATCTAGAAAGTTATTTCATTTGATTTATTTTGCTATAATTTAAGCAAAAATTGCTGTGATCCATTAACATTTCCTTATATGTCAAAATATTGAAAATAGTAGTTATTTTGTTTAATTTGCTTTAAGTATAATCTACTTCTAACACTTTGATGATAATAAGCACAATTAAAGAGACTTTTTTCTCAAATATATTCACCAGACCAAGGATTAACACGCATATTATCATAAATGAATTTACTTACATGACATAAATGTAAATGATTTTCCTGTTGCCAATGCTTGTTTTTCAACGAATAGTATTTAACATTATTTTGAAATTTTTATGCATTTTTTGAACATTCTTCTCCACGAGTGGTGAAGAAGTTGCTAGTGCTAAAGAAGTTGAATTTTTTTTGGGGGGGGAGGGAGAGGTTACATTGGACCCCTATGGCTTACTTATTTGCTACGGGGGGGGGTCTACTGGAATTAAATCCAGGACCTACTGCGTAAATCAGAGTCTGAACAGCTACGAATACCCATTTCTACAGCGAAATTCAAACCCACGGATAGGAAGCTTTCTGTTATATGACACTTAACTATTAATTCAACCAATTCTTAACCATCCGAATGGAACACACGGATTAAAAAAAGTCTCCAAAAATACGTTAGAGGTTTATTGTGTCAATGGTCAAAGCGTTCTATGACTTTTTACTTCACCCTTTGTCGACTAAATGGAATACGAGAAACCCACCCTCGTTATTGTCCCTTTACTTCCGGTTATAAATAGATATATAAATAGATATTATAGATTGTTAATTTTTAATACATATAAAGCTCGTCAAGTCTCGAAGATCATCCCATAAGAAATAATGGATTCTAAAAGTACAAATAAAAATATTCTTTAAGAGAATTATTTATATTTTTTTTACGAAAGTCATCCAAGATATTTAAGTGATGCAAATAGAGATACATCTGTTACCGCAAACGAAATACTTCGAAATAGAGATTTACAAAGCCATGAAAAGCTATCAGCGTCTTTGTGCCTCAGGGAGTAGGGGTGCATCCCTCAATAAATGTCAGTCAAAGAGGGATGCAGTTTCTAAACAATCGACCTGACCCTCTTATCTCAAACACTGGCATAAATGTACACTACAACCATTTTCGGAACGTTTTTGCAGGTCGAAAACTGTACATGACATCCGCTTTGAAGAAATCATCGGTTTGGCGTAATTGTACGTGCAAACCGCTTAGAGGGTTAATTGGTTTCCATGTTTTTACAAACAACTGTGCCAACAGTGAAATTAGAACACAAAAACTTCATTATCAAAAAAACATTACTGAGTTTTAGCTTGCTGTATGTAGCCTAATTGGTTTTTAAGAAGCCCTATAATTTAGTTTTCTAAATATTTTTAAAATTAAAAATGTATGCACGAGCCAGATGTCTTACGTTGCACATAATGATAAATATATACAAAAATTATTTATAATTATTGAAGAATCATTTTCTTTATTTAACCGTAGAACACTATTCTGTTTTATCAAGCTTTCTTGCTTTATTTGCCTTGCAATAATTCTTTCGTATTCACGTAAACTACTTTAAAATTTATTTTCAAGCAAAGGCAAATTTATAACTTTGCTTTAATTATAGAAGGAATTATAATAATACACTGAAGTTATTTTCAACTTTTAACAGTTTATTGCTATAATTACAAAACGTCTCGGAGACGATTTAATAGCATTTTAGATTTAAAGTATTTTTTATAATCTTTCCACATTTTCAGAATTTTATCAAACAACTTTCAAAAAGAAAATATAAAAATAAATAAAGACTTTTTAAAGTAGAAATATTTATATTATGGAAGATTTAAGTGATATTAAAAAGAAAAAATATAGAACCTGAAAGAAAGAAAAACTATACAACCCAAAATAAATGAATATAAATGCAATGGATATCAGACATACTCTAACAATGGATATTGTATTAAAAAAACTCGATTCTTTTATAGATCTTTAAAAAGTTCTTCCGAACACAAGCAAATATTATACCGAGTTAAACAATAGCAATGTATTTATGAAATGGGATTTTCATGAATGATATTAATTGATTTCATTTAAGAAGAAAATCATTTTCCGCCTCCAGTAATAAAGTACTGAATAATCCTAGAGAAAGCGCGATGAAGGAAAAAAAAAGCTTTTCTTGAAAAGCTTTCGATTCAGAACCGTAAGCAGTAATCCATTAATAGCTAAGTTTAAAGGCTTCTATGCTTGCGCTAGTAATAAAAGAAGCTAAATAAAAGTCTCCGCTCCTTTTGTTTTGTTACAGCTTTAGTGTCTGCGTCTGTTTCGAGCAAAAGGAAACTGTTCTACCAGCGAAAAAAGAGAAAAAGCGAGAGAAAGTGACAAAATTAGGGGAAAAAATGTTTCTCTAAAGGCTTGAAGGAAAAGCGGGGAAAAAAATCTCTAAAAATAATCATCTACACTTTTGTGTGAAAAAACTCCCAGTGCACCTAGTCGCCGAATCCAATCGGAAAATTTAATTTCTGCTGTAACTCTCCGGGGAGTTATTTCTAATACTGGCAGAAAATATCTATAAAAGGTGAAAAGCGGGAAAAAAAGGAAAAGGATTTTGAGGGACAACCGGGTTTGTACTCTTGCGTAAGGGATATCCCTTGAAGTCGTGATTCTGTATCGCTCGCGCTTGGGGAATTCATCGCTAAAGATATAAGCTGGGTTTCATTCAAGGAAGCGATTGTAAAAGACTTTCACATCGACGAAGGAACCATGTTTTTTTTCTATCTCTCGTTCGATAGCTTTTTATCTGAAACTTGGGAAATAATAGTCGGTAAATGATGGGGAAATTTGAAATCTGAGATATGATATATTTATATTGTATCCCAATGTGCAAAATTTATTACTAGCTATAGCGACACCACAATGCCCTAAAAATTTGTGACGCTGTTTTTTTTTCAGATTCGAATGTAATTTAGCTGATAGACATATTTTGTAAATTTCATGTTCTCTATTTAAGTATTACGTACGCAGTATTTCCGGTACCTTATTATTTTCCTATATTCATAAGAGACTCAATTCTCCTACAATAGCTTCGAACCGTTGGCTGTTCCTGTAAATTTTTCTCTTCAATGGATTTAGGAACGATGAACTAATAGATGATATTTATTACTAGTTGTAGTGACACCACTATGCCATAAAAATGTGTGACACTATCTAATTTTCTCAGAATAGGATTTAGTAACAATGAAGTAATAAATGATATTTATTACTAGCTATAGAAACAGCACAATGTCATAAAAATATGTGTCACTATCTAATTTTCTCAGATACGACTGTAATTTAGATGATAGACATATTTTGTAATTTTTATGTTCTCTAGTTAAAAATTACGTACTCAGTACTTCTGATACTTTATTATTTTTCTATATTCATTAGAGACTCAGTTATCCTGCAATAGCTTCGAAGCGTTGGCTGTACATGTGAATGTTTCTCTTTGGAGATTAAAGAACAATGAACTAATACATGATATTTATTACTAGCTATAGCGACACCACAATGCCCTAAAAATGGGTGACTTTTTTATCAGATACAACTGTAACTTAGACATTTTTTGTAATTTTTCTGTTCTCTAGTTAAATATTACGTACGCAGTACTTCCGATACCTTATGATTTTTCTAAATTCATTAGAAACTCAATTCTCCTGCAATAGTTTCGAAAAGTTGGCTGTACCTGTAAATGTTTCTCTTCGTAGGAGTTAGGAAAGATGAACTAATAGATGATATTTATTACTAGCTGTAGCGACACCACAGTGCCCTAAAAATGTGTGACGCTATTTTCTTTCAGATACAACATTAATTGAGATGATAGACTTTTTTTTTATAATTTGTATGTTCTCTATTTAAATATTACGTACGCAATACTTCCAATGCCTTATTACTTTTCTAAATTCTTTACAATCTCAATTCTCCTGCAATAGCTCCGAAGCGTTGGCTGTTCCTGTAAATTTTTTCTTTGTGGGATTTAGGAACGATGAACTAATAGATGATATTTATTGTTAGCTGTAGTGACACCACAATGCCTTAAAAGTGTGTGGTGCTTTTTTTAGATACGGCTGTAATTTAGATGATAGACATTTTTTGTAAATTTTATGTTCTCTAGTTAAGTATTACGTACGCAGTACTTCCGATACCGATTATTTTTCTATATTCATTAGAACCGTTCGCTGTTCCTGTAAATTTTTCTCCCCGTAGGATTTAGGAACGATGAACTAATAGATATTTATTACTAGCTGTAGTTACACCACAATACCATAAAAATGTGTGACACTATCTATTTTCCTCAGAATAGGATTTAGTAACGATGAACTAATAGATGATATTTATTACTAGCTATAGCGACAGCACAATGCCATAAAAATGTGTGGTGCTATTTTTTCAGATACGACTGCAATTTAGATGATAGACATATTTTATAATTTTTATGTTTTCTAGTTAAATATTAAGTACTCAGTACTTCCGATACTTTTCTATTTTTCTATATTCATTAGAGACTTAATTACTCTGCAATAGCTTCGAAGCGTAGGGTGTACCTGTAAATGTTTCTCTTTGAGGATTTAGGAATGATGAACTAATAGATGATATTTATTACTAGCTGTAGCGACACCACAATGCCCTAAAAATATGTGACGTTATTTGTTTTTTAAATACGACTCTAATTTAGGCATTTTTTTTTGTATTTTTTATATTCTGTAGTTAAATATTACGTATGAAGTACTTCCTATACCTTATTATTTTTCTATATTCATTAGAAAATCAATTCTCCTGTAATAGCCTCTAACCTTTGGCTGTTCCTGTGAATATTTCTCTTCGTAGTTTATGAACGATGAACGAATAGATGATATTTATTACTAGTTGTAGTGACACCATAATGCCTAAAAATGTGTGACGCTGTTTTTCTCAGATACAACTGTAATTTAGATGATAGACATTTTCTTTATAATTTCTTAAGTTCTCTAGTTAAATGTTGCGTACGCAGTACTTTCTATACCTTATTATTTTTCTAAATTCATTAGAGTCTCAATTCTCCTGCAATAGCTTCGAAACGTTGATTCTACCTGTAAATGTTTCTCTTTGTAGAATTTAGGAACGACGAACTGATACATGATATTTATTACTAGCTGTAGCGATGCCCCAATGCCCTAAAAATGTGTGATGCTATTTTTTCAGATACGACTGTAATTTAGACAATAGACATTTTTTGTAATTTTTCTGTTCTCTAGCTAAATATTACGTACCGTGTACTTCCGATTCCTTATTATTTTTCAATATTTATTAGAGACTCAATTCTCCTGCAATACCTTCAAAGCATTGGCTGTATCTGTAATTTTTTCTTTTCGTAGGATTTAGAAACGATGAACTAATAGATGATATTTATTACTAGCTGTAGCGACACCACAATGCCATAAAAATGTATGACACTATCTATTGTTCTCAGATACGACTGTAATTTATATGATAGATGTTTTTGTAATTTTTATGTTCTCTAGTTAAATATTACGTACGCAGGACTTCCGATACCTTATTATCTTTCTACATTCATTAAAGACTCATTTTGTTTGCAATAGCTCCAAAGCGTTGGCTGTACTTGTTAATTTTTCTCTTCTTGGGATTTAGGAACTATGAATTAATAGATGGTAAAATTATATAATTTCATTTTATACCGTTGTACACAATTTATTAACGTCAATACCGTGTTTTACACCTAATCTGAAAAGACTTTATGTAATATCGGCCCAAGAGACAATTCTTTTGATATACTTAAAACATTACATTTCATATACTTAAAACAATTTTAAAAGATTATTCTCTAAATTTTTGATGAAGATATATTTCTATACATATGTTACTCTAGAATCAGAAGTCTTTGTTAGATATAGCCATTCAAACCACTTTTCTTAAAGAATTTGTCGGAAATACATGCTTTTAACTACGTGTATCACCTTCGGAACATTAATATGTCAATTTATTTGTTCCTAGTACTCATTTCCACGACTTTGATCCGTGCAAATAACGCAACGGTCTGACGTATGACGATATGTAAATATATAACTGTGACGGCATTCTTTCTTTGTTAAATACTGACATTAATTTAATTAATGTAAAATGTCTTCAGTACTTATAGAATTAATCAAAGTATAATGCATCATTAAAGCTAATGTCAAAGGTTATTGCTGTGTAATAATGAAATTGTGGTGAATCATTAACATCATAGAGTAATAACATAAAAGTATTCTTGGTAAGTGAATTTATAACTTGCTTCACCGATTGTGGATTATACTGCAGGATAGTTCTGAGTTATTTTTATGTTAATATGTTTCGTCGTTTAATACAGTGTAAACACTGCTATCATTGAACTTTTATCTTTTCAAACATTTCAAGTCACATGTTATATGAACACATATTATATGAAAGATAAAAGGAATATATTTTTTCGAATTGTAACACCAAATTTGCATTTTATATTATGCAGAACAAATACAACCTGATCATTCCTATGTATGTATAATATATATATATATATATATATGTATATATATATGTATATATGTATATGTATATATATGTATATATATATATTTATATATATATGTATATATGTATATATATATGTATATATGTATATATATATATATATATGTATATATATATATATATATATATATATATAATATATATATATATATATATATATATATATATATATTTATATATATATATATATATATATATATACATATATATATATATATATATATATATATATATATATATATATATATATAATATATATATATATATATATATATATATATATATATATATACATATATATACATATATATACATATATATATATATATATATATATATATTTATATATATATATATATATATATATAATATATATATATATATATATATATATATATGTATATATATATGTATCTATATATATATATATACATATATATATATATATATATATATACATATATATATATACATATATATACATATATACATATATATATATACATATATATATACATATATTTCCACAAGGATTCCCTTGCAATCGAATAATTCGGAAATGAAATGTACGTTTATTTTAGCATCTCAATGAAATAATTGATATTAAAATTATCTTGTTAATTTAAAACATTATTTTTATTTTTATTAATATAAACAGATAACACATTAATTTATCATCAAACACAATAAAATGTTCATAGATTATTCACAGCTTAAAGCATAAATATCAATCTCAAACGCATGCGGTAATTAAACATTATCTGATAATGACAAAGCGATAAATAATCCTCTAAACCTGACAAGAAATGTTTTCGTTTTTTAAATATGAAGAAATACCGTTCACCTCAATATCCGGAAATAACGATATCGTTCTTAATGTAAAATTCAGTGATGAGGAAAAGTAGAATATTTCATCGGGAGAAACTAACGTGTAACTTTTATGCGGAGGTACACATTTAAAATTAAATCTTAAATATTAGTGTTTCGATGCATTTCTAAAATGCTAGGAATATTTCGCTTTCATTAAATTTCTACGAATGTTTGCTTTCGAAATAACTATCGTAATTTCTTAATTTCGAAATTAAATTACTAAATGTACCCTCTAATTTGGGTAAAATGACTTATTTATTATACGATGGATGTTAATTAGCTTTTACAGTCATTGATTTATGAGAAGTACAAGCTTTATAATATTAATATTCTACAAGAGAAATATAATGTAAAATTAGACGCATTAAAATTTTATGGATGATTCAATATTTCGTAGTTATGTATACGTAGAAACACATACACATGCACATATTTATGTATAGGCAAATCATTGGAAACTGAACCTATACATAATACTTTTTGTCTTACTAGTCCTCTATATAATAATAGCCTAAGTTATCTGCCCCTCTATCCTCGAATTTATGAGGTGTTTGGATATGGAATCAACATTCTATTCTTGATTAGATACTGTTACCAAAATTCAAAGAGAGTAAAGTTTATCTTCTACTAAACTAACGATCCGAATTTAAAATAAATTGGTACAAATATGTTTCATACCACAGCAAAAATTACTGTCGTCTTTAAAACGTTCGAAATCCACCCCTTCTCCTCTTTTCGAGCTTTTAATGCCATTATTTCAGGCCCTATTTTCCTCGCTTGAGAGCAGGCGATTAAATTTATCAATTTATCACATAATATATAGGTAAATGTAACATTTTTGTAGCATTCTGACATCATTACTTTAATCATCTCATTTAATCATCTCTTACGATATATTATTTAAATATTGCCTGCATTATTTTCATAAGTTTTATCACTAAACTTATATTACGTAAATAATTTTCTTTTATATTTGGCATAAATAATAGATTAGGTACTAATAATAGATTAGGTGTGATTATTTTAAATTCAATCAACGATTATTTTTTGTTGCAATAAATATTTTATCACCGGCATTAACAACAAATACTGTTCATACATGACTATTAATCTATTTCCCGAACTAACAACTATCTATCATTTAAGTTATATATATTTGAAAATTAAGCAGATTGTTCGTTTGTGTACTTATTTTTTTGGATATCATTCATAAAACTTCTGCTGTCCACCCTAACATGTAATCTCACAAGATAAATTAAAGTTAACAACTATCATATGATCAGTAAAGTTTTTTAATGTTAATTTATATATTATACCATGTCCAAAACTTTTCGAGATAAATCTAAACTTTTAAGAGAAATTCGAGGAAGATAAAGTCATGGACAAATAAGAGTGCATTTTATTACTTTTCCCGTCATATGACAGGCTATATGCTAGTTTAAAATATGTCCAAATAAATAAAAGAATATCAATCGGAGAACGGAATTGTTTCTAATTTCTCACAAATGAAATATTTTCTTGCATAGTTCAATCTTTTGTTTCACTTGGCTCTCTTAAACTCCGAATGATTCAATCGAGTTTTAACATGAATGAGAAAATTTGGTGGCCATTTAGCCGTGTTAATATTCCACATAAATGCTAAATTAACTATATCGACAGGGAAAAGTTCAAGGGAGATAACTTTTTATCATAGTACTGACACTCGATCACCATATCATTCTCTCGATGTTGAATTATCTTACAGTGTAAGTTACAGCAACGCACTCCACCGCCTTTTTGCCACGAGCTTTGTTCGATCTCTATTGGTATTATCATGCTTTCTGATGTCTTTCCGAGTGTATCTGTGGACATTGCAAACTCCAGGTTACTGAAATGTAGGCCTGCCAGGCATATCCCACTAATATATAGTCAGGTAACGGGAATAGCCTCGTGTCACCGTCTCAATCTGTTACTAGGGTTGCTATTCTAGGAATTGTTTAAGCGTGACGTTGACCGTAAGATCGAAGGTTCGGTTTGGAGCTCTATGGTCTACTTTTTTCCATCACGAAGGCTAATGAGACCGGAACCTAATGCTTAAAGCCTTCTCCGAACTGCTGCGAACAATAATGCCAAAATGGGATTCGAACACACGAACTCCGGCACCGAAGATCATCACCGTAACCATTCAGCCATCTTTTCACGTGAAATCGACGGAGACAGCTACTAGTTCTAATTAGTTAAATCTAATTCGTCTATTAGTTTGCCTAATTCTCATTAGTATTATATCAACAAAGAAGTAAAAGGCAGTAGAAATTCAAAATAATTCTTTGCATTTTTGTTTGTTATAAATTCGTTATCTTTGTGTAGAGGTGCAGTAATATTGTCACGAAGATTCGAATGAATACACCGCTTAACTTAACAGATGAATTTATTGAAGCTAAGTAGCAATTCGCAACTTTACAAGATAGGGAAGCTTCCTACAGCTAGTGGGTATCAGCTTTTATACCCGAACAGAATATTCGAGAAATAACTAATTTACATATTAAAGAAAGATCTAGAATGTTCGATAACATAAGGAAACAATAAATAACATTTTAAAATTAAAAATCCGTACTTTGGATCAACCGCCATGGCAAGCATCAAACCCACAATCTTCGGGTCTGGATCTCGCTCTTTGACTATTCGGTCGCTAAGGTCGTTGGCAAAGCTTATTTATGCGGCAATATTACCTGCTGTATTGTTATTTTTCTGTACATATTTTATCGATTGCATTATAAAACGGCGACCCAATCAGGTGGTACAAGAGTTCTAAATGCAATATTTGAACAGTCTACTGCTAGTAAATTTTGAACTATGCAATATACGTACATACCAACATACATACACATTATACGACAAAGAAGGCAAAAATGAATTTATGTGGGATCAATATGAATATGTAAAGATTCAAGCTTATTTTTTTATTAATAGAATACATATTTAACGCATAAACTAGTTAAAATGAATTGAGGCATGAACAAAATATGTATTATTGAAATCTGAAGAAGTATCTTGGATTTAGCATTGCGCGATGTAATTCTATCTATTAATAAGAAATTTTCATTTTTTTTTGCTTGCATAAAATATACCGACATATATGCCGACAAATAATTATTCTTATATTTTAAAAATTTTAATTATTTTTTTCATGTTTCGAGAGATATTTTCCATCATTCGAAGAAATATTTTAAAATTCGGGTTTGTTGAGATACAGTGGGTAAAAACGGCAGAAAAAAATGAATTTAATAATAGCAGCAAATAACTTTGGCTAATATCAAATTTTTCAAGTCAATTGTAGTGGAAAGACTGTCTCATCTCTGGAAAGGTCTTAAAGCAGAAAAGAGAAAATTCTCGAATGATAAAAAATGAAGATAGCAAATTTTTCCTTACTGAAATTTTAAATTCTCGAAAGCATAGCATTTGCTTTAAAGTGTTTCTTCTCCAAATAAATCCCTACTTGAAATGTTATATACATTTTCTTTTTTCTTCTTCTTATTATTTCTTCGGCCCTTCTTTCATTTTAATGCATCGGTGAATTTTGCCATTACCGTATCTTATTTGCCTAAATTCTTTTCTATTTCTCCCACTGAATTTTCATTTTTGTTGGAAATAAAAATTCAGCTGGAATAAAGATTTAAACTTTTGCCGGGAAAAAAAGTAATTTTTCTTTTTTTTATCTTATTACTTTATTTCATACTTCTTTAAAAAATATACCTGAAATGCATACATTATATGTGAGAGAGTCAGAATTACAAATAATACATCGAACGAAAGCTTTCTGTCTTCTTGGGACCCTCGACTGGATAAAAGGTTTACACTTGATAAAATAGATTAAAAGGATTCGGGAAAGTACAGGGAATTTTCCCTATTCAAACGACAGATTCTTTTCTTCTATTTCATAAATGACGAAGTTTTAGAACTTCAACAGGTTGTTTACTTTCGCTTATTTGGGATAAGACGATTGCGAGATGAATCTGGAAATCAGATTATTAAAAAAAAAATTAAAATAAAAATCAAACAGACATCCGTGGCATTTATAATGGAACATTTTTTTACTTAATCGAACCGTTCAGGATTTCCTTTATAGATATTTTAATGCGAACTACGTTATTACTTATGTTTATATAATAATATTTTATGTCAGAACATGCAGTTTTATGCTTAACCTCTTAAGCGGTTTGCCCGTACAGTGTACGTGCTACCCAAAATTGGCCTCAACTGGTTTGCCTGTACGGCATACGGTCGTCGATATTTTCTCTTTTCCTTTTCTGTTTTTACCTGTTTTTCATTATTGTAAAGAGACTATTTAGTACTAATATTTTTTTACATTGCTGTATGGAACTCATATGTCATCTACAGTAATAAGGAGGACAAAATACGCAACTAGAATTTAGACTTGGTCTCGTTGATCGTATAATCAAAAAATAACATTGGGGAATAAATTCCAAACGTGGACGAACAGGTTCAGAGCCTAAACCTCTAAAACTGACAGAGAGACATTTTTTGGAAATAATTGCTCCCCACACATTAGACACTGAGACCTGGAATACAATGTGCAGTTTGCTGTTCGAAAAGAAATGGGGATGGAAAGAGAATCCGAAAAGAAACACGCTATTTCTGTCCTGATTGCGAAGTAGGACTTTGCATTACACCATGCTTCAAATTGTACCATACCCAAAAAGACTTCTGAAATGTTTGGAAAAGTGTAAACTTCAAAATTAACGGTAAGTATGAGAGAAATATTTGTAGAATTTGTAAACCATTCTTCACTTAATGCAGAATGTTCTTGAGAAAAAAAACATATAGGGGTTTTTATGTTCCAAAATTGTAAAATAAAAAAAGTTGTAAAATCATTAAAAGTGAAATTTTGTTTAATATTCTTATTATTCTTATTGTATTAAGTATGGTACTTAATTATATGCAATAAAAAATATTCCTTTTTTGCAAGCATTTCTTTTAAAAAAGAATTCCACTTCACAATCATGCTCATGTAACCATATTTGAACACAGCGAAACCTGTAAACAGGGGTGTTGTCATCTTGGAACACAAGACGTTCTACCGGAAAGAGAGTCTGAAGCATAGAATAAAGATGATCTGTGAGAATGCTTCGATAATGTTCATCTGTGATCAACCCCTCCTTCTTCAAGTCAACGAGACGCCTCAATCCACCAGAAGATATTGCGTCTCACACCATCGGATATTTCTTCTCCCTCCCCCATGTCTCACGTTTGGAACAACATGAAATGCTTCTGCTGGTGTTCGTCAGTAGAACACACCTCCGGTGATTTCGAATAATGTAAATGAGGATTCATCAGGCCTAATTTGTTACTATTGCAGTTGTGCCCAGTTTAGGTGGTCTCGACACCATTGTAGTCTCTTCATAGCATTCCGTGCAGAAAATTAACTGTTTTGGAATAGCCACAAACGTTCACAGCATGCAAATTCTCGTTGAACTGTTTTCACGTATAAAGGGTTCAGAAGGTGGTTATTGATCTCGAACGTTATCTGCGGCATTGTAGTCTTCTGATTGCGTGAGACTATCTCCTTCAACACCCGTCTAATTACTTTTCTTCAACCTCGAATTTCGCTCAGTCTTGTGTTTGGCAGTCCACAACTTACCCAGGTTTGTGTAGGCTGTCATAACCCTAGACATAGTGGTCTTTGAAACACTTACAAGTAGCTGTTCTAGATACGGACGATCCAGTGAGACAAGCTCCAATTATCATACATCTTTTCACATCAGAGAGGTCAGACATAATCAAGCTTTATTGGGAACAGAATTTTCTCATGCAACTTTCACACTCTCAGATATTTGACTGTTACCGTCCTTTTGATCGTTTGTAGGTGGCATACTATTGCAACACAAGGCAACCGTTTAATAGATTGTCGATTCTGCTGCAACTTTCACACTGTCAAATACTTGACTGTTGCCGTTATTTTTACCGGTTTTAGCTGGCATAATGTTGCTACACGAGGCTACAGTTTGGTGGATGATCGAAAGACAATTCGTTTGTAAATGGGTGTTCCTATTATATTTTTCCTATACTTGTATGTTGCATTTCTGGCAAAATTTTAGCAGTCAATTTTAGAAGCTTTTCATAGTTACAAGTTTATTAATTTTATTCATCATATATACTTGAAAACTGTGGATAAATTATCTTTATTAATAATATTTTTCTGATTTTATATTCTAGGCATAAAACTGCTGACTTTACATTTATATTATCATTTTTATATGAAAAGGTTCCACATTTTAAATTTCTAAATTACAATTAAGAGCTAGAAAATTTTGCATTACATTCTAAATATAATGAATATGGAATGAACAGAAAGAATAAAACTATTTATTACACTAATAGAATTTATTTTAATGAGACATAGTACCTTCTCTTCATTATGAAAGTTGCAATATAAAATTCCTAATTATAAAAGCTTTTTTTTTCGTATTCATTTTAACATGAAATATACTTTTCGGTTTAGAAGAAAATTTTGACAAAAGCATTAATTTTTCTCTTTTTATACATTTAATAAGTTTTTTCGTTTTAAGCAATATATATTTAAAAGAAAAAATAATTTATTTTTCTTAGAAAAACTTTTTTGAGATAAATATTTTAAAAATAATTTTCTTATATACTCTTACAGCTAAATGCAGTTATTAAGTAATTACAGTAATTAAGTAATAAGTAGCTACAGCAGTTATTAAGTAATTAATTTTTAAATATATTTTATGAGTTTTAAATGATCCAAGATTTAACAATTTTAGAAAATCCAAAGTTCAGAAACTACTAAAAATGTCATTGAATTTATTTTGCTATAAAATCGTGTATATCCTCCATATTATTATTGAGGCTTACGAAAAGATTATAATCTTACCTAGGGTCAATTTGTTATAAAATTTAAATTAAGTTTCTTCTAATGTATAACAATCTGACCGAAGGTAATACCACGGAAATTCTGGAGGAAGTGAAAAATAATAGTCTTAGTTTCCAATGATTCTTTTGAATCAAATAAGTACTACTTGGTTAAATCGTCGCTATTACTAAAATTAAATGAGTTAGAAGAATGCGTTGAGATACAAGTCTTACATAGTCTATTAGAAAACTATTGGCTATATAACACATTACTTATTATCCTATTACTGTTACCCTTGACTCATAAGAGGACTAAGCCTAACAGGTAGTGTCATAATGAAAGTCAATGGAAATTCATAGTCCAGAGGTGAATGTTAATTTCTAAAACCATTTCTTAGAAGAAGTGAAGGTATTGAGAAGCAGATTGAAACCGTTTTCACAAGATTCTTACTAACAATGATATTGTTAAGTACGGTGAATATGCTCTCTTTTGTAGTAATATACGCTGTGTGTTAATATTATAGAAAGAAGGCTATCCATCCCCCCAATCAGGTTGGGTGGAAGAGAGAGAACAAAAATGTAATACGGATATAAGTATACAGTATAGAAATAGTACTAGACAGCTTGTAGCTACAAAGCTAAATACATTTGTGGGTAATACTTTTCGATAGATTTAGTAATGAAAACATAAGTACTTGTATATTTATATCTGAAAGTGAATTTTCATCCAAAATTCAAACTTTTTAAAATTTGAATCACCATTAGAAAAGTAAGTATATCCAAAACTTAAAATATACAGGGTGTCCCAAAGCTACTCCACAAACTCTGCAGAGCTAGATTCTTCGTTGAGAGTACATATAAACGGCCCAAAGAAGCATTCCTATACGATTTATAGTTTTCGAAAAAAATACGAAAAACAAAGTATGACGTTACTGCTGGTGCAATAAAAAAGAACTTTTTTGGACATATCAACAACAGTATTTGCATATATTTCCAGACGATAATGTTTAAAATGGGTATTCAACCATCATAACAGCCATATGTGCTCCCAAGTTAATTCGCATGCAATCCGGCAGCAGAAATATCAGGAAAGTTGGTTTCTTAACGTGTGGGCCGGCATACTCGGAGATCGTCTGCTTGGACTATATCTGTTGCCTGAACGGCTCTCGATACATTCCTACTTGGTGTTTCTCAATGAGGTTTTAACCGAGTTCCTCCATGGCATACCATTAGCGACAATACATGGTTTTTGGTTCCAGCATCATGAGGCTCCTGCGCATTTCTGTGCACGTGGCTGGTTGGATATGGAATACCCCGATTGCTGGATTGGACTTGGGTCTGGTTCTATGCCCGCCAGATGGCATCTCAAAGAACTGGTGTATCGAGACTTAGTGACAACACCAATGGATTTAGTTGCTCGTCTGCATACTGCTTGTACTTCTGTGGACCTCGCTATGCTGCAACGTGTGATGACAGCCACTCCACGTAGTGCTCAAGACTGCCTCGACATGCACAGCTGACACTTTGAACACCTGCTTCAAATTGTGCATACACTGCTGTTGATATGTTCAATAAAGTGTTTTTTCTTGCACCGGCAGTGATATCATACTTTGTTTTCCGTATTTTTCTCGTAAACTATGGATCGTAGAGGAATGCTTTTTTGGGCAATTTTGATGTACTCCCAACAAGAAATTGTGCTGTGCATAATTTATGCAGTCGTTTTGGTACACACTGTATTCACAGACTTAGTGTATATTAGAAAGGTGCTGTGTGTTAAAAGTATTTGGAATATCGTAATTTGTGATTACGAAGCCGGAAGAAACATTTTAAAATTTAGTACAAATATTCAAACAAACTACTTGGTTTCAAAAAGTGTTTTATAAGAAACTAATTTAGCTAAAGTTTCATTCACATCTACACAGTGTTTATAATTAATAATTTACAAAGTCACTTTTTATCGACAAAAGTTTCATTACACTGAAAAATACTAATGGCTATACGGTCAGTATATATTCACATGTAACCAATCTCTGATATTAAATGTAGGAAAATCAGATATAATACAAGTAGAAGAGTATAGTATCTACTAAATAAAATGAATTGATAAAAAATTTATCAAATTCCATACCACTCATTACACTGGCGTAAAGTATAGTGTTTCTTAAACTATAAGCGGAGAAAAAGCGTTCTGTTTTCTTTAAAATCCGATAACTTCGACTATAATAGCACTTTTCTTTTTAGATATTGGAGAACTTGTCTAAATAAATTTCTCTTTTGTTTTTTAGATTTTTTTCTTTCGATTATATATAAAACTTTTTTGTTCGTTAAATAAAGAATTCTGAACAGGTATACCATTTAAGGGAATAAGGGATTGCAATTTTATCTCTTGAGTTCTTATTACATTTTTAATTATAATTTTACATATGTATATAAACCATTTTAAGAGGATTAATTGTCGATTATCATAAACAAAATATCTTTAAACATGAATTAAAATTTCGATTAATGTAGTAATGTAAATTATTAAAGTTCTAAATAAAAATAATCAAAGTGTTTGGTAAAATACTAATTATATATTGAATCCCGTGTGACTGAATGTAATAAAATCATTTTATTAGATTATATATGAGCTCAATTATACATTCGAAGTTATTAATGTTTAAGGGAAGAAAGGAATTTTGCGTAATTTCTAACTACCCGTTTTTTAGACCTGACACACACACACACACACACACACACACACACACACACACATATATATATATATATATATATATATATATATATATATATATATATATATATATATATATATATATATATATATGTGTGTGTGTGTGTGTGTGTGTGTGTGTGTGTATACATACAAACATATAAATGTATATATACATATAATTTGTTTGACTGTGAAGTTATCTAACTCATTTCGTAGCTGACAGTTTTCTTAGCTCTAGTATTATTTATTTCAGGTAATCTTAGATTTATAACATAATTTTCTAAAAATATGATAACATCTTATAATTAAAAGTTTGGTTAAAACGTTTAAATTAATAAAAAGTTAAAATAATAAAAAGTTTGGCT
>CM063508.1:54658357-54685857 GCA_032207245.1 Pardosa pseudoannulata
ATTTCAACAAGATAATCTTAAGCATTGAACATTCACATATAATTCTTTGATGAAAAAAGAAAAAACTGTTGAGGTTTGAAAAAATATAATTAATATATAATGAAATATAGATATCAATTTAAAAAGTAGTAAATAAAAATTGTTCAATAGTTTTTATCTTATTGGATGAGTTTTATAAACTTGGACCTCATACGTTCTTTTTGATCTGACTTAGTTCTCGATTACTATTATGTTTAATATGTCCATATATTAATCAGATTGAAATATTTTTTCCTAATGCAGCTAGCAATACTGGCACAATATGCTTTTATGCCAATACAAGGCTGCGAAGCTGTTACCCATTTAGCACCACCGTGGCGAACTTGTTGCTTAAGGTATGCTACGTATGCAAGTAATATTAACCAGATTGTACTGAAAATGATTACATAAAGAGTGGCACAGTCTTGTAGAAACTTAATATTAAAAACTAGTCCACTTTACTACACAAATAAAAAAAGACAATATTATTAAAAAATGATACTATAGCAGCATAATGAATGTAAAACTGTTACATCGTAATCTGGTAGTATACCTTAAAAAATATTTTTTCATGTCGTCAGTATCCAAAATAAGGATTCATACATTGGATTTTATATATACTATTTATATTCCAATACGTCTAAATATGTCCAATATATTTATATACAATATATCAATTATATTATATTTATATACAAGATATCAAAAAACAAAACATCAGAAAAATAAGATAAACACTATTATCTTGATATCTTTAATAGGTTATGAATAACATATTTAATATACCTGTAAGCACTTACATACACTTACATACACTTAGCACTTACATACACTTTGTATATTCCTTTTTAAATTTACAAATGCCGAGACTGCTAGAGAGAATTTAATTTTTCAAATGAGATAATACTGAGTGAGAGGATCCCATTATGGCATATACGGACAAAACATAAAGAGAAAGCTAAATAGCACAATCTTGTAAAAACTTAATATTAGAAACTACATCAATTTGCTATACAAGTAAAAAAAAAAATAAACGTCATTTCAAAAATGATATAATGGCAGCATAATGAAAGTAAAACTGTTACATCTTACTTTGGTACTGTATCCTAAAAAATTATTGTTTTTTTATTTCGTGAGTGTCCAAGATAAGGATTTATATATTCTATCAAACTACAATAAGTCTAAATAAGTCCAATATATTTATATACAAGATATCAATTATAAATTTTAGGTACTGTATCCTAAAAACATTTCTTTTTTATGTCATCAGTATCCAACATAAGGAATCATACATTGGATTTTATATATACTATTTATATTCCAATACGTCTAAATAAGTCCAGTATATTAATATACAAGATATCAATTATAAATTTTAGGTACTGTATCCTAAAAAACATTTCTTTTTTATGTCATCAGTATCCAACATAAGGAATCATACAGTGGATTTTATATATACTATTTATATTCCAATACGTCTAAATAAGTCCAGTATATTAATATACAAGATATCAATTATAAAAAATAAAACATCAGAAAAAATAAGATTAATATCTATTGTCTCGATATGCTTTAAAAGATTATGAATAACATCTTTTAATATACCTGTAGTTCACGCATTTACATACACACACTTTGCATAAATTATTTTTAAAATTCACAAATGCCAAGACGGCTTGATGGAATTTAATTTTTCCTAAGAGCTAACACTGCATGAGATGAATTCACTATGGTAGGTATGGACACAGCATAATACCTTATACTGAAATATATTACATTAAGAGAAAGCTTATGTGGCACAGTCTTGTAAAAACTTAATATTAAAATCCACTCCACTTTGCTACAATTATAAAAAAACCAATGTATTTTCAAAAAATGATATATAGGAGCATAATGAAAGTAAAACTGTTTCATCCTACTTTGGTACTGTATCCTTAAAAAATTATTTCTTTTTTATTTCGTGAGTATCCAAGATAAAGATTTATGTATTCTATCTAAACTCCAATATGTCTAAATATGTCCAATATATTTATATACAAGATATCAGTTATAAAAAATAAAATATCAGAAAAAATAAGATAAACCTCAAGTGTTTTTGCTTTCATAAGTTATAAATAACATCTTTTAAATCACTTGTAGTTGACACACATACATAAATACGCTTGGAATAACTTTTTTTAAAATATCACAAATGCTAATCTAGCTAAAGGTAATTTAATTATTCCCATAAGTTAACACTACTTGAGAGAATCCCACTATTAAATATGAGAAAATAAACATAATATCTTGTACTGAAAAATATTACATTAAGAACAAGCGTAAGTGGCACAGTCTTGCAACAACTTACTATTAGAAACCACTCCAGTTTGCGGTACAAGTAAAAACAAATCAGAGTGATTTCAAGAATGATACTATAGCAGCATAATGAAAGTAAAACTCTTACATCGTACTTTAGTACTGTATCCTGAAAAAATTTCGTTTTTATGTCGTCAGTATCCAACATAAGGTTTCATAGATCGAAATTTATATATTCTATCTAATATTCCAATATGTCTAAAATAACATAAAAAACACGTAACATGTGTTCATGCATTCTATTTGAATTTGCTTCGGGCGCAACGAGACGAGAAGCCCTCCAAAAATGCACAATATACTAAAATATTTCAAAATTTGGCCATGAATGAGTTACCCCTGGGGAAATTTAGATTCTGGAAAAAAATAAGAAAAAAAGAAGGGAGAAGGAAAAGAAAAAAAAATGTCGGACTGGCACTTTTTGACGAATTTATCAAAAGATGCCGGTATAAAAGTAATATCGAATAAAAAAGTTTTAATATCTTCTGCTTCTTTTCAGTGAATTCGACGGAAAATTTATATTTATCCTCAAAATCATCGATCTACATCTTCAATAAAAATATAGGGGTTTTCAGAGTCTAAATGTGAAGCATATGCAATAAATATGAAGACTATTTCTAAATATTCCATGTCATTAGTTTGTCTTAAAGCTACATACTGAAGCTAATAATTATGTGTATATATATATATATATATATATATATATATATGCATACATTATTCATTTTTAAAATTAATTCTCGGTTTTAGATGTATTGATATAAGTTTTAACTGAAAAGTTAAGGACATTATTAATCTTAAATATTTCATATATGGTGTGAATTAAAAATCACTCCTAAAGGTAGGAATATATGTAAAATTAATAATTTTCATGTAAAAAAAAATGAACGTTTTTCAGATAATAAAATAAGTGTTAATTTCTTATAAGATAAATATATATTTTAATGAAGTTAAAATTTAGTGCTAAGTTTAAAATAAACATTTAATATAAAACCAAAAACGATTATAATCAAAAGTGTATGATATTAATTGTTTCACAGTAATCATTTTACTCTTAAGGTTACCATATAAAATAGAATAAGTTTGTAGTAAGTAAAATTATATATATATATATATATATATATATATATATATATATATATATATATATATATATATATATATATATATATATATATATATATATATATGTATGTATATATATGTATATGTATATATATATATTTATATATGTATATATATATTGTATGTATATATATATATATATATATATATATGTATATATATATATATATATATATATATATATATATATATATATATATATATATATATATATTATATATATATATATATATATATATATATATTATATATATATATATATATATATATATATTATATATATATATATATATATATATATATATATATATATAATATATATATATAATATATATATATATATATATATATATATATATTTATATATATGTATATATATATATATATATATATATATATATATATATATATATATATATATATATATATATATATATATATATATATATATATATATATATATATATATATATATATATATATATATATATACATATATATATATATATATATATATATTTATATTATATATATATATATATATATATATATATATATATATTATATATACATATATGTATATATATAAATATATATATATATATATATATATATATATATATATATATAACATATATATATATATATATATATATATTTTTTATATATATTATATTTATATATATATATATATATATATATACTATTTTTAAATGTAAAAATTTTTTAGTGTTTATATGTAACATTACATAAAAATATGCAAAAAAAAATCTGAAATCAATCTTCATCTCTCAATTTAAATTAAAACGGATTTTTACTGGCAATTTATGTGGGATTTATTTTCACATTATTCAAGTCCATGGAAAAAATCAGAATGATAACCATGCATACATTTAAACTCTATAATTATCTAGGCAATTATTTAATCAATATCTGTACCATGACATTTTCCTTATAGAACTTTCATTAAATCCATACCAATTATAAGTAGACCTGTAAAGGATGCTTCCTGAGGTTAATGTCAGAAAACTATACATCTTTTAGAGTCTGCAAAAAACTTGTTCTTTTATCTCCTTTTTTCTTTTGCATTTATTATTTTTAGAGGAAAATTCGAAATTTTCTTTATTTGCAAGATAATAGAAAAAATTATAATTATGTTTATATTATATATGCGCTTATTCATTTTTAAATTAATTCTCGATTTTAGATGTATTGATATAGGTTTTAATGAAAAGTTAAGGGCATTATTAATCTTAAATATTTCTATTTTTAATAAAAATATTTAAAGGTTAGAATATATTAAAATTTCAATAATTTTATGTAAAAAAAAGTTTTTTAGTTAATAAAATAATTTAATTCTTATAAGATAAATGTCTTTAATGAAGGTAAAAATTAGTGAATTTATTTAAGCAATTATATAATACGAAAAAAATTATAATCAAAAATGTATGATATTTTGTTTCAGTCATTTTACTGTTAAGGTTTAACGTAAATAGAAAATTTGTAGTAAAGCAAAATATATATATTTATTTATATTATATTTATATATATATATTAAAATACTATATATACATTTTATAAATATGTAAATCTGAGAAAATAATTTGTTATATTAAAATTACTTATTTACATTTCGGAGATTGTCTGTATATAAAAAAAAAAAAACATATATTTATATATATATTATATAGGAATATATATATAAATATATATATATATAATATTTTAATATTTATATATATATATAATTTATGAATTTGTATGTATGTATGTATATATGTATATTTATATTCTCTTATATTTATATTTATATGGAATATATAGTACTATATATAAATATATATATATGTATATATATTACATACATAAGATATTTATTATATATTTATATATATTTATATAATACGATATATATACGTGTTTGTGTATGTATGTATACTGAGAATTTTACAAGATATATAAAAATCTTTACATTTTTCAATCTATGTATACAAATTAACTGTTTTCAGATTTATGTCTTTTATTTCACATTACTTCACTTTATGACACAAAAACGAAAGGAAAAAATGAGTAGAATTTATGCAAAATTCCGATGGGGACAAACTATTGTTGAATAAATATAAGGCACGCTATTAATCTTTCAAAAGGGATGTATAAACATTGAGGCCATTATTCAACAACCTGGAATTAGATTAGATGCCCCACCCAAGGTCCATGCAATAAAGATAAAATGACACCGAGAGGCACATTTAGATACCATTACAAATGTAAGACCTGATACTAACAGGTATGGGAGCGATGCATCACAATGAAAAAAACAGCACATGTTTGGAAGATATATGAGAATGTGCTTTAAGAGGATTTGTCCGAAAAAAGCATTCCTTCCCATTATATTCTTTTACCTATTTCTTTAAAGGAAACTCGGCTTTCTTTTACCGGGATTTAAATACTTTTTTGCTATATAATAAAATGCTTGCCATTAGGTTGTTTTAATACTTCTTTATTATTCGGTTAATTGACCAAGTAATTCTGTGTTTTTAATGAACTATAGTAAATTTCAATTCTTTTGGTTCAACATAAAAGTTTTTTTTCTTTTTATAATAAAATTTGTGTAAGTTCTCAAACATGAGTCTGTAGACTAAATGGAATATTTGAAATTTATTTCCTTGCAAGATAACTAAGATATATATTTTAATAACTTTTATATTATATTGCAGATGCATGTCTTTTTGATTTCGTACATTTAGTTCATTATAGGTGTCTAATATTTTAATATAAAATATTGGAAAGGAACTCTGAGAATTATTTTTTTATTTAGTATTTATCGTGTTACAAATTAAAACACATTGATTAAATTATAACCAAGGTTTAAATAAAACAAAATATATTTATTTTAGTTTTATATAAAAATTCACTCTCTAATTTACATTTTTGAAATGTTAGTGAGAAAATAATTTCTTTTTATATTTATTTACTACGGAGATTTTGATTTGGAAATCTACAAAAAATTAAACAACTATTATTTTTTAATTCATATTATTAAGGAATTTGTATAGCACTTTATTCTGCAATAAGCAAACGATCTTATCTAATAATTAATGGAACAAGTAATATATGCATATATATAATTTAAAATTTCCTACTTAGGTCAAGAAAGAAAACTTTGATTAAATAATTCCAATTAATATAAATATGTAGATACATACATATGACAGAATCATAATATTAAGTGGTAAAATAAAAAACGAATTTCCTTGCAGTTTTCATCTTCCCTTTTTTATATGGTGTTTGACTATTATTTTTGTTTGTTACTATTTATTCACATTCTATTTTTTTCGTTTCTAATTTATGAAGTTGGTGGTGATCTATAATTTCTCAATATATCCAACTCTTGTAAAGCTTCATTATTGCAAGGCACCTTTCCAGTGAGTACAAATTCCCCTTTACACTCTAGTTCTAATCTGAATTTTAAAGGAATTGATTATTGATAAATTACTTTTACTATAAGAAACACATTATATATTAACAATATTTGTTTCTCTATATTTGTATATTCTTATTAACAACGAAGTACTCTTAATCACATTATAAATTTTTTATTGTTTGGAAACGTAGCTTCATGTATATACATATTCTATCACTACACTCGGCAGATACTTTTCCTATTATTTCATACACTATCTTACTCTTAATCACACTATAAATTGTTTATTGTTTGGAAACGTAGCTTCATGTATATACATATACTATCGGTACACTCGGCAGATACATTTGCCTATTATTTCATACACTATCTTACTCTTAATCACATTATAAATTGTTTATTGTTTGGAAACTTAGCTTCATGTATATACATATACTATCGGTACACTCGGCAGATACATTTGCCTATTATTTCATACACTATCTTACTCTTAATCACATTATAAATTGTTTATTGTTTGGAAACGTAGCTTCGTGTATATACATATACTATCGGTACACTCGGCAGATACATTTGCCTATTATTTCATACACTACTTTACTCATAATCACATTATAAATTGTTTATTGTTTGGAAACGTAGCTTTATATATATACATATATTATCGGTACATTTGGTAGATACATTTGCCTATTATTTTGTACACTATTTTACTCTTAATCACATTATAAATTGTTTATTGTTTGGAAACGTAGCTTGATGTATATACATATACTGTCGGTACACTCGGCAGATACATTTCCTATTAATTCATACACTATCTTACTCTTAATCACATTATAAATTTTTTATTGTTTTGGAAACGTAGCTTCATGTATATACATATACTATCATTACACTCGGCAGATAATTTGCCTATTATTTCATAGACTATCTTACTCTTAATCACATTATAAATTGTTTATTGTTTGGAAACTTAGCTTCATGTATATACATATACTATCGGTACACTCGGCAGATACATTTGCCTATTTTTTGATACACTATCTTACTCTTAATCACATTATAAATTGTTTATTGTTTGGAAACGTAAATTCATGTATATACATATACTATCGGTACACTCGGCAGATACATTTGCCTATTTTTTGATACACTATATTACTCTTAATCACATTATAAATTGTTTATTGTTTGGAAACGTAGCTTTATATATATACATATATTATCGGTACATTTGGTAGATACATTTACCTATTATTTCATACACTATCTGTATACAATACTATAGTGACTATTTATATTAAAATAATACTTTTATCAAATATGTCCTTTTACAAAGTACCAAAAAAATAAACCAAAATCTGTATATAAATATCTATTTTATCTAATGGAAGCTAGAATCGTCCATTTGAATTCAGAAATTTAGGTATATCGTGTCATTCCTTATTTCGTCACAGATGTATCATTATTAATATCGTCATTTATATACTGTGTCATTATTTATATCATCAAATTGTATTATTATATTTGTTGCTTTACATTTACTTACCAAATTTAGAAATCCTGCATAAATTCCCATTTGTCGATGATAAATAAATAATATTTTTATGAATTCTTTATATCTATTTCTAAACACAAAACTCTTATGCAGAAGCAAAAAATAGTCTTGAATCGCTTGTAGGCTTTTAAAAAATCACTTCTGCGTCCAATCAGTGTAGATAAGGGGAGAATTACGTATTCTATATCCCCAAAGAATGAAAGTTATTTTATTAAAAAGTGACAGGAGGGAGAAATTAGTTGACGTTGAATACAAGGGAATCGAGATCTTTTAATCATTCAACCAAGTATTTCTATTTCCTCATATTTTCTCGTCTAGACGAAACGAAAAATTGAGATGTCAGATTGAGATAAAGCACTTATCTTGAATGCAGGGAAGGAAATATGACATCAGATCGGAGAAGATGGGTTTGGCTTTAGGCGTAGAAACCAAATTCAAATTAAAAATCTCGGATAATAAGGATTGTGTCATGCTTCAGGTAAACATAATAATCGAATTTAATAATATTTGTTCCATTAAATTTTGAAATAATCTCTTTACTAAACATATGTCAAATATTTTTGGCAGTTGCATTTTATTTTCTTCTTGAAAGTATAGAAGTCATTATTCATTGCTTGTTTTATTTTTGAAAAAGTCGTTATTTTACCAATGGGTAATATTTACATATAATTATGTTAAAATAACGTACATTTTGCTTTGTTTTAGATACGCAAGAAGATTAGTGTTTAAAGTTTCAGAATATAGTTGCTAATTGAAAGCAAAAAGTTTTTCAGATGAATTGTACCTAAAGAACGTAAATACCCCGAGTTATGAAAAGAACGATTTTAAGTAGGGTAGAGCTGTACATTTGCTGGCTAGAAGTAAGTAGCTTAGTGTTTCATAGCTTTAAGTCTTGTATAAATTATTCATTTCTATGCTGTTTAGTCAGCTGGGCAGATAAATCTACATCCTTAAAATATGAATGAAATGAGTTTAACCCTCATAAGATACAATGTTCTAGATTAATTAGTACACTTTAAATTTATGAATATAAAAAGACACATCTAATGTAAACAATAAATACCAATAAAGTTTTCTGTTTTAAAATTCAAATTAAATATTAATTACTTTATGTGATATGTGTACATTTTGAAATAAATTTATTTCTAACATTACTGATAAAAGTTAATTTAATTTTAACAAGTGAATTTAATGTTATTGTTGTTCAAAGGAAGTTGGAAATCCTGATTATTAAAGTAAAAGAAGAAAAATTTTGATTAGGAAAACGAAATTATTTTCGAGTTTTCGAAAAACGAACCAGTTAAAAGAAAATCTATCTAAGAAATTGCAAACAGCATACCTTAATATTAATAAAAATATTAAATAGTAATCTATATAATCAAGAAAAATATATGATCCTAGTAAAATATATAATCAGAGTAAAATATATGATTTATTCAATTTACGGATTCTAATTAAATATATGACCAAGGAAAATCATGGATAAAACAGCACCTCACAAACAAACTTTGAAAATTATGGCAGGAATAGAATTGCTCATAAAGTATAATCAAATAAATCAGGATACTCATAGTAAAGTCCTCTGGAAGGTCAATATCAACTTAACTATTAACCCTTTGACAGTTTCATTTTTTTCCACATTTCGGTCAAAAAATGTCACATTCTTTTATTGCATTTTTTGTTCATGTTACATTTTTAAGTAAAAATATGTTATTAAAATTAACATTTCTAATATTTTTAAGCATTTATTACAACTTTTTTTCTTTCTATGAAAGCATCATAGAACTGAAGTTTACCTTTAGTCTCATCGATATCCAAGTTAATTTTTGGAATTCGAGTGAAAGAAAATCTAGGAGGCGAATCCGAAGGATTATCACAATTAATTTAAAAAAATTGTCTTGCTTGACTGATTCTGTCTGTACAACTATCAGAGTCATTACTATCCAGGTCATCTAGTAAACTTTCGGTGCTATCATTGACAGATAATTCAGTTTCTGATTCCGAGTCACAGTTCGAATCACAAGAAATTAGCTCCATACGCTCTCAATTACAGATTATTTAAAAGTAAAAATATATTATTCAACTCTTACATCAATAAAATTATCAGGCGGTTAGTAAAATATAACCAGAAAGCTATACACTGAAAGATAAGAATTCGTTTTCTAATACAAAACATGCGATAAAACCAATCTTTTGAACCAATCAGAGTAGAAAATACAATAAACTGCAAACTATCAGTTACTGGACGAATAAATTACTATACGAATAATTTGTTACTAAAACTGAAAAAAAATACGGATGAAACAGTGCAAGCGAAATAGAAATCAGATTGTCCGTACGCTGTACGTGTAAATCAGTAAAGGACCAAAACTGTGTCAGTACGGTGTACGGGCAAAACAGGGAAGGGGTTAATGCGAATTGAAGTTCTTAGGATTGCCCTAGAAAGAGCTGAAAATACATTTGACGTTTCACTAAATCTCACAAGGAGAATAGAATGAAACATGCAAGTAATAAGTGAATTAACCAGAAATCACGTGATTCAGTATTTAGCATTAAAAGTAATTTTCAAATGATAAAGTAATATAACTCCCTACAGGAGACATTAACATACAATTATCTTTTTCCAGTCAGGAAAGGAGCGAAAGTCGCAACGTAAAACAGTTATATAAGAATATCATAGAAATATATTAGGTTTTTATATTTTACAGATAAGGTCTCTTAGTAAAGGCAATGATCTCGTAATTTGCGGGCTGGTTGATCAAGCTGGTCTAAAATCCGCTGTGTTCATTAATCATGACTGGGGCATGTAAATATATTAGTGGTCACAATGTCCTTCCAGCTCTCAGACAATAACTCCGGGCATGCGAAGACAAGCCTGGGTGTTTTCTGATTGATTCCTGCTTCAAAATTACGATGACCCATTCTTTAGATTTTGTCAATATTGAATCATAATGATTCCTTTCCAAAAGTGAAACTGCTGTAACGTATCCGGTCCCTATTTTAGGTGACACAAGGAAGAAAGAACCAGGTTTATTTTGATTAATGAATTTATTTACACTTCTATATACATCATTCCACAACTACCCCCAAAAACAATTTCCGATCACAGGTAAGTGATTAGTACACGTAGGAATGAGTAGAGACGGGTACCTAAACTAAAATCAGTCTCTGCCGAAATATTGGTGATTGACGGAAGAAACAATTAAGTAGCTCTCTCGAAAGTTCACTGAAGTACTGGTAGAAAATCAAAGCACAGTTAGAGTTCCGAAGGAAGATGCAAACAATCTTGAAGAGGATTATATTAGAAAAGGAAACCCAATGTACAGGGTATCGTTTCAATCTCAGCAAGAGATATATTCCAAGACGAGATTTCGCTAAATAAAACTTTCCGATGGAGCGACTGGTCGAGGCGACCTCCGAGTTAGTCAATGCGTTTTATTCTTTAAAGAAAAGATCACAAGGTGGAATTATAGCAAAAAACTCTCCGGTAGAGAGACTGGTCAAGGCGACCTCTGAATTAGCTGGTTGCTAGCTAACTAACTTCTCTAAAAAACAAATCTTCTCTCGTCTCTTTCTAGGGGAGGGACCTCTAAGAGAAGGGTCTCATCCACAATTTCATTATTGGATTACCTAACGATGACCTCACCTTCGAACAACTGGATTGGTCCATGTTAAACAAACCCAGGGGTCCCTGGAATTCTTAGCGGCTACATCCAAGTCGCGGCAAATCCTTTGTCGTTCCAGTGATCATATTTATGGCTGTCAGTGAAGGTGTCGGGTTGTCTGGTATATTGTTCCTCTACTATAGGTCACAACAGTGTAGACATCGTGGTGCCGGGGAAAACAATTCTTTTGTATCCACACAAGCGAAGTCCACCTCTCAAAGCAAAGTTCTTTGATGTCGACACACAGCTAAATAAAGCCGTTACACAGCTTTTACCCATACACATGTCGCATATTGCTACGGTTACTATTGGACCTGGTGTAGACTTTCCTATAGAGTTAAATTTTACTGTAGCTAGGTAATTGCTCTAATAAACTGTCATTATTATTAAAACTATATTTGAAAATTATTTTGTGGTCATTTTCTTTGGCTATGTCTGAGCCATGATCTAGAAAACCTACGGAAGGGGTTATCTGACATTTTGAAAACCGGTCATTTAACCAGAATGAACAAATGGGCTGAAAGATTCAATAAGTGGAATTAATTGTGCTAAAACTATACTAGGTACTCATGATTTATTTAGTCGTGATGGCTCAACCATATTACTCTTTAAATTTCCTTAATATTACCACTAACTTTAAGCAAAAGAATTATGTAAATGGACTGAAGAAATAATGCGAATATGTTGCATTTAAAGGTACGCTTTTTAGCGTAGTAAAAATACACGATAGACATCTATCTAACATTGTCTTCGGTTTCCCCCATACAATAAATGAATGCATAGTAATTACAGATTTATCATTTGCTTCTTATTTTACACAAACTACGGTTTCATGGAGGGTTTAGATTACTCTTTATATGCTCTAAATATCTTACACCTCTGAATTGTAATTATCTTATGAGCATAAAACATCTTAAAAACAATGCAATTAATACAAATGTTTAGATTAAACAGTTTACATTATCATTACAAATATAAATTTTAAACATACTTTAACCCAAAACAAGGCATTACAAATATTTATAAAAGGGAACAAAGCATGTAATACAAAGTCGTAAATACGATGTTATTTAATTTTCTATAAACATAATTAAATGAGTATGTTTATTAAATCATAAGTATTTCTAATTCAATCTCGAAATGCTATCTTCTTCTGAGGTAAGAAGAAAATGATATGCGGAAAAGATTTCCCAAATATTATGATCGAAAACTCTAAGTTCTTTTAGAAATAAAGGAAGATACACAAATATTAGTTTAAACAAACATTATTTACATTAAATGGATAAAAGTATTGTCTATAAGCAAGTTGCAGATCTCGAGTATGTTAACGCTTACTAGTTTGTTATAGTTAACTTTTACAAATAGTGAAAGTAATTTGAATATTATATATTATCTATATATATATATATATATATATATATATAATATATATATATATATATATATATATATATATATAATATATATATATATATATATATATAATATATATATATATATATATATATAAAAATATATATATATATATGTATGTATATTATATATATATATATTATATATATATATATATATTATATATATATATATATATATATATATATATATATATATATACATATATATATATATATATATATATATATATATATATATATATATATATATATATATATATATATATATATATATATTATATATATATATATATATTTATATATATATATATATATATATATATATATATATATATATATATATATATATATATATATATATATATATATATTTCAGCTACACAAAATTCATCTTATTTTAATAATACTCATATATAACACTCACACATTATCTATTACAAAGTTCGAAACTGACAAACCTGACAATTAAATAGTCAAAATGACAATATTTTTCTTTTTTTAACAATCTTCTTAATGCATCGATAAATACGTGCACTTTAATAATTTTAAAATCTTCTTCCTACTTTGTTCAATAGCAATTTGAGGACTAAGGCCTTCTTCATCTTCATTTTGCCTTGTGTTTTACAGTTAGTGACTCGTAGAGTTTTAAAATCTCTTTCTATACAGTCAACCCTACTTAGTATGTGACTGCCTCTAATTCACATATGAATTGTTTTGTAATTGTGAATGAATTGGTTTGTAATTGTAATGAATTGTTTTTATGGTGTCGCGTATCAATTGGTTGGAGATCGTCTTAACCCCTTAATGCACAGTTTTTTTAAAAGACCGGCCAATAAAATCCAATTTTTTAATGTAAAAAACACAATTTAGAAAGCTGTCTTGCCAAGAAAATTACAAAAATAAAACAAAACATCAAAATTATTAATTTTGGATATTAATAACATTGCAGAAAATAGTTAAATATTGTAATATTACACGGACATAGATTTTTTTTATCTTTCCTTTCGAAATCCATTTCAGAATAAACAATGTTATCAGTAAAAATGCTTTTTTATACTTTTAAAACATAAATAATAATAATACTAGTATTTATGAAATCAATCAAAATTTTCTTTTGTGTGATATATTTCTGAACAAAGTGCAGAACATAACCCAACACTGCAACTTTTACACATGCAACGACTCTCTTTTCTTTTCCTTTTTCCTTTGCAAAACACACAGCAAGTGATGAGTAGAAATATATATATATATATATATATATATATATATATATATATATATATATATATATATATATATATATATATATATGTGTGTGTTTATATATGTAAATGATAAATACTCGTATCAATAGAACGATTGTTTTCTTTTGCTTTCACATTGTTATTTTCAATTCTCGCTTGCACTCGAGTGTGAAAAATAATAGCAATATAAAATACAAAGCCGCTTGAATTATTTCGAGTGTACACATTTTGCCCCGTTTAGTGCGCACGAGTTAACTCGAGAGTGCACGTTAATGGGTAAAAGAAGACTCTCCGTCCAACTTTCATATTCTGTGTTTTTGACAGCATTTACTGTGATATTGTTAATGTTAATAACACCTGTAATATTTTTGTAGAGCTTGTACAGTGTATAACTACATCTATGATTCCATGTACTTTTATGCTGATTTCACCGAGGATCTTTCTTAAAACATTTCTCTTATTAATAGCTAGTTGAGTTTCATGTCGTTTTTTCATTGCATGGGTTTCAAAACTATTTATGGACACAGATCCGATAATGGCTTGCTGAAGTCATTTTGCCGCAAAATCCAAAGTTGCCTACCAGAAAAACAGGGGATCCACACCTACAGTTCTTAGTAGAAAAAGAATTAAGAACCATTATGTCTTCTATAGATTTCACTTATTTGTCATTTTTTTAAATTACTACAAGGGGAATTATTTTGTAGAGTAGAAATTATTTATTGTATAATTATCTTGATAATTGTAATGTAGATCCACTGTTCCTCAGACGGCAAAGGTAGTGATCTCGTAATTGGAGAGTTATATGTTCTGGGCTTGAGTCTGGAAAAAATCCGCCACGTTAATTATTGGCGACTGTGGCTTGTTGAATAGGTATAAACTCACTATGTCCTCAAAGTCCTCAAACGATATTTCTTCAGCTAACAGGGTAAGGCTATTAAGCTTCTGCTTTGTAAATTCTTCTAAATTACATTTATAGTTCTTGGTAGAAAAAAAAATTAAGAACCATTATGTCTTCAATAGATTTCACTTATGTGTCATTTTATTTTAAATTCACTCTTTGTTACTATAAAAAGAATTATTTTGTAGAGTAGAAATTATTTATTTTTTAATCATCTTGATAACTATAATATAGAGCCATTGTTGCTCAGACTGTAAAGGCAGTCATCTCATAACTGTAGAGTTATTTGTTCGGGGTTCCAGTCAGGCAAACATCCGTCACGTTAATTAGTGGCTACTGTGCCATGTTGAATAGATTTGAAGTCACTATGTCCTCAAAGTCCTCAAACGATATTTCTTCAAATAGCAGGGTAAGACTGTGGGTCTTCTGCCTTGTCCCTGCTTCTAAATTACAAGATCACAATTTTTATGTTTGTGTTGTCTTAGGGAATAATCTTGACCGCTTATATGATGTTTCTATAAAAAAATGACTATAAACCACGGCTTTGTATGGGATAATAGGAAACAGACAGGAAAAAATAGAAAGTGAACGTTAATTTTTGTGGATGCTAGTTAGGCAACTTTGATCGGAACTTCAATTTAATATATTTCAAAGTAGAGTAGAATGCTTCAATATCATATATTGATCTGTACGATATTTATTTCAGAAAACGATATTTATTTTTTAAAATTTTTGTTTTCATGCAAAATGAATTTTATAGCATTAAGCATTAAATGCACCTAAGGTTATTATCTTAAACCTAAGTAAGAAACTATATGTAACACTTCTCTATTAAACACTAACTTCTCGATTATATAATGTCTGATGCATTTGTGTATCACGGGTAGTAAAATTTCTTAAAATTCTAACAAGATTTCTAGTATTTCGACATTAATTTCAAGATGAAATCAATATATAACCTTTGTATAAAATTTCAAAAAAAGAAAAAAGAAAAAATATATATAGAGAGAGAAGTAAATTCTTCCTTTTAATAAATGCATTAGACAGTGTATCTGTTTCATTTTTATATAACTACTTAAATGCTGTTATAAAAAAAAAAGTTAATGCAACACAATTTCAGTTCTTTACTATATAATTTGTATGTCATGTTAGTATTACGTAAGTTAAAATGTTTGATAGCACACTAAATTGTATTTAATTCCATATAAAAGTGTGAGAAAATTTCCTATTTATCGATCGACAATAATTATCTCCTTGATTATATAGTGTCTGATGTATTTGTGTATCACGGGTAGTAAAATTTCTTAAAATTCTAAATAGATTTCTATTATTTCGACACTAATTTCAAGATGAAATCGATATATAACCTTTGTATAAAATTTCAAAAAAAGAAAAAAGAAAAAAAATAGAGAGAGAGAGAAGTAAATTCCTTCTTTTAATGAATTCATTAGGCAGTGTATCTGTTTCGGTTTTATATAACTACTTAATTCCTGTTATAAATTTAAAAAAAGTTAATGCAACACAATTTCAGTTGTTTACTATATAATTTGTATGTAATGTTAGTATTACTAATTTAAAATGGTTGATAACACACTATATTTCATTTAATTCCATATAAAAGTATGAGAAAATTTCCTATTTATCGATCAAAAATAATTTTATTTCGTTGGAACGTTCTTAATTTTTTTTTGAAAAAAGTGAAAATATTTTCATTATAAAATATTCAGAATCTGGTATTTCTACCGTTATAAGTGCAAAAATCTTAAATGATTGGCAGATATGATAAAAAAAATGAATTGAAAAAAGGAAAAAAATCCAACCATTCGAAGACATTATTTTAGGGAGAGCGTGATTATATTAAAAGCTTTAGAAGAAAGGATTTCCTTTAATAAACTGAATTCGGTCGCTTACTATACGAGCATAAGTAAAAATTATGTGTATCTACATAGTTTCGTACTTTTATATAAAGTTTTTTATCATCTGGGCAAAAATCAGCCTTTATTTATGTTGATTTTACACAGTTAAATGATTTATCTGTTATGTCTTTTTAAAATAATGGAATCCATTATTCAGCACATATTTTAGTTCAAACTATATATTCAAGTGAGAGAGATAGAAAGAAATCCTAAACCAGAGTCTCTATGATTACTCAGATATAGCGACTGTAGTGACGTCACTCTTTAAAGTCATATTTAAACTACAAACCATGATTGAATGGCCTCTTCAAGTAGCAAAACATTGAACATATCTCTCGTTCCTAGCTAATAGAGTAATATAAAAAAAACAAATTAAGAGCATTATACAGCAAATTTAAAAATGTTTCAGTCATTTTCAAAGGTAATATCTTAATGTAAATACTACTATGTAATTAAAATAATTTATGCTGATATTTCATTCCTTTTTATTTCGAAAAATTTACTAGTATTTTTATGACAGTTCTTGGAAATGAAAAAAAAAGATGTTCTTTCTTCATTTCACTAATATTTTCTTAATTAAATAATCTAAAGGTTACCTTTAGATTTTGATGCTGCAAAAATAAGGAAAAAAGGGTAATAAAAGATCTTCCACTCTTTACGTATGTCCACGATCAGTCGTTATTTGTTTCTTTCTTTAAGAAAGATTTAAGAGAAGTCTTTCGGCTGTCTTCTTTTAAAAGCAACTTTGACAGCTACATCTGTAGTGCTTTAGATACCGTATTTTAACGTCAGCCGAGGCATCTAAAGTAAATCGATTTGGAGGCAGTTCGGTAGCAACAATTGAATAACATTCGTATTGCACTGAATAACCGTAAAATTGATATAAATGTCAGATCGCATGTTTTGGATTGGTGAAAATAAAAAAAAGAAATGAGAGAGTGGAAAAATCATGCCTGATAAATGGGGTATTGTATGAATAAGCCTAGACATACATATTTATTTGTTAGTCAGAATAAATCGAAAATAAATTATATAAGCTGCAAGAAAAGTGAAAAGCAAACAGACATCTTTTAGTTATAGTGCATATCATATTCTCCTTTGGAAACTGCATGGAATTCTGTGGATAAAACTACTTTCTTTTCTATTTTAATATTTTAATATTTTGTATATAATATATATGTAATAAGACGGACCTACGATGGGTGGTTGCAGCCATGGCCCATAAAAATGACACAGTTTTAGTTAAAGAAGTTTATTAAGAGAACGATGCAGAACTGGTTCCCACTTCATTAAACGGTCAGAACAAACTGAAGGGTCAGCTAACATAAAATTATAAGTACCAGGCCCTTAACGCTTGGATCAACATCTCAGTTAAAATCTGTGGGAAAATTTCTAGGAAAATCTGCCTCCGATAGCGTGCATCTCCTTTTTGTTTGGACATTTCCTAAATTGTCCGCTAAGGCAGTGAAGAGTTATAACTGTTTAGACCCCTTCTCTGAGGGCGTAAACTGTAGCTTCAGTGGTCAATTTAGGATAGGAGATAAAAAGGGGAAAGCAAAAATAAGTGGGGATTTTTGCCCTTTACTCAAGATTTGAAAGTCCCTAGAATTTTCTCCGGGTATCTCAGGGTTTTATACAAAATACCTACATTAGTTTCCCGATCTCGTTTGTTTTTCCTAACACACATACACATACACACACACACACACACACACACACACACACACATATATATATATATATATATATATATACATATGTGTGTGTGTGTGCACGCTTGCATGTCGTAAGGCGAATTATTATACAACGGGGTGTTTGCAGTCGTGGCCAGAAACGAGACAGTTTTAATCACTAAAGACTTTTATTACCCCAGCATCGGGTGTACCTGTTCCCACCTCATTATAGTGATGACATAGACTGACAAATCAAGTAACAGGAAAAATCTGAGTAAAAATATTTTTCAGATAGCATGTATCACTAAAGAATTTTAATTGGTTATACCCTTTCTCCAAAGGACGTGGTTTGTAGTCCAAGAGATCAGTTGAGATTAGAGGTTAAAAGAGAATATAAAGGAGATGCAAGATTTTTTCCTTTCACTTTAGATTTCAAAATCCTTAAGAATTTTTCTTCCGAACTGTAATAAAATCTTCCAGCTATAAATTTATTTCTACACGATTGAACCATCATATAACAAGTTTTCTGGCAGTATTTTCTTTGTACATTAATTTACTGACTTAGTTTACTTTATGCTTATTATATGTTTATATATATTTATGCTTTCCATAGTAATCAATAGAAATTATCCGAGTTTCACAACCTATACGTTAATTTTTTTATTATACATGATGAAAAAAGATCCGCATTTGTAATAAATAAATAAAATATAAAAGCTATTATATAAAACTTATAACTCAGTACAATTAAAAGTTATCGAAGTGCAAATTGATGTTATTGTAACCTAAATAGCTAAAATATTCTTCAACACATTGAATGTTTTTTTAAATATAATATTTTGATTCTTTTCTTTGTATTTGGACATTCTTAAACTAAGCATATATGTTAATTTTAGGTTTACACGTTGCTCTATCTGTAAACAAATATGGTGATTTAAAATCAGTATTATTAAGTCAACATGCATAAAATGGTCAAAAAACCATCAAATTGACAAAAAGTTTTCAAATTTTTGTATATGGAAATCAGAGTATAAATACAAAATATTTTCACATAAAAAATTGAAAATATAGAATAAAGGATATCTGATTATTGCCTTTAACAATATTCTACTGTTATTGAATATACACATTAACAACGATGATTTTTACCATACATCTGTCACATAAATAGCAAGATAAATTATTTTATTTTCGATAAAATACTGTTGCTGCGTGCTAGTAACTAATAACTTAAAAAGTACTAGGCTGCTAATTCTAAAACAACTTATTATTATAAACAAGATAATACATACTTGGCGACCAGTAACAATTTTTTTTCTAATAGTCTAACTTAATTTGGCACAAATACAGAGCAATACATTTCTGTATTTTTCAGAATGCACTCTGACGTATCAAAATGACGTTTTGGCTGCCAACCAGATAATTAACTATAACCAGATGAATAAACAACTTTCGCAAACCAATAATTGCAAACAGATTAACATCACAAATAAAGTTATATAAATTAAAATAAAAACTAATTAATCTAATTTAGTAATAAAAGAAAATCATAATTTAATCGAAAATAATGAAAATTATACTGAATTATTGACTATAACCGTTTCAGGATGTCCAAATATCAAATATGAACTACTAAAATATATGGTAAATTGACCAGTTTATTAAAAATGACCACATTAAAGCGTTAATTACATGTGAAACCAACGAGTAAAAATAATAATGAGCTAAAATCAATATTATTAATTCTGTGTTGTTTTACAAAAGTCAGAAAATACAAAAATTTTAGAAATAACCGCAATTACTCCTCAGTGATGCATGTGTCTGATAGGTGTACTGAAAGAGTCAATTCTGTACCGAATTCTCGTTACATTAAATTTCCAGATACAGGCCTATCTATGACTGTGAGAAAACAGTCATAACGTAAAAAATAGCAAACGTGCCTTTTGTGTGCTTGAACAGAGCTCTTCTTTAACTAGTGAAACGTTGTTTCTAGCAGAATAGGATGCTGAATATAAGATTGTTAACACCGAGGACCATCTCAATCATTCTATCTGAGAAATTCATTAGGATGCTGGTGAAGTGTTTCCAGTGTTCGTTTCAATCTCATCCCGAAGAAAGAGTCTCAGACAACAGAAATCCTCAACATTGTAAGAGAAGCAGCAATACTTTCTTACCTTGTTCTCCAATGGTTTGTCCCGATTACTGCAAACTTCCCTTGGATGCGGGCTTGCACCTGCTCTACAGACGGTTTTTCTCACTACATCATCAACCCAATATCCGATCAGCTGAGATGGACATTTGAGGTCAGACGACGATATAAAAAGACTAGAGTTTAAGGCACAGGGAGAATTTTTTTGATCGATCGAGTCTCCTGTGAACTCATCGGCCGAGAACGTCGAGGCAAACGACTGAGAGTGTCCTCAACCTTTTTCTCTTCAAACGTTTAGGAAGCTGATTTCTGTAACGATCATCATTTTCATTTGTAGATATTCTTCGTTTCATCTGTATTTATTATAACTTCAACATTGTGTTTATAAATAAAGATCTTTATTCTGTAAGTAGGCATCCGCTATCCTTTTTTGGGCTCAATTAGAGACCCAGAACGCTACAATTCCAAAGGATGTACCAATAACAAATATTCTTAAGAGATTTTTGGTGCACCCATTTTCTAAAAACTTTTTAATATGATTTGAGGATTATTATTATTATATTCAATTTGGGTACATTTTGCTTTTATAGGACTCAATCTTACAGCACTGACGATACTTTTTGGTCATTTAAATATCGGAGAAAAAGTAGGTGGTCAATTTGACTCCAAAGAACAGCAAAAACAAGGAAAAAGTGGTCCTCGTAATTTTGAAGCAGGGGCCAAGCAGAAGATCTCCAAGCTTTGACTAGCACAACTATAGGTATTGTTTAGGACCTTGGAGACAATTACTAACACCAACCTATTTCACGTTATCCAGCTGTCATTAATGAACACGGCGATCTTTGACCGTCTCGAGTGCCGAACTCTCCGCCCATCTGTTATGAGATTATTTTACAGAATAAAAGGGCATCTTTATTACTTTTGTTACATTTTAAAAGTTTCATGCGTGAATATATAATTTCATACTTATTGATTCACCTAATATACATTACTCACATTAAATATATATATATATATATATATTATATATATATATATATATATATATATATATATATATATATATATATATATATATATATTATATATATATATATATATATATATATATATATATATATATATATATATATATGTATATATGTATATATATATATATATATATATATGTATATATATGTATATATATGTATATATATATGTATATATATATATATATATATATATATATATATATATATATATATATATATATATATATATATATATATATATATATATATATATATATATATATATATATATATATATATATATATATATATATATATATATATATATGTATATATATATATATATATATATATATATGTATATATATATATATGTATATATATGTATATGTATATATGTATATATATATATATATATATGTATATATGTATATATATGTATATGTATATATATATATATATATATATATATATATATATATATATATATATATATATATATATATATATATATATATATATATATATATATATATATATATATATATATATATATATATATATATATATATATATATATATATATATATATATATATATATATATATATATATATATATATATATATTATATATATATATATATATATATATATATATATATATATATATATATATATATTTATATATATCAAGCATATACCTGAGAGATGAAGAGTCAGGGAATAAGTTCTTCTTAAAACTATATTTATTCACATCTCAATAAAACATGGTTTCGGTCAGATGGCGGGCATAGGCTAACAAAGGAGCCTTAATCAACGAGGGTTCTTGCAGCAACCCTATCTCAAGGCACTAAAATCTTACGCGTCAAGTGCTTTTATAAAGAGCTATTAAATATTCATGCGCCTCCATTAAAAGAGTGCTCTGTGTGTTTTACTCTCAGTACCCTAATTTTAAATTTTCAAATCTGACATATATACATATATATATATTTATATATACATATTTATATATATATACTTCATCACGGATGTCTTTTACGTACCATAAAATACAAAAAAGAACATAATTTTCCTTAAGATCCGATCAAATCATATTCTATAAATATTCAGTTTTAAACACACTAACTGGTACTTAATAATTAATAATGAAATTTTTGGGTATAGCGTGCAATCCTGATGGCTGTGGAAAGTAGGAGAATATGAGTGTTTAACTGCTTTTTAACTTCATTGATTAAAGTTAGATCATTGACTTTCTCTGGCAAGGTTCCACCACTGACTCCAATCTTTAACTGAACATGTGTATAATATTAGTCAAACGTTCTATTTTATGAGCTTAAAGTGAAGAGTTTGGTTGGTATGTTTTTATTGGAAAGGGAAGGACGGAATAAAATCTGGACTAAAGCCAAGAGTTTACGTGGATATCTAAATTTGGTTCTGCAAGAACACTTTAGAACAGATTTTCGAATCACTTTATTGATTTAGTTGCTAAACATGTTTTACTATTATGATTGGAATAATTATATGATTAATATCAGATTATTATAATAATTGTGGAAATAATGATACATACATGTGAATAAGTGTATTGTACTTGGTAAATAACTTATTATAATCCGTATCATATAAGAAATCGCAGCAGTTATACCCTATATAATAATAATCTAAGTTATCTATCCGTCTGTCCTCGAATTTATGAAGCAGTTGGACCTCAATTCATGGAGGCGTATTGGGTTCTTCATGAGTTATCAAAATTCAAAACGAGTTCGAAATAATTCGAATACTACCCCTTCCCCCCTTTTCGAGCGTTTAATGCCATTATTTCGAGCCCTACTTTCTTCGGTTAAGAGCAGGCGATTAAATTCGTCAATTTATCAGATTTTAAGTAGATGAAAATACATTTTTTTCTAGAATTCCTACATCATTCCTTTAACTATCTCATTTAATCATTTCTTATTTTAAATTATTTAAATATCGTCTGCATTATTTTCATACGTTTTATCACTGAACTTAGATATTACGTAAATAAATTTCTTTTATATTTGGCTTGAATAATAGATTAGGTACATATGTGATAATTTTTAATTTAATCATCGATTATTTTTTGTTGCAATGGAAATTTTATCACCAGTATTAACGACAAATTCTTTTCATAAAAATGTAGGATTCTAATTCAAGGACTAATAAATATCTAAATTATATATCTTTGAAAATGAAGAAGTCTGTTCGTTTGTGTGTTTGTTTTTTATACATAACCACATAGTTTGCAATCGATTCGCTAAATTTTGGACATCATTAATACATACTGCCAAACACTCACTGTGAATATTAAAACCTCTGCTGTCCATCCTATCACGTCATATGGCAGGATAAATCAAAGTTGGTCATCTAACATACGGTCAGTAAAGATAAACAAATTGTTGAGCGTGTACCATATAATTCTCAGCCAAAAAGCAAGTCATTTATTTACCTGCTTCATAAGTAATTTTACAAGCCTGAAAAAATTATAAATTTTACTGATCCCGTCATATGACGGGTTATATGTTGGTGTATAAAATATTAACTCTCTAATTATTTCTCCTGAAGGAACATTATTAATTTTTTTGAAGAAATTTTTCTCTGAAATTGATTTTTCACATTTTCATTATCACTGCTTTTAAAAGACACTTTCTTTCCTCATCCCGAAGAATAGTTAGCGAGTTTTAAATTGCTATCTAAACATAAACCGCGAATAGCGAATACAATGAAACAGAGTCATTACTGACTCGGTTATTGATTTTCGCCCTCTGCCGAAGCGTAAATATTAAATAGTTGATGACTTGCAGAATATGCAAAATTTCACTTTTATTTCTTGGAGGGAAGGGAAATATGGCTGGTAAAATTGCAAGAAAGAGAAAAAAAATCAGAGATACCTGAAAATACTCCGGATCTTTTTTTTTTCTTTGGAAGAAAGTTCATTTCAAAAAAAAGAAAGAAAAAATGCTCTTCATTTGAAGAATGCGCCTCTCACAAATGGATTCTGCTGAATCACCGTGGACTTCATTTAAGTAACTTTTAAGTTCTTTTATGTAGCTTTCTGGTTTTCTTTTTTAAAACGTATAAAGGCTTTTAAAAATATTCAGCACTGAACGAACTACTTTCTCCTCCAAGATATTTCAACATAACATCGTTTTAAAGTACTTCATTTTAAAACTATTTTACACTAAAAGAGAGAAATTTAACAGTGGATCATTGTTTAAAGTATTTCTTAAGAGTATAATAAGTAAGATGGTTTAGGGGGTTAATTGAATGTGAACTTTTCTTTATTCTTTGATTTAAGTGTAAAACTCTGTCACTTTGCTTTATAGAGAGATATTTATAAGATTATAAACCTATTTTCTTTACGGAACTCTAATAAAAGTATTTGTGTTTCTGTATACAGTGTGCTGTTTGATCTCATTAAAGAACCTTATATTTGGATATGATCTAGAAAATTACCATGTTGATGATGGTTTAGGTTGTTAATTGTGAACTTTTCTTTATTCTTTGCTTTAAGTGTAAAACTCTGCTATTTCATTTTATCGAGAGATATAAGATTATAAACTTATTTACATCATGGGACTCTAGTAAAATTATTTGTGTTTCTGTATATAGAGTGCTGTTTGATCTCATTAAAGAACCTTATATTTGGATATGATGAAGAAAATTACCATTTTGATGATGGTTTAGGTTGTTAATTGTGAACTTTTCTTTATTCTTTGCTTTAAGTGTAAAACTCTGCCATTTTATTTTATCGAGAGATATAAGATTATAAACTTATTTACTTCACGGGACTCTAGTCAAATTATTTGTGTTTTTGTATACAGAGTTCTGTTTGATCTGGTTAAAGAACCTTATATTTGGATATGATCCAAAAAATTACCATGTTGATGATGGTTTAGGTTGTTAATTGTGAACTTTTCTTTAATCTTTGCTTTAAGTGTAAAACTCTGCCATTTTATTTTATCGAGAGATATAAGACTATAAACTTATTTACTTTATGGGACTCTAGTAAAATTATTTGTGTTTCTGTGTACAGAGTGGTGTTTAATCTCATTTAAGACCCTTATGGATATGATTCAGAAAATTACAATGTTGATGACCAAAATTGAAATTTTAGCTTCTATTACCTTTTATTTTAAGAGCCAACAATTATTATAATATAAATTCAAAGCCCCTTTAAGTTTTAAACTCCATGACACGAATGGAATATAAAGATCCTGGTTCAGACAGTCAATTTTATAGGTTCTCTGGCTCTACCCTACAGTTGTCATCAGTTCTGTTATGATTTCAAGAGTTACACTTTATTGCTAAATATCCAATTAGATCATTAAACATAGCTAGACAACAGGTCTTTCAATAGTCACAAATAAGGAATCTGTAATTTCAATGTGAGTCCTAGCGTCTTAAAAGATGTACATGATTTAGTTAAGATAATTTGCAATTAACTTTAACTAAATATTACTCATCGTATTCTGAACAAAAAATAAACATAATAAAGAAAAATCTATAGGATCCTAAGTAGAGCCCGTGCAATACTCTAAGCTAGAATGGAACTAGAAAGCAGAAGCAACTAGGTACTGGAAAGTTTCCCAACCCGCCCTCTAGGGGAAGCTACTAGAAATACCTTCTAGGTATAGCTTCTTTTATACATTTTCTACCTCAAAAGACCTCTAGCGGCCACCTCAAAACTCGAAACAATGCAACCTATCGGTTGCATAGCAAACTACAAAATATGGGAATGATTAGACATAGCAAGATAGGCAACTGGATACCATCAATGTTCCCAAACATCCCTCCCTTCTAGGTGTAGCTACTTTTAGAGAATTTCAATGCCAAAAGCCCTATAGCTGACACCAGAAAATTCCATAAAAGCACCACCTATCGGCTACATATCAAACTACAAAATCTGTATGGATGAAATATATGGTATCCTAAGAAGAGCCCGTGCAATACTCTAGAATTGAACTAGAAAGCTGAGGCAACTAAATACCAAATAAGAATGAATAGAATATTTGTGTTGAAGAAAAA